>OZ020259.1:8615441-9215441 GCA_963971285.1 Astropecten irregularis
CAGGTCAGGCGGGGAAGGTGCAAGGGCATCGTTGTTGGGTGCCGCACAAGTGCCTCCATGCATTTCGCACACTTGACATAATTTAACAGCTTCTTGACAACATACCCAGCAATGTAGGCAACCACATTACAGCTGTATTGGCTGAGAACTTTAGGCACAGATGGGATGGTGGTACATGTAGGATGAGTGGAATGTGGGGGAGTGAGGAGCTCGGTGT
The DNA here is from genome assembly GCA_963971285.1 of Astropecten irregularis. Lineage (NCBI taxonomy): Eukaryota > Metazoa > Echinodermata > Asteroidea > Paxillosida > Astropectinidae > Astropecten > Astropecten irregularis. Next base: position 8,615,659 of record OZ020259.1, read on the forward strand.
CATCTTGTACAGTCGCATTGGTGTTTGAAGACAAACAGAAATGACATTTCAGGAGCTGTCGATATGCACGTCTGCAAGTTAAAAAAGTTATAAAGTTATACAAAGTTCAGCAGACCCATGACACGTTTCACGGCACACTTCCAAATACAGTTAATCTTCCTTGACATGGAAAAGAAAAATAAGAAATATACTAATAGGTTATAGACCTAATCATAGGTGTGTGTTCAGGAGTGGATTATGTTACTTTCCTCAAGGTAGCCCTTCAAGCAATGCAGCATTCTTCACACCCAGCTGTTGCATTAATCCCCATTGGTGTCGCTCTCGCATTTATGAATCCTGACCACATCGCGTGCTTGAAACTATCTTCTTCGAAAATACGGTCTGAAAAGGTACATTTTATGTATTAAGGTACTCACACATGAAATGTTAGCTTCTGGAGCAACTGTCCTCCAGGACCCTTCCTCCGTTTTCTATTTTGGCATTTTGCTGCTGCTCAATTTGACTCCATTATGGGCCCCGAGATGGTTCATGACCAGCAGAAATACTAGCATTCTACAAAGTGATCGCCACGCCGACAAAATGCGCGTTTCAAATTTTTGCCTCATTCCATATGCGCGTTCGTTTTTTTTCATCCGCTGCGTATACGTTGCGTGTACGTTGCGTGTGGGTTAAAATTGCCCATTAAAAAGACGCACGCGACCTTTTCAAACGCACACGCACATAATGGAAAGGGTCGCTTGTTTTTCATAATGATCGATTTTTTTGAAACGCGACGGACACGCAACGTATACGCGGCGGATGAAAAAACGCGCATATGGAAAGGCGCTTTAATGGCGGCGCCCATAGATATCAAAAGAATAAATAACTAGATCGGACGCGCGTTCACACGCGCCATTCACTGTGCACACACTTTTTGTGTTCTCCATGGACGCGCTAAAAAGTCACGTGAATGAGTCGACGCGCAAAGGATAACTGCTGAATGTGAGAAGGAAGCATAGGCCGATCACCAAAATAAGCGTGTAAATGATGCCCTCCGTTTTATAAAAACCAATAAGAAAACACTGTTTTATATGAACCAAAGAAAACAAAGCTGTTGTAAACTCATTTTGTTGTAAAGAGAACACAGTTTAATCTTCAAAGAATATTCCTGACCTACCCACGTACTTTCGAGGCATACAATGATATTATTGCGTTCTATCATAATATATACTTTCTTGGGAGATAGCAATGTTCTTCAAAAATGCCCTGTGCATAATAAATTATTCTCTTTTCCACGACAAACTAATCGTCCTAGTGCGAGCTACTGCAAGAATTACGGAAACGTTTTATTCTGCCCAACAAGCCAAAAATTACCGCGACAAAACTACAGTGAGACGGTTGAGTAATACGATGGGAATGCACAACAAATTATTATATAAATTGTTCAGGGCGGAATTTATTTACGAATGGGCTCTCTCAACATTATCTTCTGCACGAAAATCACCGTTATACAAACATTGGCTGATGCTCCAGGAAATAGTTTTAACCAGGAATTACGCAAAATCTAGAAGTTTACCTGTGGGGGATTTGGCCTCATCTATGCACCCACTCCATGAACCCTGGGGTTGATAATACAATTCTTGGAAGATCTAGAGGGTTACTCGGCCTATAAACATTGCTTTCTGCTGTTCTCATTGACCTTTGAATAGAACCAGCTTAGAGTACAGTCTTCTTATCTTTTGACCTTGAAGTTCCTCGGTATATAGTTTTCTTGCCGAAGTCGAATGACCCAATTCGCGGATATTGCCCGGCAACATGGCGTATCAGGGTGATGCCATGACCAGCTTCGCCCGTGGATGCGTCGGAAGCATGGTCAGTAGACAGGAACACACCACTTCCGATCAATTCCCCCATTGTGCGGACTTTCATTGTGGCCAGTAGCCCGGACATCGGGGATGGTCAGTTGTTGTTGTACATCCGAAACACGCTCTCTGCAACTTTACATACTGCCTCAATACGAGACCTCCATTTTCTCTAAGATGAACTAGGTACAGGTCAGGCGGGGAAGGTGCAAGGACATCGTTGTTGGGTGCCGCACAAGTGCCTCCATGCATTTCGCACACTTGACATAATTTAACAGCTTCTTGACAACATACCCAGCAATGTAGGCAACCACATTGCAGCTGTATTGGCTGAGAACTTTAGGCACAGATGGGATGGTGGTACATGTAGGATGAGTGGAATGTGGGGGAGTGAGGAGCTCGGTGTCATCTTGTACAGTCGCATTGGTGTTTGAAGACAAACAGAAATGACATTTCAGGAGCTGTCGATATGCACGTCTGCAAGTTAAAAAAAGTTATACAAAGTTATACAAAGTTCAGCAGACCCATGGCACATTTCACGGCACACTTCCAAATACAGTTAATCTTCCTTGACATGGTAAAGAAAAATAAGAAATATACTAATAGGTTATAGACCTAATCATAGGTGTGTGTTCAGGAGTGGATTCTGTTACTTTCCTCAAGGTAGCCCTTCAAGCAATACAGCATTCTTCACACCCAGCTGTTGCATTAATCCCCATTGGTGTCGCTCTCGCATTTATGAATCCTGACCACATCGCGTGCTTGAAACTATCTTCTTCGAAAATACGGTCCGAAAAGGTCAATTTTATGTATTAAGGTACTCACACATGAAATGTTAGGTTCTTGAGCAACTGTCCTCCAGGACCCCTCCTCCGTTTTCTATTTTGGCACCTTGCTGTTGCACAATTTGACTCCATTATGGGCCCCGAGAAGGTTCATGACCAGCAGAAATACTAGCATTCTACAAAGTGATCGCCACGCCGACAAAATGCGCGTTTCAAATGTTTGCCTCATTCACGTGACTAATGGCGGCGCCCAGTTAAAACGCGCGTATCAGACGCGCGTCCGATCTAGTTTTTATTATTCTATTATCTATGGCGGCGCCCAGTTAAAACGCGCGTATCAGACGCGCGTCCGATCTAGTTTTTATTATTCTATATCATAGAGTTATATTAAGGCCGTGTCCCAATTCACTGGCTGTGGCCGCTGGCTACGGCCGCGGCTGTGGCCGCGTCTTCGAACTGGATTCATCCAGTAGAATTGGGACGCGCCTTCGGCCGCGTAGACGCGCCTGTCGGGACGATTTGAATCCATACGCGCAACTGAGGTCATGGCAAGCCAAATGCCAAATAGTTCGATACACACTGTTTATCGGTGAAAAACAATCTTTATCTAGATAAAATTTGTTTATTATTGAGTTTTTCTCAAAAAGCAGTGTTTATCATTTCGGAATATACTGTTTCTAGGCGAAAAACGTGTTTATCTCCAATAAATAGAGTTTATCGAATTAGTTGGCATTTGGCTTGCCATATAAAGTTGGCCCGGCCACAACGAAGTCACCTTCCCTTGTGGCTTGATATTCGTGACGTCGCGGCCACAGCCACGGCCGCAGCCAGTGAATTGGGACGCGGCAACAAGATGGACGCGCTGCCAATAGCCGCAGCCACGGCCACAGCCAGTGAATTGGGACACGGCCTAAGAAAACTAGAGTGCGCACTCACCGTGACGTGCGTGACGCGCTCTCGGCTACACATGGGGAATCAAAGATGGCGTCTTAAGTGGGCAAAACCGTGTAAAATGCCCGTATGTGCCTATTATTTTACACAGTGCGCTCAGAAAACGCATTACTAAAACTAAAAGTCGATTTTCTCCAATCTTTTTGGGAGTTTCGGCCTCATCGTCATGAATACTACTCATCAAAAGTTTGTTTTTGGAATAAACTTGTGCAATTTGAAAAAATTGCAATAATTGACAAAAAATCCTTTACATTAAAACTGCCCCTTTCCACTCGAATTCAGCTTTAGTTTAGGATATGCCGCTTTTCAAGTCGAGGGCCGGTCATAACTCGATTGCACGTCGATAATATCGTTTTTTTAATTGTCAGTCTTAATCTGAAACAAGGAGGGTATCGGGTTTTTATATCTTGGGTCACGTGCATGTATAGTTTAGAGAAATGTGGGATGGAACTGAGGCGTAACCGCTATTTGTTGTACTCGATTACAACTACGGATCCAAGTAATTAAATCAGCCACAAACTTGACACAATACGGAAACTTGCGATTTTCGACTTTTCTGCAAGTTCTGAATCAATATGTTAAAATACCGTGTGCATTTTTTCCACTGTTTTCTCCAAAGGTAGTCACCTTATGACACTGGAAATTTTCACAGATGACTTTTGCTGTTTCTTTCTTGATATTTTTGCCCACGAATACCTGCATTTCTTTGACAAAAACCAGTTTTTATATATGCATTTAAATAAATAAATCGTGACAAACTAATATGCTTCTGGAGTGGCCAAAATGACGTACGGACGGACAGACGGAAGTCGGTATATTAACTCGCACTGCTTCGCAGCACTTTGCCAAAAAGCAAGTGCACCTTTATCTGAACTGCGAAACAGCTAATTATTTACAGTATTACTTGCTCTTCACAGTTAATTAATTTAACAAGTCGAAACAGTATATGAAAGTTCAACACACTGGGAAAGAACCAACTTTTTTGACAAGCTAAAAATGTACATAAGTTATCTCAGCAATGTTTACATGTACATAGCTCTATGTCCATGAATACAGACACTTTATAATTATGTACCGGTAATTGTTTTAGCTCACCAGTACAAGGATTCACTAGGCCTATGTGTTTACATTGATGAACTTTGTCAATTACTGTTTTCGTACTCATACTCGCACTCATGGTAAAGTGCTCAGGTACTCGCACTCATAATATTCGTGGTAAAGTTCGTTCTCATGCCTTCTCACTGCCAAATGAACAAAGATAATAGACTACAAGAGATGAACAAGAGATAATTAGAGACACCATCAACGTAGGGCTGGAAGGCTCAGTCGGTAGAGCGTCTGTATGGTATTCAGGAGGTCACCGGTTTGAATCCCGCTCCAGTCAATTTTTCTTTGTTCACTTTTCAATGACAATACATTTTTTGTAAAATCTAGTAAGTAGTTATTTCTTTAAATCTTGCATCTGAGTGACATCTTGCATCATGAATCTTGAGTCATGTCGCCATTCCAGAAATCTGGACCTGTATTCTTGAAGGAGAGTGCTAAAAAATGAAATTGAAAAAAAGAAAATGGATTTCATCTTTTGGCACTAGTAATCAACAGACTTGAATATAAATCTCTTTTGGGATGATTTGGTGGTCCTGAAAAGGGCCATTTTGTTGGTGGTGGTAGCCCTGAAGAATCTTCCATCTTGGATCTTGAATCTTGAAACTTGGATCTTGAAACTTGGATCTTGAAACTTGGAACTTGAAACTTGGATCTTGAAACTTGGATCTTGAAACTTGGATCTTGAAACTTGGATCTTGTATCTTATCTTTAATTTTGCATCTGGAATTAGTCAAAATAAATTTGTAAAAAGAAGTTAGTTTAAAAAAGAATTAGTTACAACGAATGAAATACGGTAGTCCATGCGATGTTCCGCTTCATTGTGCCGGTAAAGTTGCAACACTATGAGGAAGGTGCTGGTGCCGGTGGCAACTTTTCTAGGATGATCTGACCTTTTTTTTCATTATTTGATACTTTCCTGAAGTGACCGGATGATTTCAACCTCTGACATGATGCGGGAACCAGCTTTGCCGGAGTATACATCCAGACCTAGATCCAGATCCAAAGCCAGATCCAGAGTCGACTAAGTAATAAAATACAAAATATAGCAGCACAAATTCCTATGCTATAGCCTTTTTATAGACCTAACTTAAAGGCATTGCATACGTTTGGTAATGACTCTGAAAATTTATGGCAATAAAAACTTACATGGTGAGAAGTACAGCTGCTTTGGATAGTATAATGCATATTGAGAAACGTTCAATTCGAAGTACCGCGGTTATGGAAAAATATGTCACTTTTTATCTCCAAAAATTATGAATCTGAGAAGCGTTATGGCCGTAACGCTTCTCAGCTATTGACTAACTGTTATCTGGCGTGAAATAACCGCTCTAGTTTGTCGCCAAAATCTCACAAACGCTACCACCTTTTGAATTGAAACTGTCACAGGTTAGTTTTATGGTATATATATACAATTAAATTGGTTTGAAACAAACAGTAGGCTCAAATTACCAAACGTATGCAATCCCTTTAATATTAAAGTAACGTTAACCCCTTCTTACTCCATGAAAAATCGACTAAATTTAATGATATTTAGGTTAGACTAAGCAATACTACTCACTTATGAAATGAAACGTTGTTGGTCTTATAACTCCGATTCCTGCAGCCAAACGCTGCGCAATTTTTGGGCATATCAAACCATAATGCAAACACACGTCACAGCCAAACGCGAAACGTAAACATAACCCCAAAATTAAATGCCAATTTTTGCCCCCTTAGAAAATGGCGGCCAATTCTTCAATTCGTGACGCGACAAATCAGAGGTGCGCCCTCTAGTTTTTTAATATAACTCTATGTTCTATATCTATGGTAAAAATGGCGCCTAAAGACGCGTCCACGAGCAGGCAATGCGACATCTAGTTTTTTTTATTATATCTATGGTCTGTACATTGTATATACATGTACATGTATACAATGCAACAAATTTAGCCATGGCGTGCATGTCATGTGGCCGTCTTGGTCAAAGGCAGGTTAACTGGTACGCTGACCATCTCGTGCACCGTTTGGTCAACGTAACTCGTACGCCGGCCGACTCGTATGCCGACCAACTCGTACATCGACCATAACTTGAACGCCGTCGCCAACCAACTCATACGCCAATAACCTGTTATATAGTTTGTAAACGTTGGCCGTTTTTTCTTCAGTAGACCAAACTTTTTTCATGTTGTTTGTGAAAATAAAATCGAGAAAATGAAATCATTTCAACGATACAACTTGACGTAATCATTTCAATGATACGAAATCATTTCAACGATACGAAATGATTTTGCGAATACGAACTTAAATCGAGAAAATGAAAGCGTTTAAAAAAAATGAACATATGACGTTATCATTTCAATGATACAAAATCGTTTCAACGGTACGAAATCATTTCAACGATACAAAATCATTTAATTTAAATCACATGTTTTCTGTTTTCCTTCCACCATGTTTCACTTGTGGGCGGCAGGTGTTGCACAAAATATATCGTTTCTACCTCTTGGGGTTGTAAATGTGTGATCATTGAAAACTCTTGGATTAATGGTACTTTACGCGATGCACCAAGAAACATGATGGAACGCCGTAGCTATATTCGGTGGCTTAGATTGTTTGTCGGTAATTCCATCATTTAATTTGCCAATGTCATCAATTTATTTGCCGTTTTGTCATTCCGGTCGCCAATTCCAACATTCAGTTTGTCATTCTGTTCGCAAATTCCATCATTCAATTTGGCAAAATGAGTGATCGAATTACCGAAGCAAACAATCTAAAGAAGATACCTAAGGCGTTCCATAAAAACGGATTTGAAACTCCCTTTAAAAATGGCCCCGTGAAAGACGCATCCACGATCACGAGCAGCGGCAAAGCGTCATGTACAGCGGCGTAGCTACGGGGGGGCCTGGGGGGGCACGTGCCCCCCCACAAATTCGGCGTGCCCCCCCAGGTGCCCCCCCACAAAAAATCGTGGGTATAGAAAAAAAATAAGCGTTATCTGTAGGGCATGATTTCTATAAAGGAAATAAAAACAACTTAACAGCTTTTACTGTTCCAAAAGGATATTTTTACTATCGGCAAATGTTCCTGAGCCCTTAAAACCCTACAGTGAAGAAATCTGTGCAACATTTCGGTGTAAAAATGCAATTTTCTTACGCGCTTACGGTTGCGAACTTCAAAACAGCCCATCTGCCATTTTGTCTGGTTTGGCTAGTTAGTCTGGTCCCCAGATTGAATTTCTCCCGCTCAAGAGTGTTGGATTAAAAAGAAATAATGAAGTAATATTATAAATAAATGGATAAATTTATCGGAACAATTGCTTCCAAAATAAGGCTCTGATTGCACCAAAGAATATCTAGAACCCCTGAGCTTCCAGGGCCCTTAAGCGGGCCCTGTACCCCGGCCGTAAGGCTTTCGCGCTTATCCGTGATTTTCCAAGGAGCGTGGAAATAAAATACGCCAATTCAATAGCGACGGATGCGTTTCGGGGCGATCAAAGCTAGCTAATGTTGCCACCCCCCTCTTTTTCAGCCCTCTTTTTCTTTCTGTTTCTGTTTTATATATATATATATTTTTTTTATCTGTTTTTTTTTTTTTGCTTGAAGAAAAGGTTGCCCCACGCCCGCTGGATCCGCCCCCCCCCCGCATTTCTCATATTTTGCAAATCTCCAGTTTTGAAAAAATTCCGGGTGCCCCCCCACAAAATTCCAAGGCCCCCCCAGTGCCCCCCTGCTGAAAAAATCCTAGCTACGCCGCTGGTCATGTAGTTTTTATATTTATCTATGGGCCTGTTTGTTTCGGATTCACCTCCTATGCAGGGTACGCTAAAATGGGATCCGGATCCGAAGGATTCATAATCCTTTGCGTGAAACAAACAGGCCCTATGCTGTAGCCCCCAAAAAATTATGTCTAGCCCCCCCCCCCCCCCCCCCCAAAAAAAAAATGCAAGTGAAAAAAAAATTCTTGAAAATACTGGACTTTTTCAGTTTCAGTTTTTCAGTTATTAAGCGCCAATTACATTTAAAAAAACGCGTTGTGTGGCCTATAATGTGCATGTTTTTCGACCCCTAATAAGACATAGCAGAAGCGAGTGTTAGAAGAACCCAAAATATTGGGTCTTCTAGCCCCCCCCCCCCCCCCAAAAAAAAAAAAATAATGGCTCTTCTAGCCCCCCAACAATTTTGGCTCTAGAACCGCGCCTGACCGAAAGCTTGGGTGATCTACTTATTTGTGCACTGTTTTAAAGGTACACACTGGCTTCAAAGTCCAAAAAAATGAAGTGAAGAGTATAACACAATATTTCTAAAATATTTCTGAAATATGTCGTTTAGGCCAAGTAAAAAAAAATATATGTTTCTCGTCCCCGCCCGCCTCGGTTTTTGAGGCCGCCTCGATTATTTTATTATTTTTTATTTTCAAAAAATGAGATTTTTTGGGTTGAAAACTTCGTTATTATCATTGAAAAATCCCGAAATCTCATCATGAAAAGAATATTTTCAACGTTGTAGCTTTCTTCTTAGACTCTTTTGTATCGTACCATCTGATATTTATGCATTTTGTAAACGTCTATATTCAATTTCATGCTTAGAGGTGCTTACACTAAGTCTTGATGCTAACATTATTAAAACATTGTAAATATGTTAATTTCTTGTGTGAATTACAATGTCTCCATTATCTTAATGTTTTGCGTGATTGGAAAAACACACGGGATTAACAAAAATCTCAGATGGCGGCCATTTTGAAAAATAAAAAATAAAAAGCCCCTCTTTTTAATTTTTTTGAAAAACCCGGACGAAAAACATATTTTTGTTTTACTTGGCCATAATTAGGGTTAATTAACGGAAATGAAAATAAGGTCAAAGGTTAGCGTATACGCAATTCCAGCCGTAACTAGTGTTAGAAGGATGTGGCACACCTGTTCGCGTTGGAAATTCCTGATTTAAAAAAGGGAACACTAGGTCAAATCTTAAGTTGTTTTGGTTAAAAAAGAGTGATTAAACAAAAAGTTATACATACATTTTGAATAGTTAAACAGCTTTTAAACGACTGGAAATGGATCTATCACAATGATCACGTGATTTCCTGAGTCAAAATTTTGACTCAGGAAATCACGTGACTTCCTTTCTTTTCGTAATTATCACGAAAACGGCTAAATTTTACAGTTTATTTGTGTGGAATGTTCTATTCTAGTTTTTTAAGACCTTTCCAGTCATGATAAAGGCATGCATTGGCGCCAAAAAGTGCCCCAAAAAGCGCGACGAGGCGGCGTGTACCTTTAACTTTATCTTCTTGTTCTCATATAAATTTATGATTCCAGTGCAACGCAGCAACTTTTTCTTATTTTACATACCATAGAGCTATATTAAAATTACTAGAGCGCTAGCTCCACGTTCTCCGTGAGATAGCCGTTTTGAAGCCGTTCTGGGCGCAGTCATTTTGAGTTTGAGTGCGTGTCTGTGGAACAAGAACACTTTGAATGTAACATTGAATGTAGACCCAGTAACTGGGGCGCTGAACTCCCTTTTTTGACTTTTGGGGTTGACGGTCGGTCTAGAAGGGAGTTCAGACCGACCGTCAACCCCAAAAGTCAAAAAAGGGAGTTCAGCGCCCCAGTTACTGGGTCTACATACCTCCTCATTAAATCAGTGTGATGCAACTTTTATATTGTGTCTTATTTACAAACCCCAGGAAAAATCATGTCTTAAATTGTGGATTTGTTGTCAGAGGGTCACTAAATTATCATTTGCAAAAGGAATTATGGTTGTACACAAAAGTGTGAATAAATCGCTAATTTGCCATTAATTCGTAATGGTCTTAATTAGAAACCCTCTTAAATTGCATTTTTATTCATGTGGAGTAATGTTTTATCCATAGGTGTAATCAAAATATTATTGATGTACAGACTCTTTTTTATAAGTTCAATTTTAAGGTCCTAATATACCGTGGTTCCTTATGTACAAAACCCCCATATTATGTACAAACACCCCCATCTTATCTATAAACCCCAGGAAAAATCATGTCTTAAATTGTGGATTTGTTGTCAGAGGTCACTAAATGATCATTTGCAAAAGGAATTATGGTTGTACTCAAAAGTGTGAATAAATCGCTAATTGGCCGTTAATTAGTTATGGTCTTAATTATGAACCCCAGACATTTGTGTGTCTTAAATTACATTTTTATTCATCTGGAGTAATGTTTTATCCATAGCTGTAATCAAAATTGATGTACAGACTCTTTTTTATAAGTTCCATTTTGAAGGTCCCAATGGGTCCAAATACCCCATGCCTTATGTACAAAACCCCCATCATTATCTACAAACATCCTCGTCTTATCTATAAACCCCAGGAAAAATCATGTCTTAAATTGTGGATTTGTTGTCAGAGGTCACTAAATTATCATTTGCAAAAGGAATTTTGGTTGTACTCAAAAGTTTGAATAAATCGATATTTGGGGCAACTTTGGTGCCCCAGGGGGGCCAAAGCCCAGGGGTGTGCAACTTAAGACGCCCCATTCTCTCATTCGTACAGTAAATCCAATAGAAATATGCACTCAAACCTTTTGTGCTCAACATTATGATTAAAACCCACCTAGCCCTCAAACTATACCATTTGCGCATGTGCGCCTCTACCCGAGCAGAAAGCACGAGTAAGCGCGAGTAACCAAATCGAACGCACTACTTTATATAAATGTGATAAAGTTGGTGAATGAGTCCCTATATATCACATAAAATATAATATATAGGTCTGCAAGGCAAGGAGTACACAATTGATGCTGTATTTTTTTCATACAAGTTGGGTTATACTGTAAGAATACTTTGGGATAATGGTGGGCATGACCTACTGGATCGGTGTATTGAACCAACTCAACTTTACTACAGAGTGAAGACATTTTCATGTACAAAACAATGCACTGAAGGATCTATCATACACATTCCTTTAATCTAGATTTCAATATGATAAAGTGAACATATGTGTGACGCTTGTGCTAATTTGTATATAGGTAAAGATGCTTTGAACAAAAATCTTGACTGCAATAGCGTTCCACACTAATGACGTCACACCATGCATGTACGCTCACACATACCCCCACTCACCACACGTTTGCATGGCCGGTTACAATGTTTGTCTGAGGTTCGGTGCTATTTTTAGCGCAAGTGCGTAGTGCTATATATTGCAGTCACCCAAGCTTGTCCTCATTTGCTCAACTGAGAGGCAATATGGGCGTTTCACAATTTAGAGCGCCACCAAGAGGGCAGCAGGGAGAGGCCGATTTACGCGGTGCATGATGGGAAATTGTCAACATTGGAGATTTTTCCCCTTTACGTTCAATCGTCTTCGCCATTTAACCCACCGTATATCTTTCATCCATAGGTATTTCTCAATGTTTTCCAGTTTGGATGTGTGTGCTGTGCATCCGAAAGATGCGCAAACATAAACCATTGTGATAACACGTAAAATAAACACACAAAACGACCCAAGAATTAGCAATAACGTTGAACGAATTGGGGAAAAATCTCCTATGTCGACAATTTCCCATCATGCACCGCGTAAATCGGCCTCTTCCTGCTGCCCTCTTGGTGGCACACTAAAATGTGACACGCCCGTATTGTAGCACTTCTTTAACATAGAAAGATTTGAGGCTTTGCATGGTGACAATTGGTATGTGGATCAGTTTGCGGAAACACCATGTAATAATCGTTCGAACGATTATTACATGGTGTTTCTGCAAACCGATCCACATTCTTTAACATAAAACCATTTATTCACTCATTACATATATGAAAAATGAAGAGTAGATTAAGATTGATTCCCTGTTTCTTTTTAATTATCACAGTTTATTTTCTCAGGACAATGGCTAACAATCGGTGCAAAGGATTATACACAGCATTAAAGCATCCTAGGGTCAATTTCACAAAGCCCTACGATCGATCGCAACTCAACTTACGAAGGATAACCCAACGTAGGGACTTATCCTACGTAGGACTGCAATGCAAGTTCTATGATTGGTAGTAAATTACATGTACGATGAGTTTGGTGAAATCGACCCATGGGTTCATTGGTGTACTATCATGGGTTAATTGGTGCAGGCCTACTACACACAAATGATTGCAAATCTGCTTCTCTTAAGATGTGTTTTGGTCAAGTGAGAGTCAACCAAACTGCTGTTCAAAGACAAATTTATGATCAACTTAACCTGTGTTTGTTGGTAACAAACACTGAGCTGTTTCGCGTATGTTTTAATAAAATATAGAAAATAAACAAAATTTGCCAGTATGGAGAAATAGCGATGTCTTAATGGTCGTAAACAACTATATATCAGGAGCGTCATCACTCATCCATCAATACACTTATACAGATACATACACACGACCATGAGAAACACAGAAATGGCAGAGTCTACTATAGATAGGCCAGAGCACATAGTATGTACGGTTGTGCATATGGGCAGATGGAAATAGCAAAATGATTGATTTTCTAGCCTGTCGTGCTCCGTTCATGTGTGCACAATTGTCCCACTACTACAGATAGCCATATCAGCGGTCCAAAAAGTTCCAAAGTCCGTGTTTTGTGTTATATTTGACTCTAAATGGCCAAATTAATTATTAAAAAAATGAATAAATAATCAGTCGATGACGTCATGATGACGTAACTTCACATTTAGGATATTAGTACCATTCCCTACCTACCCACCAAGTTTCATTACCATCAGATATTCACTTATATGTGTTTCTGGGAAAAAATGGCAAAATTAATTATTCAAAAATCAATAAAAAGTCAGACGATTACATCATCGTAAAGTCACTTCACATTTGCACTAGTATCATTCCCTACCTACCCACCAAGTTTCATCATAATAAACCTAGGATATTCCCTTATATAAAAGGATATTCCCTTACATGTGAATCTGAAAATCGGCTTTTTGATGACGTCATCATGTCACAACTTTTTTGTATTTTGTGGCATGGGCCTATAGCCTAACAAACATTTTGCTGAAAGAATTTCGAAAATATGATTTGTCGTTCATGAGATATACAGAAAAGGTCCAAAAACTTAATAATTCGTATAAAATCGCACGATGACGTCATCACCACGTGACTGCAATTTTTGTCTATAACACGTCCCCATATACCAAGTTTGAGTTGCATCGGACTTGCAGTTCCGGAGATAAAGAGCCCTGAAATTTGAACTTTTATGATGACGTCATGGTGCACGTGATGACGTCATGATGACGAAAAGTTTTGAGGCCACACCTGGGGTCTAACTATGTACCAAGTATGAAGTTGATCGGAATTGGCATAAGGGTAGAAGTGGCTCTTAGAAAACCCCATGCTTTGTCAACATTGGGAAAAAAGTGGAAAAAAAAATAAAGCAAACAAAAAGAAAACAAAAAGAAAAACAAAAGCTGTTCCGCTGCATGCGAAACAGCTAATTATCCAATAATTCATGTTTACTAAGAAAGTACAAAATTTCTGACCAACATTTTATCAGACTGATTGGTTGGTCTAGACATCACACTAATTTTTAAACTGTTTTGCAGGTAATTACCAATAACATATAGACTTCAATAAAAAAAAAAAAAAAACATTTGCTTGCTATTTGTGCTGTACATCATAACTCATCATGGAGTTCTTTCCCCCCGTCTAGTCAATCACGTCCATTAGTCTCTGTAGGTTTAATGTATACACCCTCCATGGACTTCCATAGGTTGGACTGGTTGGGGTTTGGCATGGTAACTATCTCTCGCTGTCCATGAATAGGTCGGCCATAAACATCACCAGAAACTGTCAGGAAACTAGCAACAGGATGAATGAGAAAAAGTGTGTTTGAGATGAGCTCTGAGGAGGCTTGGCACACATTATGAGGCACAAAAATCTACCGCATAACTTATAACTTCTTTTCAATGTAGAAAAATGGTATAATGCTAGTCCACTGGGCCGCCGCCAGTTGGTGCCAGTTCGCGCCAAAGCAATTTGCAGTGGGGCCTAGTGTCGCCAATAAGGTGCCTAGTGGCGTGCAGTGGCTCAAACTGCCACTGGCTCGTGGTGGCCCGTAACGGCGGCAACAATTGAATTTGGCGGCAAGAAATTTTTTTAATGTTTGAAATTTTCGTCGCGCCACGCATCGAGCAATCAGCTCGAAGTGTCCACCAAGTGGCACCAAATGGCGCAAACAATCCGCCTATTGGAATCCACTGGAATGTAATGGCGCGCGCCAAGTTGCGCCACTATGCGCCAATCACATAATCTTTGGCGCGAACTGGCACCAACTGGTGCCGGCCCAGTGTACTCCTAGCACTAAAGAAGTTAGTAAGTTATCAGGAGAAACCCTGTACAAGGTCAACAATATCATTAAGTGTCTTGAAAAATCTACCACAATCTAGTCAAAATAAACAAATGAATACAACCTTTTTTCAAATCCCTTACTTCCTGCACTGTTGCAAGTCAATGCATGAACAAATTATTTCCTTTTTTTATTACTCTTCCTCAACATTGTCATAACTCCTATTTTGGTACAAATTAACATTCCTAATATTACGGATACTAGATGTTACAATACAACATGGCTTGTCTAAACCTGCAGAAATAACCCACTTTTTTAATTTGCAATATTGATTTTTCTGTAGACTTCCAACATCAGCAGTGAATGAGGGGTATTAAACATATTAAAGTAAGTTTATTTGTTTGTCATGCTGGCCGCCAAATTGTTTGTTTAATCTGGATTGCTTATAATTGAAGAAGTTTTTGGAATCCCTGTATCTGTACCTGTTAGTAACGACATGCTTGAGTCTGATTGCATCATTCCTCTTCCAGTACTTGGTTGAACATGTAATCACCCAGTTATCACCTAGCAAGACAAGAGCATAATGGTAAGGTAAGGATACAGGACCTGATCACGACTTCCATCAAATGACTGACTAATCATTAGGAACCTAGGCCCAATTTCATGCAATTCATTACCGTTAACAACAAATTCTTTGCTTACGGTAGCAGATTTTTATTATTTTTTTACGGTTAGGCTTAGCATGTTTTACCATGTTCACAGGACAGTTTTTTAGTAACGGTAAAAAAATAAAAAGCAAGGACTTTCTGCAAAATGCATATGACAGCGTGTTAGCAGAAAATACTCACGGTTAGCCAAGAAATTCTTCACTGATCGAAAGTCTTGCTCACAGATTCCATGAAAAAGATTTCACGCGTAGCAATGCACATAAACATAAAAATAGGCCGTAACGGATTCCATGAAATTGGGCCCTGTACGGAACCTCACAGATCTGCTTAATAGATAACAGTACAAGTTGATGTTCTGTGCTTTTAATCTGGCATAGAAAACTCACCAAACAAAAAACCTACAAAATCATCTGTACCCCATGATGCACCCTATCTGTACCCCATGATGCACCCCATCTGTACCCCATGATGCACCCCATCTGTACCCCATGACATGATGATGCTTTTCAGATCAGTAGTGTGGTTTTGCCATGACACACGGCACTTGGGGCATCATTACATTATTCACACCAATTCACATCATGAAATTAAATATGCATATCATGCGCAAGTCGACAAAGAATTATAGTGCAGGAGATACATCGCACATCACAAATATCTGGGCACATATTTGTGATGTTCGATATATCTGTTTTACATCATACATCATGAATTTACAAATCCATTATCTACGCATATTTTGTGACATCACAAGTATCTGTGCACAAAATGACGTGTGATACACTGTACATCACAAATCTACGCCCATTTTCTTTCTGTGTTTTTTATAATGTGGCATGATTTTTCTGAATAATCTTTCTTTGCTTAGTTTAAAGGCCTATTTACACATACGCGACTTTGTCGCGCGACAATGTCGCGTGTATTTTTAACTGCGCACAAATCAATGGGCCTGTTTACATTTACGCGACAAAGTAGAGCGACTTGTCGCGCAAACTTTTTAAAATCAAATTGAAAGTGATTTTGTCGCGCGACAAAAAAAATGCACACGTATTTCCCTACAGTGTCCTAACGTGCTAGCTGTATTGATTTCTTGGGAAAGATGGACAAAATAATAATAATTGAGGTCCAGAAATATAATTAATTGTCTGAAGCACCCAACAAACATTATATAGATGCCGGGTGAAAAGACAACATAATAATGCCTAATTATGATCGCATTCTGAGGGTATAGGATCGCCCTAATTGCTGCCAAAAAACCAGTAGGCCCCTAAGCAAAATATATTCTTCTGACCATGAAAAAGAAAAGGTCTGTTTTTGATTTTTATCACAAAATTTGGCAAAAGTCGCGCAACAGATCGCTTACTTTTGGACAGCTGCGCGTGTGCGACTTTGTCGCGCAACTAAGTCGCTGCGACAAAGTCGCGTATGTGTAAATAGGCCTTTAGTATGAAGAACTCAAGTGGAATATAAACAAAAGGTTATTAAAACCGGCCAACTGCCACGACATGTGCAATAACAGAGTGAAGCTAGTAGTTGTGATTCGCTTATAATGTCATATGTCATGGCAGCCACAAAAATGTGTGATTGGCACTATACACACAAAAGTGCTACTTTGAAATGCTGCAAATCCCATCATTTTTTGAAGCAAACGTTTTTTGCTTCAATCCTGCAAAACCTCAGAGGGATATTGTAAGACGGAAGGTACGTTAAACTGTCCGTCTAAGAAATCAAGATTATTTTTCTAAAACTAATAGTCTACACTTGGGATCAAGTCTTTTTAAGACATGGTGATGATAGTCTCTTCTTTCACGCAACTCTGGCGAACCCGCTTTACTTTCTCGTGAGACTCATAGCTACGGCGAGAGTTTGGCTCTCGGCTCGGGACCACTCGAACAGAAAGACTTGGCAGACAGGATTTCAGTGTGTACACGGCCTATGGGCTCTTCAGCCGATTTCGTACGGATTTTTTTATTAAACCAATGAATATTCAATATGTAGGCTTAGCTACATCATGCAAAGTGCATGTACAGAGCTGATTCATGGTGTTGAATAGACAGCCACAGGTGTAGCACGTACATGTACATGTATCTAGCTATAGCTGCAGACTGCAGTATATTATTAACTCAATTAAGTGCGTCGTGAAATTTACATGTTCATGTTTGTTTTTATCTTCTTTGTGCATTAAGGAATAAGTCCGTCCTACTTACTGTAGTTATAGTGTAGACCTACAATGTTAAGCTACCCGCTTGCTTTAGAAAATTTATTGACATTTACCATGGGTATTTTCAATTTTTATGAAGTAATGAACACATTTTAAACTGATAGATTATACTTATGTTCCAGTTTAACACAAAAATGAAGTAATTGAACAAAAACCATAATTTTAAAATGCTAGCTAATTTAAGTGCAGTACTGCTACCTTATTTGAAATTGTACAGACCCTCAAATAAAATGGACTTGTCTTACATTCGTCTCAAAGTCTCTATTATGCAAAGCACACCCATACTTGAATAAATGAATATGCATCTAAATCCTGTTTTCCCAAGTCTTTCTTTTTGAGTGGTCCCGCACCAGTGAGAGCCAAACTCTCGCCGTAGCCACGAGTCTCGCGAGAAAGAAGAGCGGCTTCGCTATAGTTGCGTGAAAGAAGAGACGATCACCGCGACTTTGAAAGATTTGGCCCAAAGTCTACTAAAAGCCAAGCTGCATTGCACTTACCATCATCTCCAAAACCATCTTCCCCAAAGCCACTAACCTCCTGGTTGTGTGATAGTGGTGAGGAGAAATGATGACTATGAAGGTTCCTTTTGGTTGCAACATGTAACAGTCTAATGGTGCTACCACATTTGACTGGAACCCTGTAACATTCAAGACAGTCAAAGAAATATCAGATTGCTTATTGTCTGATACATGTATAAGGTTTCTTAAAGGGATGGTACAGAATTGGTAAGACAAAATACACTTCAAAATCACAGATTCACATAAAAATTACACAGTATAATGGTGATGATAGGAGAAAACATCCCATGAAATGTTTTTGTCTGAAATGCCATATTCGTTGAGAAATAAATGAAACTATTTTCCAATTGGAATAAATCGCTTCGAAATGTTTTATTCATTCATTGAAATGTGTAAACGGGTTTTCACTATTTTCTCGTGACCCAGACGGCTGACTGACCTGAAACTCCTACAGGTTTGTCAGTTAAAGGTAGTATCATACTTTGGTAAGAAACCAAAACAGAAATATTCACAAATTTATGTATAACTTAAGCCCTTTTCACACGACGCCCAAAAAACTCTCAACCATTGAGACATTTCCTCAAGGTTACGAAATCTTACAAAACGGTTTTACGCTGGCTGCTTTTGTGTCCTTTCACACGGCACAGTTTAACATTTCGCAAGCCTACCTTGAGACGGAACGCGGGTAATCGATAGAATATGCATTTTATGAATGTAAACGCTGACGATGAGGGTGAGGGTAAAGCACGTGGTATGCAAAGGCCATGAAACCGGTGTACCACGCATGCGCATTTGAAAGCACTTCGCAAGGGACGTCGTACAAAAGGGGCTGTTCTCTATTCACATGACAGATCTCAAGGGTCCCTTGAGAAATCTTCCGCTAGCGGAAGATTTTGTCGTAGGTCTGGACCTCGTTCAAAATCTCTCAAGGATTCACCAGGGACGTCGGTCACTCTCAAGCATTGGTGTCCTTTCACACGATGACACTTTTGTAAGATTTTGCAACCATGAGAGAATTTCTCAATGGTTGAGAGTTTTTTTGGCATCGTGTGAAAAGGCCTTTACAGGGTATGAAGATGGTGATGGTAGAAACCTACCGTTAAATTTTGTCAACGTGAAATGGTGTATTTATCCAGAAATTAGTAAAAAAAACGAACGAAAATCTTTTTGATCTTTTAAAAGATCAAAAATAAAAGAGAAAACACTTAAGAAATACTGTGGCCTTTTTTCACGATTTTCTCAAAAAGTGGGCACCGTATGGGACTGAAATTTTCACAGATGACTGTAACTCTATCTTCCTTGATATTTTTGCCCATGAATCTGTACTTCTTTGACAAAAACCAAAGTATGATACCAGTGGCGTCACCAGACTTTTGAGTCTGGGGGGGGCACACAGGGGGCACTAGCAATTGTTGGGGGGGCACCGCTACAATATATATTATATTTTTTTTCACCAACCCAAATCTCAAATGGGGGGGGCACGCGGGGGGGCACGCGGTTTTCCAGGGGGGCACGTGCCCCCCCTGGCCCCCCCTTGGCGACGCCACTGTATGATACTACCTATAAGGTATATGATGGATTACATTTTAATGTGCTTTCACTCAAATTCACTGTCAGCAACGGTTTTGTTCCAAAAACCAGTTCTGTACCATCCCTTTAACAGCAGCAAAAATTATTGAGTTTGAGACAGAAAATGGACTCAACAGTTCGTAAGCAGGGCAAACAGTCACCATGGGAAATCTTGGTTCATCAGATAATGGGTTTTTCAAGCAAATCAAGATTTTGTGTCTTTTTCCAAAGATCTTTCGTCCCAACGATTTTTGGAACAAACATAAAGTAAACTATTCTTCATGTTTTATAAGAAAAATTGAGTCGGGTTTTCGCTATTTTCTTGTGACTCAGATGTCCGATTGAGCTCAAATTTTCACAGGTTTGATCAAACAAAGTATGAGTGCAGTCCTGTGACCTTTACCAATTACAGTGTATGTACTGTACCTAGTTTAAAGGGAACATATAAGTTTGGAAGGCCTCCAAAAACAAATTATTGAGTTTGAGAGAGAAAATGGACTCAACATTTCGTAAACAGTGCAAATAGTCACCATGGGATATCTTGGTTCATCAGATGCTGGGTTTTTCAAGGAAATCAAGATTTAGTGTTTTTTCCAAAGATCGTCCGTCCAAATGATTTTTGGAATAAACATAAAGGACGCCATTACTTGAGTTGTTTTAGTTATCCCCTTTCACTCAAGGTATGAAGATGGTGCTGGTAGAAACATACCGTTAAAATATTTCCACCTGAAATGCTGTATTTATTCAGAAATTAGTAAAACAAAGACAGAAAACAGTTTTGATCTCGGGGTAAGATCAAAACCATTCTTCATGTTTTATAAGAAAACTTGAGTCTGATTTGCACTATTTTCTCGTGACTCAGATGTCCAGTTGAGCTCAAATTTTCACAGGTTCATTATTTTATGTACATGTTTGAACAGACAGAGTATGAGTGCTTTCCTGTGACCTTTACCAAACGTGTATTGTACCTTTTAGTATTTTGATCAGTACAGTTTAGTACTGTCCAAGGTAAGAAGAACGAGCTGCACTTATTGAGGACCAAGAGGAGCTGCTATTAGTAGATATGGAATGTTGCTGGAATATGCATCTTAGGATGCTTCTTGCCTGATCTTCAGTTGCAAACTGGAAGAGGCTAATAGACTTCCAGAGGAACAATGTCCCCTTGTCATTGTCCCCATGTCATTTAGCCTTTGAGAAAGATCCTGCTGAGATCGAAACGCATCAGGCCCTCCTAACTCCAAGCATTTTATATATTTCAGGTCTTTATTTTGGCTGATGAGCAGTTTGCAGCAGTTTATTTCTTGTATAAATAATCTAAATATACTTAATGTGTACATCCTATGGTATGCAGTGTGCAGTGTGACTATAAGACCGCTACTACATGTATGACCTCACTGCTACAATAGTCACATCCATGATCAGAGTCACATCCATGATCAAAGTCACATCCATGACCAGTCACATCCATGATCACAGTCACATCCATGATCACAGTCACATCCATGATCACAGTCACATCCATGATCACAGTCACATCCATGATCACAGTCACATCCATGATCACAGTCACATCCATGATCACAGTCACATCCATGATCACAGTCACATCCATGATCACAGTCACATCCATGATCACAGTCACATCCATGATCACAGTCACATCCATGATCAGTCACATCCATGATCAGTCACATCCATGATCACAGTCACATCCATGATCACAGTCACATCCATGATCACAGTCACATCCATGATCACAGTCACATCCATGATCACAGTCACATCCATGATCACAGTCACATCCATGATCACAGTCACATCCATGATCACAGTCACATCCATGATCACAGTCACATCCATGATCAGTCACATCCATGATCAGTCACATCCATGATCACAGTCACATCCATGATCACAGTCACATCCATGATCACAGTCACATCCATGATCACAGTCACATCCATGATCACAGTCACATCCATGACCACAGTCACATCCATGATCAGTCACATCCATGATCACAGTCACATCCATGATCACAGTCACATCCATGATCACAGTCACATCCATGATCACAGTCACATCCATGACCACAGTCACATCCATGATCAGTCACATCCATGATCAGTCACATCCATGATCAGAGTCACATCCATGATCACAGACACATCCATGATCAAAGTCACATCCATGATCACAATCACATCCATGATCAGTCACATCCATGATCACAGTCACATTTGCACATTCATGATCACATCAGTAACATTTGCACATTCATGAACATAGTCACATTTGCACATGATCATAGTCACATTTGCACATTCATGATCAAACTCACAATTTCACATTCATGATCGTAGTCACATATGCACATTCATGATCATCCATGATCACAGGCACATCCATGATCAAAGTCACATCCATGATCAGTCACATCCATGACCACAGTCACATCCATGATCAGTCACATCCATGATCACAGTCACATCCATGATCACAGTCACATCCATGATCAGTCACATCCATGATCACAGTCACATCCATGATCACAGTCACATCCATGATCACAGTCACATCCATGAACAGTCACATCCATGATCAGTCACATCCATGATCACAGTCACATCCATGATCAAAGTCACATCCATGATCACAGTCACATCCATGATCACAATCACATCCATGATCACAATCACATCCATGATCAGTCACATCCATGATCACAGTCACATTTGCACATTCATGATCACATCAGTAACATTTGCACATTCATGAACATAGTCACATTTGCACATGATCATAGTCACATTTGCACATTCATGATCAAAGTCACATTTGCACATTCATGATCGTAGTCACGTGTGCACATTCATGATCATCCATGATCGCAGTCACATCCATGATCACAGTCACATCCATGATCACAGTCACATCCATGATCACAGTCACATCCATGACCATAGTCACATCCATGATCAGTCACATACATGATCAGTCACATCATTGATCAGTCACATCCATGATCAGTCACATCCATGATCACAGTCACATCCATGATCAGTCACATCCATGATCACAGTCACATCCATGATCACAGTCACATCCATGATCACAGACACATCCATGATCACAGTCACATCCATGATCACAATCACATCCATGATCAGTCACATTCCATGATCACAGTCACATTTGCACATTCATGATCACATCAGTAACATTTGCACATTCATGAACATAGTCACATTTGCACATGATCATAGTCACATTTGCACATCCATGATCACATCAGTAACATTTGCACAGTCATGAACATAGTCACATTTGCACATGATCATAGTCACATTTGCACATTCATGATCAAAGTCACATTTGCACATTCATGATCGTAGTCACGTGTGCACATTCATGATCGCAGTCACATCCATGATCACAGTCACATCCATGATCAGTCACATCCATGATCACAGTCACATCCATGATCACGGTCACATTCATGATCAAAGTCACATTTGCACATTCATGATCATAGTCACATTTGCACATGATCAGTCACATTTGCACATGATCATAGTCACATTTGCACATTCATGATCAAAGTCACATTTGCACATGATCATAGTCACATTTGCACATGATCATAGTCACATTCGCACATGATCATAGTCACATTTGCACATTCATGATCATAGTCACATTTGCACATGCATGATCATAGTCACATTTGCACATTCATGATCATAGTCACATTTGCACATGATCATAGACACATTTGCACATTCATGATCATAGTCACATTTGCACATTCATGATCATAGTCACATTTGCACATGATCATAGTCACATTTGCACAATCATGATCATAGTCAAATTTGCACATGATCATAGTCACATTTGCATATGATCATAGTCACATTTTCACATCCATGATCACAGTCACATCCATGATCACAGTCACATCCATGATCACAGTCACATCCATGATCAGTCACATCCATGATCGCAGTCACATCCATGATCACAGTCACATCCATGATCACAGTCACATCCATGATCACAGTCACATCCATGATCAGTCACATCCATGATCAGTCACATCCATGATCACAGACACATCCATGATCACAATCACATCCATGATCAGTCACATCCATGATCACAGTCACATTTGCACATTCATGATCACATCAGTAATATTTGCACATTCATGAACATAGTCACATTTGCACATGATCATAGTAACATTTGCACATTCATGATCAAAGTCACATTTGCACATTCATGATCGTAGTCACATTTGCACATTCATGATCATCCATGATCGCAGTCACATCCATGATCACAGTCACATCCATGATCACAGTCACATCCATGATCACGGTCACATCCATGATCACAGTCACATCCATGACCATAGTCACATCCATGATCAGTCACATCCATGATCAGTCACATCCATGATCACAGTCACATTCATGATCACAGTCACATCCATGATCACAGTCACATCCATGATCACAGTCACATCCATGATCACAGTCACATCCATGATCACAGTCACATCCATGATCACAGACACATCCATGATCACAGTCACATCCATGATCACAATCACATCCATGATCACAATCACATCCATGATCAGTCACATTCCATGATCACATCAGTAACATTTGCACATTCATGATCACATTGTCACATTTGCACAAGATCATAGTAACATTTGCACTTTCATGATCAAAGTCACATTTGCATTTTTATGATCGTAGTCACATTTATGATCAGTCACATTTGCACATGATCATAGTCACATTTGCACATTCATGATCATAGTCACATTTGCACATGATCATAGTCACATTTGCACATGATCATAGTCACATTCGCACATGATCATAGTCACATTTGCACATTCATGATCATAGTCACATTTGAACATGCATGATCATAGTCACATTTGCACATGCATGATCATAGTCACATTTGCACATGATCATAGTCACATTTGCACATTCATGATCATAGTCAAATTTGCACATGATCATAGTCACATTTGCATATGATCATAGTCACATTTTCACATTCATGATCATAGTCACATTTGCACATTCATGATCATAGTCACATTTGCACATGATCATAGTCACATTTGCACGTTCATGATCATAGTCACCTTTGCACATTAATTATCATAGTCACATTTGCACATGATCATAGTAACATTTGCACATTCATGATCAAAGTCACATTTGCACATTCATGATCGTAGTCACATTTGCACATTCATGATCAGTCACATTTGCACATGATCATAGTCACATTTTCACATTCATGATCATAGTCACATTTGCACATGATCATAGTCACATTTGCACATGATCATAGTCACATTCGCACATGATCATAGTCACATTTGCACATTCATTATCATAGTCACATTTGCACATGCATGACCATAGTCACATTTGCACATGCATGATCATAGTCACATTTGCACATGATCATAGTCACATTTGCACATTCATGATCATAGTCAAATTTGCACATGATCATAGTCACATTTGCACATTCATGATCATAGTCAAATTTGCACATGATCATAGTCACATTTGCATATGATCATAGTCACATTTTCACATTCATGATCATAGTCACATTTGCACATTCATGATCAGTCACATTTGCACATGATCATAGTCACATTTGCACATTCATGATCATAGTCACCTTTGCACATTCATGATCATAGTCACATTTGCACATGATCATAGTCACATTCGCACATGATCATAGTCACATTTGCACATTCATTATCATAGTCACATTTGCACATGCATGACCATAGTCACATTTGCACATGCATGATCATAGTCACATTTGCACATGATCATAGTCACATTTGCACATTCATGATCATAGTCAAATTTGCACATGATCATAGTCACATTTGCACATTCATGATCATAGTCAAATTTGCACATGATCATAGTCACATTTGCATATGATCATAGTCACATTTTCACATCCATGATCACAGTCACATCCATGATCACAGTCACATCCATGATCACAGTCACATCCATGATCAGTCACATCCATGATCGCAGTCACATCCATGATCACAGTCACATCCATGATCACAGTCACATCCATGATCACAGTCACATCCATGATCAGTCACATCCATGATCAGTCACATCCATGATCACAGACACATCCATGATCACAATCACATCCATGATCAGTCACATCCATGATCACAGTCACATTTGCACATTCATGATCACATCAGTAATATTTGCACATTCATGAACATAGTCACATTTGCACATGATCATAGTAACATTTGCACATTCATGATCAAAGTCACATTTGCACATTCATGATCGTAGTCACATTTGCACATTCATGATCATCCATGATCGCAGTCACATCCATGATCACAGTCACATCCATGATCACAGTCACATCCATGATCACGGTCACATCCATGATCACAGTCACATCCATGACCATAGTCACATCCATGATCAGTCACATCCATGATCAGTCACATCCATGATCACAGTCACATTCATGATCACAGTCACATCCATGATCACAGTCACATCCATGATCACAGTCACATCCATGATCACAGTCACATCCATGATCACAGACACATCCATGATCACAGTCACATCCATGATCACAATCACATCCATGATCACAATCACATCCATGATCAGTCACATTCCATGATCACATCAGTAACATTTGCACATTCATGATCACATTGTCACATTTGCACAAGATCATAGTAACATTTGCACTTTCATGATCAAAGTCACATTTGCACATTTATGATCGTAGTCACATTTATGATCAGTCACATTTGCACATGATCATAGTCACATTTGCACATTCATGATCATAGTCACATTTGCACATGATCATAGTCACATTTGCACATGATCATAGTCACATTCGCACATGATCATAGTCACATTTGCACATTCATGATCATAGTCACATTTGAACATGCATGATCATAGTCACATTTGCACATGCATGATCATAGTCACATTTGCACATGATCATAGTCACATTTGCACATTCTTGATCATAGTCAAATTTGCACATGATCATAGTCACATTTGCATATGATCATAGTCACATTTTCACATTCATGATCATAGTCACATTTGCACATTCATGATCATAGTCACATTTGCACATGATCATAGTCACATTTGCACGTTCATGATCATAGTCACCTTTGCACATTAATTATCATAGTCACATTTGCACATGATCATAGTAACATTTGCACATTCATGATCAAAGTCACATTTGCACATTCATGATCGTAGTCACATTTGCACATTCATGATCAGTCACATTTGCACATGATCATAGTCACATTTTCACATTCATGATCATAGTCACATTTGCACATGATCATAGTCACATTTGCACATGATCATAGTCACATTCGCACATGATCATAGTCACATTTGCACATTCATTATCATAGTCACATTTGCACATGCATGACCATAGTCACATTTGCACATGCATGATCATAGTCACATTTGCACATGATCATAGTCACATTTGCACATTCATGATCATAGTCAAATTTGCACATGATCATAGTCACATTTGCACATTCATGATCATAGTCAAATTTGCACATGATCATAGTCACATTTGCATATGATCATAGTCACATTTTCACATTCATGATCATAGTCACATTTGCACATTCATGATCAGTCACATTTGCACATGATCATAGTCACATTTGCACATTCATGATCATAGTCACCTTTGCACATTCATGATCATAGTCACATTTGCACATGATCATAGTCACATTTGCACATTCATGATCATAGTCACATTTGCACATGATCATAGTCACAATGTGTTGGATGTGGTGGACTTCAGACTTACCCTCTGGTGCAAGGTTTGTTCTGTTGACCTTTGACCTGCCAGTGGCTGTTTTTATCTCCGGATGCATCAACCCCTGTTACTGACTGAAAGCAACAAATTCAAGAGAATTACACAAATTGACCTCACACCCTGAAATTGAAAGCCTAAGTAGTACAAACCACTGGTACTTATAACTGACAATTATAATACCTAAGAATAACTGGAATGAACAATTCTACACAACAAACAAACTGCACTTTTCATGAGTAAATAAGTGGCAAGAATACTGTAATTCAATTACAATTACGGAGTAATTCATGAAATACTTTGGAATCAACAACCCCAGCAGTCTAGAAACTCTTGCATCCCCACGCCAGCCTCAGCATCAACAATCCCCTTTCCCCACTACTTAAGACTCTTCCGCATGCTAATCAGCCATCTTCACACACACAGACCCCAACCCTAAGCATCTAGGATGATTGGATGGTCATAGTCAAAGCGAAGGACAAACAACATCTGAGTGATTTGGGCTGATATCATATTAGTAGCTCAAAGATACATGTACAGTACATGTATGACAATCTTCATAGTCCATGATAGAGTAGACATTCATCAACTAGCTATTTCTTTAGTTGAGTGCAGATATTGGATCTTTGGTTATGGCAATGGGAGACTTTTGCATTAGAATAATGTCTCATACACTGACTTGATTTTATTGTATTCCATTGTACATTCACTGATCACCACAGAACAAATAGGTTGATTGCAGATCACCACTGAAAAAATAGGTTGATTATAAGTAAAGCAAGCCAATGAAAAAGACATCCTTAGCCATTGCGAATACATTAAACTCTGGCTAAGGTGGCACACCTGGGACTTGAGAAATTAGGACGACATACGCGAATGCCAACTTCTTGTAAGTCGTCATTCTGCCAACTTACACGTACACATATACATTAATTACATGTACAGTACATTATGATTCCTTGCAGTAATTCAATGGCTTTGATTTACCCTGGTTTATTTCTACCTCCATTGTCGATCACAGCAAATGCGTTCTTGATTATTATCTTCATGGACTGTGAAGTACGGCGCAAGGTCGGCTGTTAATCATGTTTCGTGCACTCATGTCATATCACGTCACAACTAGACTGACACTGACAGTGCATTGCATGCAGTACAAGTGTATTGTATATAGTGTACATAACTGTACACATGTGATACAGTATACAGAAAACACACACTCGTCTGTTTATACAGTATACTGCACAGTGCACACGCACTGATTAAGTTTGTTCAATAAGACGCAGAGTTGCTGACACAAGTTTCCTTAATGCCCATGAGATTTTGCAACTTCCAACTTGACTTGTATTTTAATACACCAAATGACTTGTGACTTCACTTCACTTGCCCTGTTTCCAAATGACTTAAGGACCCAATGACTTGTGACAGGACCCAATGACTTGTGACTTGACTTGTGACAGGACCCAATGACTTGTGACTTGAATTGTGACGACAGGACCCAATGACATGTGACTTGACTTGTGACAGGACCCAATGACTTATGACTTGACTTGTGACAGGACCCAATGACTTGTGACAGGACCCAATGACTTGTGACTTGACTTGTGACAGGACCCAATGACTTGTGACAGGACCCAATGACTTGTGACTTGACTTGTGACAGGAGCCAATGACTTGTGACAGGACCCAATGACTTGTGACTTGACTTGTGACAGGACTCAATGACTTGTGACTTGACTTGTGACAGGACCCAATGACTTGTGACTTGACTTGTGACAGGACCCGATGACTTGTGACAGGACCCAATAACTTGTGACAGGACCCAATGACTTGTGACTTGACTTGTGACAGGACTCAATGACTTGTGACTTGACTTGTGACAGGACCCAATGACTTGTGACTTGACTTGTGACAGGACCCAATGACTTGTGACAGGACCCAATGACTTGTGACAGGACCCAATGACTTGTGACTTGACTTGTGACAGGACTCAATGACTTGTGACTTGACTTGTGACAGGACCCAATGACTTGTGACTGACGTGTGACAGGACCCAATGACTTGTGACTTGAATTGTGACAGGACCCAATGACTTGTGACTTGACTTGGACTTGCCAAAAAATTACTTGCTGCCACCTGTACTCATGCTGGCCAATTGTCAACCACGGCCCGTGTTTTTTTGTTAATATCGATTTACAAAAAGGAATGTTTGTGGTTTTGTGAAAAAGGGACCGAGAAATTATGCCGACTTATGCGAATTGACGACTTCAAAATGCCAACTAAGAAATTAAATTTCCAATGGAAATGCATTACAGACTTTACAGTTGTAAAGAGGCCGACTTAGACAATAATGACGAGTTAAGCCTTGTCGACTTGGCCGGAGTTTACTGTACATACAAATGGACTTCTCATATTACTGTGATATACATGTAGCTAAAGTGTCTCTAGTCTGGAGAATTCAAATACTGAAAATGCTGTTGGCTTAAGTCAGTGTACCTGCAATAGGGCTCCGCGCTCATGACGTCACATTCAAATGTTCAGACAAACAAGTCGTACATCATATACCCAACTTACACGTAAACGTTGTACAATTTGTCTGAACATCCGGGTAACTATAGCTGTCGATATAAAGGGCGTATTCTATAAATAGCTCGAGCCCTATTATTCCAACTTGATTGTCATGAGGCCTGACTAACCACAGTGATGAGTGTATTCCATTTACCTGCTGTCCACTGCCTGAGCCATATCGTATATCATGTGAGTGTAGCCTCACATTATGCCGTGTGTTTAGAAGTTTTATGACTGATCCACAGGTCACATAATCATATTCAAAATCATCTGAAAAGAAAAGACACACAGAGAAAATATTAGACTTGCAGTAAAACATGCACAAATGTAATTGATTATCAGCACTAAATCAAATTAATGGTTTTTTTACGAATGGGCCTTGCCCCTGAAAGGAGTTTGTGAAAACATACTACATGTACATGTAATGGGAGACCTTTGAGAACCGGTCTTCAAGTCAACAGAGCATGCGCATGCAATTGTGAGCGTGCGTGCGTTGTTTTGCGCCTGCGCTGTTGTGCGTGCGCGTGCGCTGTTGACTTGAAGACCGGTTTATACTTTGTATCATACTTTGGTAAGAAACCAATACAGAAATGTTCACAGATTTACGTATAACTTACAGAGTATGAAGATGATGGTGGTAGAAACATACCGTTACAATTTTTCAGCCGAAAATTGTGTATTTATCCAGAAATTAGTAAAACAACGACCAAAAATCTTTTTGATCTTTTGGCCAAACACAAACATGAGATAGGCCTATAAAATAGCTGTTTTTGTCTACCCAGCAAAGTTTGCTCTCTATACATATCAAAAATGTTGTGTTTGGAGGTTATACTGATTCACCGCAGAGGTTTAAGTGTAAGTTTGTGACCAACTTATGTTGGGTATGCCCAACTGTGTCCGCCACAGTTGGGCATGGCCCGGACACAGTTGGGCCTGTCCCAAACACAGTTGGGGCAGAGGCACAGTTGGGACTAGTTGCGATGATCGTAACCCTAGGTCTGACATGGGGACTGGGACCTTAGGGTTACGACACTTTGTGCATAAAAATCGATCGAAACACTTTTTGGCCAACTCCTGAAATACGTTTCCACTTGGTTTTCCACTTTCCAAAATCCAAACACAAAATCTGACTACATGAATCTGATTGGTACTTATCAATGTGTCATATAAAACCACTTTGAATATCGAAAGATCATTTTGAATAGTGCGCAGTGGTGCCATCTCGACCAAAATACGTCACGCGAAATGTCGTTTTGGAGGGGGGCTCGTATCACGTGCGCTGTACATACAGTGCTATACACGGCATATCGCATGATACAGTGTGAGAGCGTGTCCATACTCCATAGCAACGGTCGCTGCGCCGCAAACAGCATGCTCGGTGTATTGGGTTAAAAAAAATACAGGTTATAGAATTGACCAGACCCCCTCAAAACACCCTATACGTGTGCCGAAACTGCCAAATTAAGTTTATTTTTCGTCCGCTCATGACAGGTGAAGAAAAACGTATACGGCATGATTTTTTTCTGACATCCAACACCGACATCGAACACATGCAAAAATACGGTTCATGGAGGAAGAAATGGAGTGTACTAAACAGGATATGTATGCGTTACATCGTTGCGAGATCTTAATAAAAATATTCTGATCGACCGTCCTTCCAAAGTACCGCAAATCGCAGGCTCATCAGCTTCAAATCTTACTTGAATTTTACTCAGTTATTTTGTTCAATTGGTCAAGTAGAAACACTCTTTTCATAATTATACTTAATCTAAAAAAATATCGTGAAATCCTTCCGAAACCGACCGACGATCGCATTAAATTAAGACGTAAAAACACTGCCCACACCGTAGAGACAGACAGCCTGGTATCCGCGTGCGTAATAGCCACAGTTTCAAAGCAAACGTACGGCACCAGCGAAAGTCTCAATCGGTACATTACGTACGCACGTGGGCTTGAAATGAAGTGTTGCGCTCGCTCGGAAGGGCTACCTTTTTGGATCGCGGCCGGGTTCGTTCCACCGTTACGGACGGTGGCTCACAGCCGGCCGGCTTGGTACAGATTTGCAGTAAGAAATGGTGGTTTTTCCGATGGAATATTCCGGTGATATTTTTAGGAATATGTTCTCACTGTTCTACCGGGTATGATCATTTTGGGTGTAATTGATGACCGGATATATTTTGCAGTTCTCCGACCACTGCGCGATCTGTGATAAGGTGGATGACCTTTTTATTTCTGTTTGATCATGGATTGGGTCGGTGCCGAGTTTGTGACTTGCTAACATTTTGTCTGTTTTAATTGTGGGACCATTCATAAAGGAAATCGTTTGAAAATCTTAGCAATTTCCTTCAGTTCATGATGAAAGATTTGAATTGTCAGCGGCAGCTTGACATGGGCAATCAATGCGGACTTGAAAAAAAAACTCCTCCATACTGTACAGTATGCGATATGCGTGTACACGCCATGGTATATCACAGCGCACGTGTTATTAACTGGGGACATGATCCATAGGGCTGTGAGTTTGAGTTTGAAAGGTGGAACAGCTAAAACGGCATTTCGCAGGACGTAATTTGGTCGAGATGACACTGCGCACTATTCAAAATGGCCGACTGACGGCAAACGGAGGGAATCTAGACACCTTCGGTAAGTTTTGGGTCATTTATTCTGCAGAATTAGACCCAGTAACTGGGGCGCTGAACTCCTTTTTTTTACTTTTGGGGTTGACGGTCGGTCTAGTGCCCCAGTGAATTATATTTCTCCAAATGTGTCGTACACAGGAAAAACAAAATTTCACGGCACTTTCGCCGAAAATGTCCCCAAATTACACCAAAAACATCACAAACAGAATTGAAACTCACTCCATTGCTTCTTCGAATGTTAGAGATGAAATGCAGCATATTCATTTGTACTCACGATTATTCCTTTTGATGAAAATCAACCTTTTCTGACGACTGTCCAGACGAGAACGTCAAAAACGGAATTTAATTTGTGTGGCTCTGCTCCACACAAAATGGCGGTCCTTCGTCATCGCATGAATATTAATTTTGGTAATTTCCATACTATGCGGACGTGTCGATACGTAGATCACTTTCCCTCCGCGCACAGCGAAAAATCCTTTACACGAATTGGCACGAAACGGCCAAAAGAGGGCGTCGTGATCATCTCATTATGCGACGTCATCGCACTGACCAAAAATGGAAGTTTTCATGAATGAAACTGACGCGCATGGGCACATACTCGGCAACTCGAATCATTGATAGAGACCTCGCACGATCTTTTGAATGGAACCAAAAACGACCTTTTGACCATTTTTTGTGGTGTCACCCGCCAATGTTCGAGAACTCACGGACTCCGCAGTCGTATATTTGAACTTTGGTCAGCTTTTGTTGCCATTTTACCGCGAAACTGCGCCACCATCTGAGTGTGATTGTAGGTCGTTGAATATTCATAGCAACATGTGTTGGGTCTGTTGGTTGTGCATGGTCGCCCGAGTTGTCGTACGGCCGACCGTTGGTTGTTTCGTAGTCGTACACCGTGTGTGCTTGAATAAGCACACCCCGTAATGCGTGCTCCGTACGTCTCTGCAACGGCCCTGCGTGCGTGCGTGCGTAACGAGTTGGGCCAGCACATGGTTTCTGTGACGTCACGAGCACTGCCTTGCACATTGACCAATCAGCACGGCGCTTGTCACAAACGGCACTGTTGTTATGGGGCCGGGAATTTTGCCGAGGCAAAGTGATCTACGTATCGCGACGACACGTCTGCATAGTATGGAAATTACCAAAATTAATATTCATGCGATGACGTATGACCGCCATTTTGTGTGGAGCAGAGCCACACAAATTAAATTCCGTTTTTGACATTCGCGTCTGGACATTCGTCAGAAAAGGTCGATTTTCATCAAAAGGAATAATCGTGAGTACAAATGAATATGCTGCATTTCATTTCTAACTTTCGTAAAAGCAATGGAGCGAGTTTCAATTCTGTTTGTGATGTTTTTGGTGTAATTTGGGGACATTTTCGGCGAAAGTGCCGTGAAATTTTGTTTTTCCTGTGTACGACACATTTGGAGCAATATAATTCACTGGGGCGCTAGACCGACCGTCAACCCCAAAAGTCAAAAAAGGGAGTTCAGCGCCCCAGTTACTGGGTCTACCAAACAATCAGAGTTAGAGTAGGCCTACTTCTAGATTTAGAAGGCTACTCCGTGAGCCTTCCAGCACTCTTACTTTTTGGGGTGCCGTAACGCTATGGGTTTTGAAAACAACAATTGATAGATGAAATTTTGGTGAAACATTGCAGCACCTACCGCCACTCCTAGATCGTGAATTCCCCTGAATTATTTTTTTTTCCTGATCCTCATACATCGGTTATGCTTGTGCAGTCTCATTTTTGTAATTGACCCTCAACTTTTTTAGAAAAAAAATTATTTTCTGTGTCACTCCGCTTGCCGAAATGTCCGATGTTTACCTGCTGCTTGAAGTGGTCTAGTCCGCATGCGCATTTTTGAATCTACCATTTTCTGAAGGGGTGCAACTTGACTTCACTGGTTCCCCGGTTGCTGCATGCATTGAAATGGGTCTGCATGTGCGTGGATACCAGTTGTTGAAGCTTTATCTTTTTCATTGAGGCTGGCTCCCACTTACTGTGTGGTGTGCATGTGGCATGCATGATTTTCATGTCTCCTTCAATGTGCACACCCCTATACAAAAATGCTTTGGCCCATACTACGAAATTTATGAATGAACTCGAAATTAGAAATCTTTCCTGAAGTGCAGTGGCCCAGAAAGTCGAATTTTTTCTTGAAAAGTTGTGGATCAATTGCAAAAATGAGACTACACAAGCATAACGGATGTATGAGGATCAAGAAAAAAAATAATTCAGGGGAATTCACGATCTAGGAGTGGCGGTAGGTGCTGCAATGTTTCACCAAAATTTCATCTATCAATTGTTGTTTTCAAAACCCATAGCGTTATGGCACCCCAAAATGTAAGACTAAGAGTGCTAGAACTGTAGAACCATAGAACTAGAAGGCTCATGGAGCCGCCTTCGGAAAGAATTCCACTGATGACCATAATTTGTGCACAACTCTATGGAACCAACAGAGGGCGTTTTGAGCAAGATGGCTGCCGCTGTATTGGAAGTGTACAATTTGTAGGTAAAAAACCCTGTAAAACTCACTTTTCAGATATGCTACCCAAGTTTTCCACACCTGAGATTGAAGTTCATCATAATTTGTATCCAATAAGTTAACTCTTGGAGGATATAATCCTTTTTCCGTAATGGTCATCAGTGGAATGCTTTCCTAGCCTTCTAAATCTAGAAGTAGAGTAGGCCTAGGCCTAGCTCATGAGAGGACGTAGTGTAAAGGTTGACACACTTTTTGTGACGACCAAAACAAATAAATTACTTATCTCAATCCCCCAAAAATGTACTTACCAGAACCTGCTGCATATTTTTTATCAGTGGACAGAAAGACAAGAAAAACGGCCAAAAAGGCACAGCAAAGTCTCGAGATTTCCTCCATCATGCAACTGGATGCAGTAAACACAATTGGTACCCGTTACTTCGCGCTGTGTACGTACGCGATTAACTTTATTTTTACAGCGTACACGTGGACGCACACCAACGAACCGGTACTATTTCTTATTTTGTAACAAATAGATCACGATTTATATAAAATCACGCTGAAACGTTTATAAGTTGTAATTTTTCCATTTGCCACGCAGATTTGATTTACTGTGTCATATTCTAATAAATATGCAGAAGAGAATAATTACCACTAGTATTGTTTGTGGTGATTCTAAGCGACTACATTTGACATTAACTGTATGAGATATATGCTGCTTTGGGACACGTCAGGCTGAACGAAAGTACTTCCGGGTCAGAGAAATGGCATTGCTACCGAGTACCGTATTTGAGGTCAAACACTGTGAACATTGTAAACAAACCCTTGTTTACATATACATGATACACTGCTGACAGTGACATGGGACACATCACTTTTCTGCATTCTTTCTGAGCTGGAATTTCTGTTCCTTTGATCATGCATCGATGGTATCCTTTGAGTTTGATGGCTTTTTAGAAATCACACTCACATCCACTCACGACACAGGTGAATGTGTAGGCCTTACTATAAAGGGCTAATTAAGTTAGGCCTAATAAAAAGTAATACTTTTAATAGTAGGCCTACTAGTTTTACCATGGGTTTTACCGTCCAAAATATCCACTGCCTTTTTACGGCATGTTTACTTAGTTGTCAGCTGGTGCCTTTTTGTTCAGTTAAGTGTGGTGGTTGTAGTTTAATTTCACTTTCACTACATGAAACACGTAGTAGGCCTACATGTACATTCCTCCATGCATGGAGGAATGTCCTCCAAGGGCAAGGGTTACTAACATTTACAATCATTGCAAGTACTCCCCCTAGTGTACAATACAGTACTTTTGTCTTTTTGACACAAAATTGCAGAGCATTAATTTGTAATTTTGTGTATGTAGGCCTACCGTGCACAAACCTATTGGTAATAAAAATATTTTCCATTCATGTTTTCTTTGTATTGATAAACACCAAACGTACCGCTCATGCACGTTGTCTATGCCTATGGGCGTGCACGTGTACTTGTTCAAAAGTTGTTGGTTTCCTCTTATTTTGCTAAATAATTTTGATAAAGAGCGATCAGAATTACGGAAAATTGCGTATTGATTATTTCATGCGTTGAAAATGTGATACTTTGAATAACATTTTGCCAGATATGCCGGAAAAAATAAATGGCATGCACTAGTACTGTAATGTAGGGTCCCTGCTCTCCGCGGCAGGCAGACTATGTTTTCCTGCTTCCAATGACATGGGATTATTAATTAATTTTCCTTCAAAACCAGTAACAAATTGTTGTCTTTTTATTGGGAAATTCACCACGCATAATTACGGAAACTTGGTAGCTTTTCTTTCTAAATACTTTATACAGGCTGACTGCGACTGTATAACCCGGCGCAGATACAATTAGCTCGTTTTATTTAAATTACTTATAACAAAATTACATAATTTGATGCCATGAAAAATGAAATATTTGGTTGAGAAACCTTGCTTTATGTATTGAAAAGAAATCAAGTTTACACTTATGGTTTTCTTACGATTTTAGTGAAAGTTTACGATGTACACCGCACGAATGCCATGTGTTTTGTGTACAGTACTCACGCACACATGGCAATGTTTATCCTGAATGACCTTTGACCTTCTACTTTCCGGACTTGCGCAGTCGGAATGCCCAACTGGCTTATTTTATTGTATTCCTCCAATGTCTATCTCTAGCAAATGTTAGTATAAAATCAACACTGCATTTGGTTTACAATAGAAATTAGCACCAGGCCCATTCCTGTGTAAGAGAAGAGAATAGCACTTTACCATTAATTACCAAACTCATGTACATTTATACTGTTTGTTTTGATGTCTCTTTTGATATCAGCAAGCTAGACCCATTTTAATAAGTACACCATTACCATCAACACAACAAAATGTATTCCCCTGCTCTCATGTTTTGCAGAAATACTTGATGATGTCTGAACAAATTGGCAGTAGGATTGCACAGTGGAAGGAGGTAGAGCAGCAGCACAAGGACAAACAGCTCATCAATCCGTTTTCTGAGTGGGAGGGTGCATCAACTCGTAGTAAGCTCAATCCTGATGACCCAGAGTATGCTCGGCCTGTACAAGGCTCTATGACAGCTCTACGTGGCCAGGCAGCTGGGCAACGTATCTCAGGAGAAATCCAAAACCTGATCTCTGTCATTCAAAGAGTTGGGAGGAAAAGTGAAGAGGATGGCAGATACTGTGTGACATTTGGAAGGCTCTTTGAGGTGTATGTGACAATCTCCAATAAGTTGGTAGGGATTCTACTCAGAGCAAGGAAGCAGGGTCTGGTAGATTTTCTTGGAGAGATGCTTTGGCAGGGTAAGGATGACCATGTAGTCATTACCCTTCTAGCCTCCGAGTCAGAGAAGAAACCTTGCTTGTAGGCTAGACTCAAATGTCAGAATCTTTTTTATTGGAGGTGCTGAAGTAAATATTCAATACAAATGAAGGAAATGTGACTTTTATAGGAAAAAGAAGGATAGGGCCGGTCATTTTGTATTTCAGAAAAAATATATTTCAATACATGTTCCTGCAATAGGTAAATGAACTGCTGCAAACTTCTCATCAGCCAAATGATCATGACCTGAAATTTATAAAATGCTTGGATTTAGGAGTGGCTGACATTTCTATCTTAGCAGGAATATCGAAAGCTATAAAATTCCTACTTTATCTTTATCGAAGGTCATCCTAGCAGGATCGAAGATTTGCTAGGATTGAAACATCAGGCTCTCCTATAAACTACAAGGATTGTCATTATTTCATAAAAAAACACATTTTGTGGTGTATGCATTAAACCAGTGTTCACACAGATTTCACCTTCATTATATCAGGACTGATAAGTCAATCCACTTCAAAATCACAATGGGCTTTGTGTAGTAAGTCCTGAAAAAAGAATGTGTCATCACTGAACTACATGTAGCTGAATATGGACCGTATAGGTCCATATTCAGCTACATGGCTACACTTTGCCATGGTTAGTATATAACCATGGCAAAGTAACAATCCTATTTGTGAATTTTGCCACAAAATTTGTTTGGAATTGTTATCTAATCTTTGGTGAAGAAATACTGTATTCAGTATCAAAGTATGTTTTCCTTTCTTAAATGTGACGGTACATATGTAATTGACTTCCACAATGTGATACCAAATGGGGTAAATCTAC
The DNA here is from genome assembly GCA_963971285.1 of Astropecten irregularis. NCBI lineage: Eukaryota > Metazoa > Echinodermata > Asteroidea > Paxillosida > Astropectinidae > Astropecten > Astropecten irregularis. The sequence continues at coordinate 8,654,869 of OZ020259.1, forward strand.
TGAGCAGAAATTCACAGGTATCATCTCAAAAAGATGTGATTGGATGTACATCATGCCGGCCAAGCCTACTGCCTACATGTATCAAAGGGAATGCAGATGGTGTGAACATGTAAGATTCCGGCAGGAAGTCAGCTTCAATCAAAAGTGCTGTTTGTTTCAGGTGAAATATTATTGACTGGAATGTTAGACAAATACTTGTAACAATTAATTGTTCAACTATGTACTTATTTTATTGTAAAGACATGCTTTCTGTGCTTAAGCTTTATATGGTGAAACGTTTGACTAATATGATACATGATAATAGCTTAGATTTCCAGCTAAGCAGCTTGAACTTGTTAAATGAGAATTAAGATGATTTCCAATGGCATTATCTATATTGTTAACTGTGTCGTTGCATATGAGATGTACTGTGCATAATGTTTCATTGGTCTTGTTCTTGACTGACAAAGTTTTACATCCCTGGGTGTGTTCACAAGAGAGGGCAGCAGATGCACACCTGAAAGCATAGACTGGTTTCCAGTCCCTACATAATTGTCATTTTTTTATTAACAAAACAAAATGTCTTCGTGAAATAACCACAAGGGAAACTGACTGAGTTTTTTTAAGTCATTGAAAAGTGAACAAAGAAAAATTGACTGGAGCGGGATTCCAACCGGCGAACTCCTGAACACCTGTACGGTGTTCAGGAGGTCGCCGGTTCGAATCCCGCTCCAAAACAAAATGTCAATAGTCAAGAGTGAAGTGTTTTTGATCTGTGTTTCGCTGGGTCGCTATAACATTATTATAACCATAGAGCTAGGAAGAGAAGGAGTTTGAACTGCAACCTATCACTAATCCAATCACTAATCGCCCAATTAAGCCCCATTGGAAAAGCACTGCGGCCGGCCACACACCGGTTACATAACACAACCTCAGTTGATCCTTTGAACAGGATGATCGTCGCCGGAATTCCCTGGTAACCCAAAAAATGGTTCATAACTGAAATTGCAAATTGGAGTAACAAAACAAACAAACCAAATATAAATTGACATTTATCGAAAACCAATTATTCTTAAAAAGGGTAATTTTATATTTCGTTATGCAGCTTGACCCGAGATTTTTCACGGTGAGGAGTCAGCCTAAATTGTAGATAATGTCCTGACAGAAAATACATGGTGTGTATATACATGTGTGTATATGCCCAGCCAGGTATGGCCAATTGTTGAAAAGTCCAGTCAGTTTATTTTGGCCATGTTGAGTCCTCTACGTTTGTATATTACACGCACAAGGAAATTAGACCTTTCCACAGTGCCGGGACAAAGTTGGTCAAGCCAGCTCACAGCCAGACTACCGCAATGATAAATTTGCATAATAACTACTATTTTACACAAAGCCTGCGGTTGCAACTTGCATGAATGCGACGGTGATCATTGCACAGTTGAAGTGCCTTGGTTCTCACTCCTACTTTTCCTAGCTCTATGTTATAACCAACCACATGTACATTGTCTATTGTGTAAACAGCTGAATTTGAAGCCTGAAAAATGTTTCTTGTGGTTTAAAATGGCTTGTAACACTTCATTGCTTGCATCTAAGTAAGAAATAATAAGAGCAAAACTTTCTCTTAAATTGCTCTGTAAATAAAAAATTATTTATAGAAGATTAAGTATATCATAGTAGATTATTTATTATGTTCCAAAACTCTGGCTGCAGTTGCCAATACACACATCTATAGAAACATCAGCAGTGTGGATGTTATTTGTGGCCATGCACTGCCAGAGATTAAGGATAGAAGGCTGAGTAATGATTCAACACTTACCAACTATTGACAGACTGACTATTACAGTGTGGGTCCTGCATAGAATTATTGTCATGTGCTGAAATATTAAATTCAAGATCAATTGTTATCATTGGTTATAAGCTTGAATGATCTCATGACAGAGCTTGCTGTCAGGAATCCCAGCGATCAGGTATCAACTTCACCCCTTAAAGGTTCTTACTTTGGTAAGAAACCAAAACAGAAACATCCTCACGGATTTACGTATAACTTACAGGGTATGAAGATGGTGGTGGTAGGAATTAGAAACATACCGTTAAAATGTTTCCGCCTGAAATGGTGTATTGATCCAGAAATTAGTCAATCAACGACCGAAAATCTTTTTGATCTTTTAAAAGATCAAAAATAAAAGAGAAAAGACTTCAGAAATATTGTGGCTGTTTTTCACTGTTTGAGTGTTTTCTCAAATTGTGGGCAACGTAGGCCTACGTATGGGACTGATATTTTCACAGATGACTGTTACTGTATCTTCCTTGATTTCTGGCCATGAATCTGTATTTTTTTTTATAAAAACCAAAGTATGATACTACCTTTAATCACATGATTTCTGCTGAAATGTAATAAAAATGTGTGCAATTTATGATATTTAATAGTTTAATACTACTGTACTTGAAGTTTATATTTATAGAATGATGCATCTGAGTTTTATTCCTGTACAATTTTACTGAGAGATGTAGCATGTGGCCCACTCTATAAACTGAGAGTTGAACAAAAGTGTCACAATTTTATGGCCCCATTAAATGGCAGCTAGCTGAGTCTGTTCTTTCACATGGAAACGTCACGTTTATGTGAACTCTAACTATTTGAGATTTTCAACTTACTGACACTTTTAACAAGTCATTGAAATTAATGTATTCTAAACTTACTCATGTCACTGATGTCATATGTGACAGGGGCAATTTGGGAGGCTCCTTACTAGCAGCTGGGGTGCTGAATTGCAAGAGATGCGCTACTAATAGCGCTCCGCACTTGTGCTAAAAATAGCACCCCATCTCAGACAAACATTGCAACCATATCCCATGCAAACGTGTGTGCGTGCATGTACATGTACACTATGTGCGTGAGACAATGTTTGTCTGACATCCGGGGATTTTATGACGTCATTTGTGCGGAGCGCTATTAGAGATATAGTTGCCGGCTTTCATGGGCACCCTTGGCTGCCTGCCACATCAACCCATACATGATCACGGAGTACAGCCTGAGATCGAAATTAGTGTTTGATTTTTGTAAAGGGAGGAAAACTGGAGAACCCGGAGAAAAACCCTCGTAGCATTTGAGAGAACCAACACACAACTCTACTATAAACATATGACCCAAGCCGGGATAGAACCCGGGCCACATTGGTGAGAGGCCAGTGCCTTAGAACAGACTTGCCACCTATGCCCCAAACAAATAATAAAGTGTAACCCACTTTTACAGAGTGCAAATCACAATCAACATGAATTTCTATGCATTTTGTATACACCAAAATGTATGCAAATACTATCAAGGTATTAAGGTTAAATTAAGGTAGTTAATAGAATTTGCCTGGATTTTTAGTGTTGTGGCCTTTTTTTATGGTTTCCATAATATATATTTCTTAAATAGTGATGCGCCCCTTAATTTTGTTGCTCTGTTTTTTAAGGGCTGCAAAGCAAGCTTAAGTACATAACATTGGTTGTTGCATAAAACGATTCTTATATGTGGAAATCAAATTCATGTTTTTCAACAAAACAACAAGTGATGGTTTCTATCAGTATTAAAGAATGGGGTGAATCTGTAAGTTTATAGTCAAATGTTTGAGGTTGTTCAAGATTTAATTGCAGTGACTTATAATACCTCAAAAATGACCACAACATCTTAAATTAAAAGGAGAATATTTCATAGAAATATTGGTTTTATTGTGAACTTAATGAATTGTGGGTTTCAGATACAAACCAAACCCAGTGTTTTGATCCTTAACAATTATATACTACCCGACTGTACTGCCAAACTGTGCCAAATAGGCTCAAGTCAAGAAACAGCTTTCCGTTGAACCACTATCGAACACTGAGCTCCAAACCAACAACTCTTAATGTACACAATGTAAGAAAATCATCTTAATATTAACATTGCACACTACAGGATCTCTCTTAACCCAACTGAACTTGACACACGATGACCTCATACATGTCATAGCCTTGACTTCCCAGTCCATGATCTATGTACCAATGTGGGCAACTACAAACCATGGAACATCTTCTTGTCTGCCCTGAGCTTGAAGATACTTGCACATACAATGACCTCATAGCCTTGACTCCTAAGTCCATGATCTATGTGCCAATGTGGGCAACTACAAACCATGGAACATCTTCTTGTCTGCCCTGAGCTTGAAGATACTTGCACATACAATGACCTCATAGCCTTGACTCCTAAGTCCATGATCTATGTGCCAATGTGGGCAACTACAAACCATGGAACATCTTCTTGTCTGCCCTGAGCTTGAAGATACTTGCACATACAATGACCTCATAGCCTTGACTCCCCAGTCCATGATCTCAACTACAAACCATGGAACATCTTCTTGTCTGCCCTGAGCTTGAATATACTTGCACATACAATGACCTCATAGCCTTGACTCCTCAGTCCATGATCTATGTACCAATGTGGGCAACTACAAACCATGGAACATCTTCTTGTCTGCCCTGAGCTTGAAGATACTTGCACATACAATGACCTCATAGCCTTGACTCCCCAGTCCATGATCTATGTACCAATGTGGGCAGCTACAAACCATGGAACATCTTCTTGTCTGCCCTGAGCTTGAAGATACTTGCACACACAATGACCTCATAGCCTTGACTCCCCAGTCCATGATCTATGTACCAATGTGGGCAACTACAAACCATGGAACATCTTCTTGTATGCACTGAGCTTGAAGATACTTGCACACACAATGACCTCATAGCCTTGACTCCTCAGTCCATGATCTATGTACCAATGTGGGCAACTACAAACCATGGAACATCTTCTTGTATGCACTGAGCTTGAAGATGCTTGCACACACAATGACCTCATAGCCTTGACTTCCCAGTCCATGATCTATGTACCAATGTGGGCAACTACAAACCATGGAACATCTTCTTGTATGCACTGAGCTTGAAGATGCTTGCACACACAATGACCTCATAGCCTTGACTTCCCAGTCCATGATCTATGTACCAATGTGGGCAACTACAAACCATGGAACATCTTCTTGTATGCACTGAGCTTGAAGATGCTTGCACACACAATGACCTCATAGCCTTGACTTCCCAGTCCATGATCTATGTACCAATGTGGGCAACTACAAACCATGGAACATCTTCTTGTATGCACTGAGCTTGAATATACTTGCACATACAATGACCTCATAGCCTTGACTCCTCAGTCCATGATCTATGTACCAATGTGGGCAACTACAAACCATGGAACATCTTCTTGTATGCACTGAGCTTGAAGATGCTTGCACACACAATGACCTCATAGCCTTGACTTCCCAGTCCATGATCTATGTACCAATGTGGGCAACTACAAACCATGGAACATCTTCTTGTCTGCCCTGAGCTTGAAGATACTTGCACACACAATGACCTCATAGCCTTGACTCCTCAGTCCATGATCTATGTACCAATGTGGGCAACTACAAACCATGGAACATCTTCTTGTCTGCACTGAGCATGAAGATACTTGCACACACAATGACCTCATAGCCTTGACTCCCCAGTCCATGATCTATGTACCAATGTGGGCAACTACAAACCATGGAACATCTTCTTGTCTGCACTGAGCATGAAGATACTTGCACACACAATGACCTCATAGCATTGACTCCTCAGTCCATGATCTATGTACCAATGTGGGCAACTACAAACCATCGAACATCTTCTTGTCTGCCCTGAGCTTGAAGATACTTGCACACACAATGACCTCATAGCATTGACTCCCCAGTCCATGATCTATGTACCAATGTGGGCAACTACAAACCATGGAACATCTTCTTGTCTGCCCTGAGCTTGAAGATACTTGCACACACAATGACCTCATAGCATTGACTCCCCAGTCCATGATCTATGTACCAATGTGGGCAACTACAAACCATGGAACATCTTCTTGTCTGCCCTGAGCTTGAAGATACTTGCACACACAATGACCTCATAGCCTTGACTCCCCAATCAAGGATTTGCAGCATTGGATAGGAATAGTGTAGCGATTCAACAACAAAAAAATATTCAACAGAGAAGATCATATTTAAATATGACTGTATTCCTTTTTAACAATAATCTAAAAATCTTCTTTGTTCACTTTTCAGTATTTTTAAATTCAGTCAGTTTTTCTTGTGGTCATTTGATCATTATAATAATCTAACAAGACATTGGTTTTGTTATGCAAATGAAATCCACTTTATAAACACAAAATTTGAAATTTTCAAAGACATCTTTATTTGGCCAAGCCATAACAAATTATATACAGAAAACAAATTCAAAGCTGATGTCAGTAATGGCATATTTGATCTACTCATCTCTACGTAGCTTGCCTCATATACAAATGCTTTTTAAAAAAATCAAACCCTCAACACAACAAAAATAATTTTATAGGAAATATTAAACAATATTTGCAAGTAAGGCTAAAGTGTCTTTGAAATGAAAAATATTTTGAACAACATTCTGTGCAACAAGGATAACAACTCTAAATATTTAGCTACTAAAAATTCAACAATTTCAGCCATTGTTGAGGGAAAGGGTTATGTGTAAAAATGGGAAATAAACTGTCAAATTCAAATACTTCTGAAGGTATCTGGTATAATCTTAATCTCAGCTCAGATGAAATGCAACATGGCTTATGTTTCTGTGTTGACCTGTGATCATTTTCATATGAAGAAAACATTTGTGAACGGGATTGCTAATTAATGCATTTTCAGATTAAGTCGTGAACAAGTTTATGTTTCAATGCAGATTAATGTACATTGGCGGGTATTTGGAAATTCAAACTATCTGAGCAGGTAATAACTCCACCGAATGAGGGGAACAACTTAATATGCCAAAACTCTTAACAGGGAGCATTTACTATTGTACAGCCAAATGCTACAAATTCTTGATATGTCACTGAAATGCAATTATTTACTTCATAGGGAACACATTTCTGTGTAAACAAAATGTATTGCATGTGCCTTCCTTTTCCCAAGTGGATATGTCAAGTCTCTCAACAACAATAAGCCCAACATTAACCACATCTTGTGTTTGCAAAAATCCAACACTGCAGTATATCATAATGTATGGAACATTCTTGAGACATGTAGCAAGTCAAGGCAGAATACTCCACATGACATCACAGTGCATGGACACTATTCATGAGTCTTTCAATATCCTACATCATGAATTCCTACAGATTCAGCATGGTCAGCATAACATGCATATTGATCAAAATCCAATATGCAATATTTGTAACACCTTTAAAGGTAGTATCATACTTTGGTAAGAAACAAAAACAGAAATGTTCACAGATTTAGGTATAACTTACAGGGTATGAAGATGGTGGTGGTAGAAAAATACCATTAAAAAAATTTCCGCCTGAAATGGTGTATTTATCCAGAAATTACGACTGAAAATCTGTTTGATCTTTTAAAAGATCAAAAATAAAAGAAAAATGACTTAAGAAATACTGTGGCTGTTTTTCACTGTTTTCCCAAAAAGTGGGCACCGTATGTGACTGAAATTTTCACAGATGACTGTTACTGTATCTGTCTTGGTATTTTTGCCAATGAATCTTTATTTCTTTGATAAAACCAAAGTATGATACTACCTGGCACATCAATGTTTTTTTTAAAAGAAAAAGTCCATCAGGTACTATAATCAATTACTAAACAACTAGTTAATACGTCCTTATCAGCATACATGGATGACAAGACACCTCATTAAACCATTACCAACAACTCCAAATAAATTAATATGTAAAGTATAAATAATGATTAATATTTCCACAGAAAGGGGCAAGTTTTGTGTACAGTAGTGGGATAGATATTGACATAACATTAGTTATGAGCTTTTCCATCTCTTTTCCCATTTTGTACATCTATTACGTTTTTAAAGTAAGGCTGGATAACATAAAAGTTAATTATTCAATCATTTCTTTACCATTAGCAAAGGAATCTATTTGAATTTGAAGAATAGTTATAAGCTAGACTGTGCAAGGAAGGAAGTGGACGTAAGAGCAACAGCTGAACAAATACCATATTAAGAAAGAAACAATTATTTTAAAATTTAAGTTTGAATAATGTTAAGGACAGTGACTTATTGAGACATGTATGCAAATTGAGGATACTGGATCATGTTCTGCAGTCTTCATTCAAATCACTCAATATGATTTGGGATTCTTCATAGATGGCTAGCAGTATTGAGTTAGAATGACACCAGATGATCTGACTAGCAATGTAAGACCTTGCCCAATATCAGGTGACCACAGCACCTGAGTGTCACATGATTGTTGTCTTGTGGTAAGCTGATTCTGTGGGCGATACATTGAGTTTGAAATGAGTGGCCAAATGACAAAGATTAGGGACACCACCAGCACATGGCTGGATAGGTTAGTTGGTAAGAGGCTGATCACAGGTACATCAATTCTTCTTTGTTCAGTTTTGATGATATAATAGTCAGTTTCCCTCATTAATTATTTGAAAAATATATTTCTAATGGAAAATGTAAATCTTTCATTCACTTTACTTTTCTGATTTTAATTATTTGTTATTTTTTTTGGGGGGAAGGGTCTGAAAAGACATTTAAATTGCAATTAATATCATGCATCAATGTCTTTGAAACATGGTATGAAATCATAACATTTTGAATCCACTAAACTTGAAACTTGTGTAATATTCTGGCTGTGATAGAACAATTACCAATTCTGAATAAAGGGCTTTACAATTTAGATTTTTAGAGCAGGTAAGTGAGTTTTTGGAAAGTTGCTTAGTTGAATGAATTGGTGAGCAAATAGCAGATATAACATGTAAGGGGAAGCAAGTCTACATATACCAATCCAGGAAAGAAACAGTCCATTCCATATAATATAACTGTGTTTCAATTTCAATTCAAATTAAAAAAAACTGCATTAAATGAAAACTGGCTTAATCACTTAAATTTAACAAAAAATATCACTGACCTGTTTTTCAGGTTGTCAGATATTGTGAAATGTGTTCGTACGAAGCCTGTTAAAAATTAATTTATTACTCATTTCACAAATGGTACAATTTATCACTAATAAACATGGAGATTTTACTTAAGATATACTTCATTAGTGTTTGTCATGGTATTACTCATACTGTAAAAATAGAATGGACAAGTATTTTAAGTAAAGTGTTAATTTTTTAGCGAGATAAAATGAATAAATACATGCTGCATAAAACTCAAATTTTATTAAAGGGTTTCTTATCATAGCTAAGGGGTCTGACTAAAATACAAAATATTAAATTGTTACATTTAGCCTGTTTAGCATAACCTCATTTGATGTTATAATCAAAATGGCTGGATCCTTGTTTATCAACCATGTTATTATTATATTTTGTCTTTCCCATACACAAATGTTGCACTGAAAACCCTTCTTTAAGTATAACTGCACCGTATATAGAGCCAAGTTGATTAAATATCCTTATACAGATTATTATTTTGAACACATTTAACCATTTTCTACAACAACGACCATAGAAGCAACAACAACAGTATAACATTGCACTGACATGTTATGTATTACATTATATAATATAATATGGTTAATATAAGTCATTTTATTTACTATACGGCACTTAAAAGAAAGAGTGTTTGGCTTCATAACACTGGAATATAGAAACTGCCCATAGCATACAATCATCACTTGTCAGTTTATATCAGTATCACTCACAGGAATTAATTATTGACTTATTCATTGATGAGGAAAGTACAGTATAGACTGTAGAATCACTTTGGCTGAGTGAAGCTGAGATACATGTACATGTATATCTGTATAATGTACACATACATCTGTTCAAACTAGGAGTACCAACATATGACCCATAAAGAATACCACTGGTCAGTCAACAGCATACATGCATCTCATGTATGTGACGCCTCAATGTAGTTACAATGTCTCAGTCACTCCACAAATATCAAACTTGCAAAGGATACAAGGAATATCTGGGACGATGATCATGGTTCAAATCCTGCTTCTGAAATATGTTTTTGTTTACCTCTCATATCTTTCAAATTGGGAATGACAGTAAACATATTCTGAATTGATTTGACATGCTAACGACCAATGGATTGAGTTAACTGGATTTACAACCTCTGTAAACAGATCATGACAAGGCCTGTGATTGATGGGTTATGTGACGGACAGTATACAACTAATGAATGTTTTATGAGTTGAATGGAGCATTTCATCCGTCACAGAATACAAATATTCTTAACATTCCACAAATGTGAAACATTCATTATTTGATTTATACAATGCCTACATGAATCATTGTTATTTGATTGGTTGACTTGTTATATGGTACAAATGTTCAATCCGGCAGCAAATTTGTTACGGCAGATGCAAAGGTCCAGTCAACAGTACCCATTGAATATAACTTCGCCATGCATATTGAAACAAATAATTAAGTGACATGTGATCAAGTTCCACCAATCAGATGGCAGGGATTTATGCGGGCATTGAAGAATCTAATATATTGGGCAATAAGGATGCCCCATGATAAAGCTGAGATATATCAAGTGCTATAGCTGAAGTATGTTACAGAAGCCCACATTGGGGTTTATTCTCAGATTAGGTCAAATTTACTTTACTCATCCAAAATTCAGAAAAAGATCAGTAGTAGACTTTAGCTACTTCCTCTACATAGATGCCCTACTGTGTATAAGTCAAGGACGGTTCCTGGCTTGCTTAGAAATCCACCACTCAACAAGTGAATGCAGAGAGATTGAGTTTGTACTTGAGCAGAAAGTTAGAGCAAGATTGTGAGACATACTAGAATGCAAGCACTATGAAGGAGTCATTTCAACCAATTCATGTTGTGGTCCTATGCTCATTCTTCATCGCTTCTTGCCAGGGCCTTTCTTGCTCAGCCAATAGGAGGTGCTAATTGTCAGACCATCCACTGATACTGACATCGTTTTGGAGGGAATTTTGCTGAACTGTTTACTGCCAGAATTATACCTGAAAAATTCAGAACAAAATGGAAATCAAGACTAATACAAGAAAGATTTGAGGCTTTGCATCGTGGCAATTGGTATGTGGATCGGTTTGTGGAAACACCATGTAATATTCATTTGTTCTTTCGTACTTCATGAGGCATTTGATGATGACTAGAGCAGGCTAGTCAAAATGTTGAGACCTAACCAGAAGTGCGATGAAATAAGGAGCCAATTTCTTTAATGCTTTGCGATCATCGTTAAAGCTCAAATCCATCGCTAAACGGAAAAATCGATAGCTACTTTGCGTAGCAAATTTCCAGTTTGCAATGGATTTTGGCTTTAGCGGTGATCACAAAGCGTTAGAGAAATTGGCCCAAGAAGTAAGAAAATACGACCGAATATTACATGATGCTTCAGCAAACCGATCCACAAGACTAATGCACTTAAAGCTGATATACACTCTTCAATGAGATTTTGAATTCAAATTCATACACTGACCCAGGTAAGCTTGATGGTCTAGTAAATAAGACATCTGGAAAAGTGAAGGAGGTCGTGGGTTTCAAAGCCTCAAGAATACTCAAAAGCAAAGAGTACTTGGTGATGTACTAAAGAAGCACTAACCCTTCTAGATATGCAGACAATCTTACCACATTTTCAATGTATCATTCACAACCATAAAAAAAAAAACATTTTTCTTGGGAACATATAAAATTGAAAGATAAAGAATTTTTTACAATCACCCTGATTCAACGAGATTCATGATGCTACCATAACCCAACCTCTTGATTTTTGCAAGAATCTTCGCCAGGTTTTGTAGAATCTTAGAGGACTGAGGTTACAAAACCTGTGTCATTATCAAATGACTAAACTAAATGTAATCCATTTGATTCATTATAAGGAAAACCAGTAGTCAGTGATAAACACAGTTGATGAAATGCTCTGATTCATCTTCTTGAAACCTTCTAATTTTGTAAGGTCACAGGATTTTGAAGTACTGATACTGAGGAAATAAGAAAATACTTGGCTGTAACAGTTAGCCCATCCAAATACACACTATACTTATGTTCCTCGACCATATACCACATTGTATATTCCTGCAGTGTCTGTCACACATGCAGATAGATATAAATCACTCACAACTGTGATTGATGAGAACACCATAGAGTGAGGATGCAAATGCTTGCTCAGGCAGGATTCCAAACTGTGACCTATTGACTACCTTACAAGCAACCACTGGATAAATACCTGACCAACCAACATAATGAGGAGAGCATTACTTACTTGTACAGATTCTCATACATCTTATGCGTTATGTGTCTGGGTCCTACACCATAGAGTTTGACAAGTTCCTCAGAGTCAGGGGAGTAACCATACAAAGATCGAAACTGTAGCTGTGCATCACGGAACAGAATGATGAAATGCTTAGCCTCAGCCTTCGCCAGCTCCTGTCAAACAAGAAATATTCATTCATTTACTACAACCATCTTTGAAATAAGAATGAAGTTAAATGTTCCTGCATTTTGTTATAAGTGTAGGTTACATGATTTTTAAGAACAATTTGAGGCTTTGAATGGTAAAAATTGGTATGTGGATCGGTTTGCAGGAACAACATGTAAGAAACGTTTGTACTTTTGCACTTCTCGTAAAGTGTCAACGTTTTGACTAGCCTACTCTAGTCATCTCTTGAGTCTCCTGATGAGTAGAGCAGGCTAGTAAAAACATTGAGACCTTACGAGAAGTGTGAATGAAATAGAAGTGCGAAAGTACAAACGATTCCAACATGGTGTTTCCGCAAACCAATCCACATACCAAAATGACAATTGGTCTGTATTTCATCAGGGTTCTTAGTAATTGATTCTGGTAGTGGGCCGTATGCATAAAAAGTAGCAATTGCTTGCAAGCAATTGCTTCAAGTACAAGCAATTGCTTGTCAGGCAAAAGATCAAGCTTAAGCAATTTCTTAAATCCGTATGCATAAACTTTTGCTTATGCTTAAACCTTTTGCTTGCTTTCAGCAGGCAATTGCTTGAGGTTTCAACAATAAGGACGCCACGCCAGTGCAAAAACCATTCATGGGAGTACAAAGGCGGATTACCTAATATGAAATGTGGGTGGGGAGGTGATCAGAACAAGATGCCTAACACTCATTCGAGCTCTACAGCAGGCAAAGACCAAAAATCATGACCATTTTTGGCAAAAGGATGGATGAAAAACAAATGAAGACAAGAGCGAAAACAAAACACAAACAGAATTATTTGCTGGAGCTATTTCTTCTCGATTTATTCTACCCCTGTACAACTTCGGGGTTTCTCTTACGATCATGAACATGATGAATGAACGCAAACATCATGATTAAGCAAGAGCTCAAGCTGGTATGACAGAGCTTCAAAAAACGTAAGCAATTGCTCATAAGAGCAAGCAAAAGGTTCGTTTTATGCATACATTTTCTATAGCAATTGCTTATCTTTAAGCAATTGCTTGCTGTCCCCAAGTTATTGCTTGTGCCTGCTAGCAAAAGCTTTTGCTTGCCAAGCAATGACTTATTTTTATGCATACGAATTCAAGTAAAAGGCTAGTACAAGCAATTGCTACTTTTTATGCATACGGCCCAATGTCTGTGATGACTAGCATACCTCTAAGACCTTATCCTTATGGTCTCTGTTGACGGTACCAGCCAGGACACAATGAGAGATTGCATTGGTGATGATATGACGGTTTGACTTGGTGGTTGGCTTGACGTACAACTTAGGACCTGACAAAGAAGAAAAAGGACCTACAGATGTGAGGATGAAGATCAACAACAAATACATATATCATCTCACCTTTGACCTCAACCCTAAAGAGAGTCAGGAAAAGAAGGAAACATTGTTCCTTCAATGTGCTTTGCTAAAGAGTTCACCACCAAAACAATGCCATACATGTGCTTAGTGTATAGTAGGTGTAATGTTTGTTTCAGAAATGATCCAAGTACTGACATGTTCAATATTTGGTCAAGTTTGAAGACCACAGGAAGAGTGTCCATGGGGAGGAGTATGGCCCAACCAACCTGGGCCTAGTCATGAATGTAGCACACAGACACTGTACAGTTTTTGATTTGGGCAGAGTTGCCAACATTCCTAAACAAAATGACCAGAGTAGTCATGGTAGTACTAGTAGGGTTATACAAGGTGTCCCCACAAATAAAAACACCGTCGAGAGCTTTAATATAAAAATTAATCTGTCCATCACTTCAAGATTCAGATATGTGATACAGCTATGTCTTGGCTATTATGATGTAGTATTTGAGCAAAATTTGACTGAAATTGAGAGAAAAAACTAAGACTGAATCACCCAACCTCAAAACCCAATTTTCATCTTTCTTTCAATAAACAATATGTGTGTATTGACCACTTATACTGGAAAACTGCAAATTTGTTTTTAAAGAGTACTTTTTCAATTGGTAATTTCTTCGCCAATTCCAGCCCGATTTTGCTTAAACTCTCCATGGTGATAGCCAAGACATGGTTGTATCATATAGCTGAATTCTGAAGTGATTAACAGTTTAATTTTAACAAAATGGTTCCTGACAAAGTGTTGCGTTTTTGGGGGGACACGCTGTATAGCCAAACAATTTGATTGCAATTTCCAAGAACAACACTGTCTATGACCGAAACATTCTCATTCCTTTTGCAAAAGGAGAATTTCTATATCTGATATATACATTATCACAGCAAAGCTTCATTTTCAGGACAGTCACCCAGAAAAATTCTACATTTTTACATTTTTAGCAATCCTGCCATTTTCCTGCTACAATATTGTTTAAAAAATGCATCATTTGACACATTGCATGGCACTGGCTACAGGACTCAATAACAATGAATGGTTGGATTGTATTTGCACATGCAGGTTTGAAGTGCTTTTCCTTACATCATTTTGCTGATGCCTTATTGAATTCCAATTTCACATCAATGCAAAAAATAAATTTTGTATCATGCAATGAGTTTTTGTTCTGTTTTTGTCTATGATGATACGATTGGTTTTGTGGTTTTGCAGAGGTTGGAGTAATCTCAGCACTGTAAATATTATATCCCTCAGCATGTTTCATGAAGTCATTGCTCCTCTCTGAGTGATTATGGGCCTGTTTGTTTATGACGAATCCTGCGGATCCGGATCACATTTTAGCATACCCTGCATAGGAGGTGGATCCCAAAATATCGGATCCTTTGCGTGAAACAAACAGGCTCTATGTGTAACAGCTAGGAGGTGAGATGAATCCAGGAGTCATCATGTGACTATGTAATCAAGCCATTATTAATATCAATTCATAACATGATGCTTGAAACATGCTTGATAATATAACCCAAACACATTGCCCAGCAGTAGGGATCATGCATTACCAGCAATCAGTACATGTATACCATTCCCGGTCAAGTAAATCAATTCAATACCAAACTCAGCTGCCACTATTATGTGAACAGTGAACACTATAATGAACCAAGTACTATACTTTAAAGTTAATAGATAACAAAACGATTAAAGGAAAACTTGTTAACTCAAAAATGTGGTGTAGAATATTCATGAATGATTGAACGACTAAATGGTATGTGTGTGGGAATGGAACATTTATAGGCTCCATACAAATCAAATTTGAATAATGCCTGGTAACATAACTGACTCAATGTGACTGCATGTCAATATTCATAAGATATTCTCAGACTATAATGCATTATTATGTGGTTGTATGACTGTCCACGTGAAATCAGTCAAGTCAGTATACCAGACATTACTCAAACTTGCAAGGGGTAAAGGATAGGCCACAAGCATGGGGTGTGGGTGGCTGGGTGCTACTGGGTTAAGGGGTTGAATTAGGATTGCTAGAAATAGGTGTATTTGGGTACTACTAATAATGGGGAGGGGGCAAAAAAACAATGGTATAAAGCAAGAAGTATGGGGTTTCGAGTCGACTAAGCAAAGCCATAGACAGATGTGTGACAACTTTTACAACCAACAATGTGTATCAATCACTTCATGTGTCAACTCTCTCATCCCACATATCTGAATTGAACTACATGACACATGCTATGTTCAGACACAGTACACCGGAGACCGAAAAAGGTCTACCCTTTGCGGTCAAAACAGGAGGTAAACATTTCATCCCAAACTCCTTGTGTCCATACTTCACAGGGTTAAACTGAAAACAGTCTTTCTCTGGTGTTTAGAGGTTACTTGTGTTGCATAACTCTGAAACCGAACTTCCCTTAATTCACAAGTAGTGACATAAAACACCAGTGAGTTATGCACCCGCTCAAGGTCACTCTAAACCGGATGTGGTTGAGATAGACCGTTCAGATGTTGTAGACTGGTCTACGTAGTCTAGACCGCCACTCCTCGCTAGTCCACGTTTTAGAAGATAGACCATTCAGACACAAGTAGGTAGACCCTTTTCAGTTTAAACCGAAGATATACCACTTTTAATACTGTGTCTGAATGCTCCCATAGATTGTACTGATATGTAAAACCTGTTGGCTTGTGGTTTCTTGCCTGTTGTAGAAAGAATGTTGAGCAAAGCCAGGTACAAGAACACCAAGGTTGACTAAGGACAGGGTGAGTTATACAGAGGGATACATGGGTACACATGTATACGGTAAGCTAGTCTGGCAGGTACATCCCTATATTTTTTCTCGGTGGCACCTTGGCTACTTTTAAACTGCCGATTTTAAGCAAACTTGGTCTGAAGGAAGTCCAAATAGGGTAGGTGTGCCCCAAAACTTTTCGTCATCAGGACGTCATCAGGTGTCAAATTACAAGCGATTTAAATTTTATAATCAAAATCTTAAAAAATCAACAAAAAATCAACGGTTTGAGATATTAAGTTGAATCTTTCACCAAAAGTGATTGTTAGGCAGGGTCTTTCTTTGAGACACATTGCTTGACCTCTGTGACCTCTACTTCCGGTCAAACAGGAAGTAGCTCCTTATTTAAATGTGGTAAGAGCTAGGATCATAATTCTTTCACTAAATATCAATGTTAGGCAAGGTCTGTCAATTCTAATTGACAAGCAACTTATATAATATGCGGAAAAGCCTTATGTGCTGTTTCCAACAGCCATAAACTCTAGTTTGTATTTCAATCCATTCCACCTTTTATTTTCCCTAGTGAGACTAAAAAGCCATCAAACTATTACAGGCAAGATTTCAACAATTCAGCAATGATGGCAAATGTTTTCTGCCACTGTAAAAAATAGAATGCCTATGATTTAATGCTAGCTAAAAAGATAAACTGGGGTGGAATGCAAAATAGCCTTCATAGTTCATTCCATACAGTCAGTGATATTACGATGCAAGGCAGCATTCATTAAACTAGGTCACTACTTGTATTACCCCCAAGATGAAGTCTAGGAACAAGACCACCCAAAGGCTGACAGAGGTACAGGAGATTCACAAACAGGTAACTAGGATATTGACAAACTATGCAAGTACATTGTAGGAAATAAAAGGGAGCGTAAAAAAGCAAATCCATTCACAAAAGCCGGGATACATTTCAAGCAAGTCGCATGCAAGAGTACAAGGCACCATACAACAATCAACATGCTGGCCAAATTTGAAACTAGTCAGGGGAAAAGTCTTAGCAACAAACCCTGGTATTCTGGTGTGGCAGCACCACCACCTCCCCCAGAGCCATTACTATCTTGAGACACTACGCTGGCCGCACACGACCCAGAAGCAATCTCCTCATGTTGACCTTTGACCTGATGATGATCCTCCTGGGGACTTGGCCTGGAGTGTTTAAACTCTTTGACCTTAGGGGACAGGGGAGAGGGTTGCTTGGCAACCGGTGCAGGCAGCTGCTCTGGCACTTTCTTTTCCAAGTTGGGGGTTTTAGGAGCGGTATTGTTAGCAGCGCCCTCGCTCTTTTCTGAGGGGACAACCTGCTTCTTTGGTGATGTGGTTGACACAGCTTTCTCTGTGAGAGGTTGATATGATAGTTTCAATTAGTGCAAAAGTGCAAGGAAATCAGGATTGCAAATAGAAGAAAATAGAGAGTGATTAATAGAAAATATGAAATTCTGTACAAAAGAAAGAGAAAGGAAACATGTTGGTATTAGTAGCCGAGACAAAAACACAACTAGATATCAGATATGTTTTCAATAGCTCAGTGATGTAGGAAAGATATCTGATTGGATTATCACAAGCTTTCTATAGAAGGTATTGCCATTCCTCTAGCCATGAGCAGGATTTGATCATCTCAAGTTTAATACAATGTAAACTTCATCAACAGAAACAAATACACAGGAATAGATTTTCATTTGTGTCAAATAACTACACCAATTCATCAATGGTAATATTTCACTGCACATGTGGCGTCAAACTTCAATGTTAACGGCAAAAGAAACTTAGCCAGAAATTCAGAAAAAATTATGAACAAATGGAAAAAGATATTCAATACAAAATAAGTAAATTAATGCAATATAAAAAAAGATGTCAAGTTTGAGTGATGATTAAATAAAATGAACATGATTTCTGCAACTGAAATTGATAGAAATGAATACATGTCATGTCAATTGGATGTTATAGAGATAGTAAGAGTGAGAGTCCTTTCCAAAACTTCCAATTGGGTTCTCGTTCTGGGTCCAGTATTGTCTCCATTTCCAGAGGTTTTTGCGCTTGAAGTAAGTTTTCCTTTTGAACAAGAAAAAGGCAACTTCAACATAAAAAAGCGACCCGCATTTCCAGCTTTCACCTGACCGAACCAAATTGGAAGTCTGAGCCTAATTAACCGAGGTTCTGAAAAGGCCTTTAGATTACAGTGACTACTACTAGAGAAATAGTCAATGAAGTATCAAATGTCAGCAATCGCCATGTAAGTGGTGATTAACAAATATAACTGAATCAACTGCTAGAATAATATTGGTTTCATTATGGTATACAATGGACCAACATAAATCACCAAGTACAATGTGCCCATTGTTGAGTGATAATATTAAGACCAAGCACTGGTCTCTATTTGGCACAAATTTTGCTGCTTCAAATCAGTGTTTGTCAATCAAGTGCCCAAAATAGATGTGAATTTTGGGTACAAATACATGTAGCCAATTATAACACTTTCAGAAATAATAAGAAAGGGCACATACATGGACATACATACATGTATTAATGTACTGTATATATCCAAGAGCCAAACTGTCTAATCCAGACTTATAATGTCCGTAGAAGTTAATGACTAGTAATTCATATTCTCTATATCAAATATCAAGTAACTGTAGTCATTTCTCAATTTCTACAAAGGCCGGTTTCTCTCAGAGAAATACCCAAATAAAAAGTTGTTGACAAAAAAAAAAAAAAAAATACCCAAGCCTCATATTAACGTGAAATATTGACATTTGATAGGCCAAAATAACATAATGACTAGCAGCTTTCAGTATGATTATGAATATTAAGGGGGGGGGGGGGGTTAATAAATAAATCAAACTGCAACAACTAAACAGAGACAAAGAATGACAATATGAAGCTAGCATTAATGTTATAACAAATAACATTGATGGATTATGGTTTGTGATGTCAAGAATGATTGAAATCAACACAGTAAAGCACACCACACCAACATACCCGCAGATCCACCAGCTGCCCCCTCTGGCACTTGGCCACCAATAGGGGGCGCTTTATGTAAACTACTGCTGCCACCAACAGAGGGCGCACTCACAGTGAAGGATTTCTTCTGGGCACCTGGGGGTCGAGATTGGTGTAATATTTGCTCACATCTACCAAAGGCTTCAATTTTCTTTGTGACAACTTTGATATGACCAATTGTAATCGCACAATCACTCTTAAAAATGGTAATATGATTGAGAATGTTGATTGATCACTGCAATCTCGATTGTAAAACATACAAATTTCTCACGAGGATTCACTTTTAAGGAGTGAAGTTTTGCAGGAAAAAAATATCTGAATTGAATTTCATTGCTTACTTTTGTTGATTTTGCTTAGTTTTTGTTTTATATTGTTTTTACTATTTCACAGAGAAATTTGCACTGAGATTAGGTCTTTATAACAAAAATAAAACAAAACATTAACATTCTGATATAAAAAAAGGTTATGGCTTTATGCTTAGGCAGGTACAGGTTTAAATTCTATGGAACTGTCATGTAGAAATCAAGTCACATACACTGCATGCCAAATATGTTCATGGTTTTCCAAAAACCAGAAACAACTAGTTGTAGTCATCATATCAGTGAAAACTGATCCTGAATTAGGTTAATCATCTGCTGATTATGTTCATACATGTATATACAAATATATATTCAGATCTCATAACCTCAAAAATAAATTGGTCATGAGCAAGTCCTGGCAAAATGTCTCCTAATTGCAATCAATCAATGCATAACATGTGGAGAATAGACACTTCAAACTGAATTATCTGTCATTTCCAATATGCAAACTGAAAAGGCAATCCCGCCAAATTCTGCAAGAGCTTCCTATGCAACATACAAAATCAAAACCCTTAACAGCCAGTGCAATAGCAAGAAATACCGGGGTCATAAAACGTTCACTGATTCATCATGTCTCCCAATCAATTTGTTCATGGACTTTGTCAGAAATATTCAAATGTATCTTTAGTTTCTGCCCTCAAAAAGAATTATTTTGCCAAGGTAAAACCTGGAATCTTAAGTGTGACGTTTTGAAGACAACCAAAAGGTAAAAAGATTGTGGATATGGATGGAATGGGCCAGGGCTTACTACTAAGGTAAGGAGTAATCCTAACATACGTAGCCTTCTCTAGTTACATCCCAGAAATTGTTAGTTTATCAAATTCATATTTAAATCTTCATATGGTTTGAGAAATGATTTCATACTGATAGTATTATATGTAATACTTGGATATTTCCAGGTACAATGATTACTATCAGATACTTCAATGGGCTAAATATTAAAGGGAGCATATAGGATTTGCAAGGCCTCCAAAAACAAATATTGAGTTTGAGACAGAAAATAGACTCAACAGTTTGTAAACAGTGCAAACAGTCACCATGGGAAATCTTGGTTCATCAGATGCTGAGTTTTTCGAGGAAATCAAGATTTAGTGTCTTTTCCAAAGAACGTTCGTTCGAACGATTTTTGGAACAAACATAAAGTAAACCATTTTTCATGTTTTATAAAAAAATAGAGTCGGGTTTTTGGTATTTTCTCGTGACTCAGATGTCTGATTGAGCTAAAATTTTCACAGGTTTATTATTCCATGTACATGTTTGATCAGACAAAGTGTGAGTGCAGTCCTGTGACCTTTACCGATCATGTATTGTACCTTTAACAATTCAACCTTCAAGCCAAATAAGTTTGGGACCATCTGTACATAAAATAGTTCTACAAGTAATGTGAATATGCATAATTGTGAAAAGGGGCAAACTGTTTAAGTACTGAAGCCATGGTCATTAAGCAAATAATAAATATGTATCATATTCCTAAGTTGAATGTGCAACGAAGGCTTCACAGTTATTTCAAATGATTGTGGTCTATGCTTTTGGCATGGTATCATTCTTAATCTGACAAATAGCAACTCTTGCAATTCAAGAATTTGCTTAAGAATCCTTCTTCCCAGAAATTGTGAGAATGCATGATATATAAACCAGTGAACTATGACCTGTAACCTTTGACCTAATCACCTTACCAGCCATCAGCCAATGACAAACGATTCTTCAACTTACTGTAATCATCTGGATCTCTGTCGGCGTAACGACTCGTTGCTGGCCGGCCAAAATCTGCTTGGTCTTCAACAAGGCATGATTTAGGGCGTGGCTTAGATGACTTAGTCCTTCTCACAGGCGTAGGCTCATTCTCCTGTGTGCAAGGAAGGGGCAAACAATAATCATGTTTCAGTTCAAAACCTTGAATTATCCATTGTAAAACTGTTCATTTCATGTGTTCTTTAACTGGTGAAACATTATGTCCATGTCCTGAAGTTGATGCCACCAAACAAGGACCTTGTTACTATTGGGTTCATTAATTTAAGCTAAATGATCACCAAAATGAAAAACATAAAGAACTGTCATTGCAATATGATTTGATAGCTCTGTAACCATTTTAATACTGATTATTTCAATTCAAGCATTTGCTTCAAGCAACCTTGACTGAATTCCATTTCAAAGAGACAATTCAATAAATGGTGTTTTTAAACCTTTTTAAATGATTTGAAAATAATCTGTCCTACACTCTGCATCATTCTATTCCTACGGTCTGATTTCATTCCTACTACAAAGATGCAATTGGAAGATCCATAACTAGTGATTAAAGGTCTAATACATGATTGGTAAAGTTCACAGAACAGCACTCACTTTTTGTCTGATAAAACATGTGCATAGAATAATAAGCCTGTGAAAATTTGAGCTCAATCGGACATCTGAGTCACGAGAAAATAGCAAAAACCCAACTTAGTTTTTTTATAAAACATAAAGAATGCTTTTGATCTTACCCTGAGATCAAAACTGTTTTCAGTCTTTGTTTCACTCTTTTCTGGATAAATACACCATTTCAGGAGGAAATATTTTTACGGAATGTTTCTACCAGCACTATCTTTGTATCCTGAAAGTTATGCGTAAATCTGTGAGCATTTATGTTTGGGTATGTTACCAATCCTGTACTGTACCTATAATAAAAAGGCATCATGAGAATGCAAACATGAATGGTGCAAATTCTTGCTGGTTATACATACCTGTTGGTCTTGTTGTTTTCTTCTTTGATAGTCAAGTCTGATCTGTTCTCTACGTGCTTTCTCCTCTGCCTTCTTGGCTTCAATCTCCTCTTGTTTCCTCCTGCGACAAGACGGGTATAATATGCTTGTATTATAACAAGTCAATTGCAAACATCTCTTATGAACCTACACGAAGCATATCCAATGATGCTTCTCATGTTTCAGTGATTATCCTGAATCAAACCACACCTGCCCCAAAAAATACACTGTCCTAGCACAACCCATGGCCACTCCACATGTGGGTAATCTACATGTACCTTTGAAGCTTTTATGCAATCCTTCATTTCTTCTACATGTCAAACTAACCAATCCGTTATTTCATTCTATTAACCATGAACCAAGCAACAATTTAAACTCTTCAATTTCGAAAACAAAAATTAGCCAACCCAGTTGCTAAAGTAGTGAAACAAGGCCTCAAATATCTTTCCTGCATTCTGTACCCCTTCCTTCTTCAGGCTTATTTTTATACATGTGCACAATTGTCTTGTCTTCTTCCAACAATTCAAGATTCATCAACCCAAAAAGCAAGAAAGAACTAAGATCTGATCTACATTCTCGTCTCAGTTCAGTTTCCCAGGTCCATCAAACAACATACATGTACTCATCTATCATATCTAACATATTACATCAATT
This sequence comes from Astropecten irregularis, assembly GCA_963971285.1. Taxonomy (NCBI): domain Eukaryota; kingdom Metazoa; phylum Echinodermata; class Asteroidea; order Paxillosida; family Astropectinidae; genus Astropecten; species Astropecten irregularis. The sequence continues at coordinate 8,678,188 of OZ020259.1, forward strand.
GTTTCAGTCCAGGGAGCAGTATCTCCCATCCATAAGCCATTCACCTATTCACATCATCTAATCATAGAGCAAGGACCAGGAGTTCAAACTCCAACCTATCACTAATCCAATCACTAATTACCGATTTAAGCCCCATTGGAAAAGCACTGCGGCCGCCCATTGCGCTCATTACACAACACAACCGCAGTCGATCTTTTGTGCACAATGATGGTCACAGGGAATTCACTGGTACCCAACAAAATGGTCCATCACTAAACTTGCATATTGGAGTATTAACACCATAGAGATACATACTAATAAACTAGAGGGCGGGCTCGGCGAAATTTCTGTGACAACATGGGGATCGATCCGCCATTACTGGAAAAGGCACTGCGCCGGCGCTTTACTATCTTTGCTGTGTACGTACGGCGTAGGCCTTTGTACTGTAATTTATGCAAGTGCTCCGTCAGCATATCATTCCCTGGTACGCATGCGTATACGTAATTCGTGCCTTTAATAGTAATGGCGCCACGGGCCCATGCGATCACAGCGCCCTCTAGTTTATTAGTATGTATCTCTATGATTAACACACAAACCAAATTTAAATGGCAAGCGCAGTCAATATTGAAAGCCCATGCATGTCTATATCGCGACCCAAATAAATTTGCATACTATTTTACACCATGCCTGCGGTCACGACATGTATGAATGCAGCGACCATCATTGCACTATTGAAGTGGCTTGGTTCAAACTACATCTGGTCTCTGTTTCATATAAGAGTACTTAGGAATATTCCTAAATAAATGGTTCCTAAATAACTTAGGAACAATTGTGGTACAAAGATAGGAATGAATTCTTCCTGAATTGCTTTAAACATGTTAAAAGGAAATAGGAAGATAAGAATGTTCCTAAAGTTAGGAAATATCTTGGACCTAATTGTTCCTAAGTCTAAGATAGGAATATTCCTAACATTTATGAAATAGAGCCCTGGTCCTTGCTCTATGATCTAATCCATTAACTGCCATATTCCAGTCATAAGTTTCTCACATCAACATGAGACCCATCCACCCCTCCAACCTATGGAAGCCAATTAGCAGTTTACTGCACCTGTTTTGTTCCCTCTTCTTCTCCATGTCAGCTTCTCTGGATGCTCTCTTGGCTTTCTCTTCCTCCTGCTTCTTCAAACGATTCTGAAGGAACAGCATCTTCCGTTTCTCAACCTCATCTAACTGGTCCTATAAATCAATCACAAATAAGCTCATTATCAAACTATGTACTCTCCACCACACTCTCTCACTCACAATGTCCTTAGTAGGCTTTCCAGAAGAACCTTCCAGTCACGTCTTTGATGTATTCCACAGTAAGGGCTAAATCCAAATTGGAATTTTCCACAGCAAAGTTTTTCTTCTGCAGTGTTTCACGTCTTGTCCAGAATTAAATGTCCATGAACAATTGATTACAGTGAGGTACTGAGGCTGATTATAGTGGATCATTGAATATCATCAGTTTTAAGACCAGCCGTTGTGATCATGGTTCTTGAATCCTTACACATAAAACTCACTTTTCTTGACTATGAAGTAAATGGATATCACTAAGAACATGAAAACTAGAGATGATTATGTGTCACTTGTAGCAGGCGAATGACCCTACACCAGTGAGAAGAGCTAATGAACAAGCTCTGTAAGATATTCACATTATTCAAGGTTACTAACATTCAATCAAATCAGTAAATGATGAGAATACAACTGAAAAGTAGACCTTACCGTTTCTGCAGCAATAACAAATCCTTTAGCTTTTGTATTGACATCCCCACTGACATCTCGAGGATCACCACTTGTATCCAGAGGGATAACTACCAGGTTTTCTTCCTCACTGTTGTTACCATTGTCTGCGTCTCCCTCACCAACGATCTCATACAATGACCTGCGATTCTTACGTGTCGGTGAAGCAACTTTATCTGGACTTTTCTTTTGTCTTTTGACAACCTCTCCAGTGTCATTGGCCTCTGGTGGTGATTTGTCTTTATTTGACATTTGAGCCCTGTGATTGGACAAGCTAGTGACAGTTGGGAGGGGCGGTTGATGTTGATTGGATAAGGAGTCAGAATTCCGAGGTTGCTCATTGGCTGGTGTTGATGACAAAACTCTGGTAACATTTTGTGGTGTTCCATTCTTGGGTGTGTCACTCACTTCCTTGTTTCTGATTGGGGAAGGAGCGGGTGGAATGATGTATGTGCTTTCAGCAGAAGCTGAAGGGACTTGATTGGCTGGATAGGGAGACTTGAATGCTTGGGTCTGTTCTGTAGAGCGACTGATGGATCCCTGTCCAGTATTAGGTTGCTTTTGCACTGGACCAACCGGCCGGGGACTTGGTGGGTCTGTTCCAGCCATATCATAAATCGGGTTTTCATGAAGTACAAAAGACTCAGGCTCTTTGTCCATTTCTGAGCTCAAAAAGAATCCTGTGGATTCAACGGGTGCATCACTTGTTGAGTGTGCCATTAACGGTTTTGAGTCTGAAGGAGGAGGCTGCTGGGGTGACTGGCTTCGCTCACTAGGAGGACGAGGAGACTCCATGACACTCCTCATTTGCTCCTGGCGTAGTGATAACCTTTGGATTTCATTCTGCAATTGAGACAAGTTGGCATTCAGTTTCTCTAGTGATGTGTTGTATTCATCAGATGTCATGTGCGGTGAATGTGAACCAGAACTAGAACCTGGGCTTCCTTTGCCAGTGTTGGCTTCTGGAACACTCTGAGGTGACTCAGCCCGTCTAGGTGAGCTTTCTGAAGATTGGCTTGGAGCTGCTAACTGGCTTGTGACTACAGCTTGGTTTGGAGCTACAGCTTGGTTTGGAGCTACAGCCTGGTTTGGAGCTACAGCCTGGCTTGGAGCTACAGCCTGGCTTGGAGCTACAGCTTGGCTTGGAGCTTCAGCTTGGCTTGGAGCTACAGCTCTGTGAAGTCTTGGACTCTCTGCTCCCTTATTAGATATTTGCCTATCTTTGTTGGAGCCAAGGTCAGCGAAGGTGATCTTGCCTTCTTGTCGAGCTTGATTGCTACTCCACTGGGATTTGGATCGCTCAATTGATCGCTCAATCTCCTCCCGTGAGTACATGTCCTTTGTTTTCAGTTTCTCACTATGAATTTGGTCATCCTCAGTCCTCATTGGTTGATCTTCATTAGCAATATCTTTTGCCTTCTTTTGGTTAGCTAGGACCTGTAGGAATGCAGCTTTCCCCACACGCTGCCTTTGTTTGTTCCATTGGCGCTCTAACTTGCGCTTGTCAGAGTCCATAAGACGCCGTTTTTCTTCAAGGCGCACTCGTATTTGAGCCATGTTGCCGAGGGCTGGATTGCTAGCCTGGTTAAGATTCCCACCACCTGTGTTAATAATGCCACACAAAGGAGTTGGTTTTGAGTTAGCGCCCCAGGTAGTAAGCACCTGATTATTTGGGTTACTACTGCCTGGTTCTACTGGCATGCAAGAATTCTCTACAATGATAGCTTCAGTATGCGGGGTTATTTCTGGTTTTGATTGTGTTTTTAATAAGCTGTCAGGGTTAACCGCTAGTTTATGGGTAGGTTCTACGTCAGTGGCATCTGTGGGATGGATTACTGGGGCAAACTGTGCTTCCAACTTTTCAAAGTTTGTTAGATCTTCATTCTGGGAGACAGGCTTCCTGGAAGGATTAGTTTCCTGATCATGATCTCCATCTTTATCGGAATGAATGGCAAGGGATGAGGTAGGTGGAATTTGGAAAGGCTTGGAGGAGGACTTCTCATCCGGACTAAGGTTGGAGTTAAACGTCAGTAAAACTGGTTTCCTTGGGTCATCACCAGACTCTCTCTGTATCTGGTCAGCATGCAACTTAGAAGATTCTTTATCCGGGCTGGAGGAATGGTGGTGGGGAATGTTATCCATACCTGTGTTAGGATGTCCCCTGGGGGACTCAGCATGCGTGAAGCCAGACCTGTCACCATCTGAATGCAAAGCGTTAGGTTTAAAAGAGGTTTCATGCAAGGAAGGATTTGTTTGACCATGCGGGTTGACGGAAGGATTTGGGTTGCTGGAAAGGCTCTCTGTAGGGTGCCAAGCGGAAATAGGTTTGTGTAAGGGTGCAGCATGCAAGTTAGGGTAAGTGGAAGGATTGCGGGGGCTAGCTTGATGGCCGTAGGTAGCTCGGTCCTCATCCTCAGTTGCCTGCAAGTCAGCCAGGGAAGAGACGACAGGAATACCAGCCTCTCGAGCGCTAGCCGCTGTGTACTGCTTGTCAGCAATAGTAAAGCTACTACCAGTGCCTGTCCTGCTAAGAGAACTATGTCCTAAAGATTGCTCTGGCTGTGCATGAGTGTGGATGAAGAAGGCTTCACCGTGCTTGGAGTGAGCAACATGCGGCTCTTCTGATTGGTAGAAGTGAGTATTGGTTGCAGAAGTGGGATCGGCCTGTTGTGGTGCTACTCCAGGCTTAGGTTTCTGCCAGGCCAAACGATGCATTGCAACATCCCCAGCAAGGGAATCTGCTATGCTTTCACCACTTAGTGGTGTCATTGCATCAGGGCTCTCGGGTGACTCACTTTCCCTGGGAGCTCCTTGCTTCCTTGTCCATGTGGTCATGCTGCCTCCATTTGGGTTTGGTAACCTTTCAGATTTTTCTTCTCGTGGGTTGCGGCCAATTCTCCGGGCTTCCCCACTCTCCTCTTTCTTGTTCATATTGTGGGATTTCTCCTTCAGAGGTTTTACAACTGCTGGAAGGAGTCTCTCACTCTGCTTGGTTTCAACTGGTTGGATGTCCAGCTTCAGGCGTCTCCTAGATGATGTCAAATGTGACATTTTGATTTCTGTTTCAACAGATTCCAAATGTTCAAACCTCTGCGTGTTTGTACCTGACTGGTCAGATCGGCCATTCCTCAGATAGATTTCATCAGATTGTCTCATTTGGCCTGGCTCAGAGCCTAATGACATACTAGCCTTTGAGGACATACTACTCAATGGTGTGACTTTTGTCAGCTCTTGATCTGTTGAAGATCCATTTGCATCATATGATGTTCTGTTAAGCAGCACCTCCTCATTCAAGCTACGAGATTCGGGCTTCTCAGTTCTTTGAGAGATTCGTGACAAAGCAGAGGTTAAACTCTCTACTTCCATATCCTCATCATTTTCAAATTCTGCAGACGAAGACAACTGTTGGTTATCTCCTTCCTTGGATATGCGACCATTGAGGCTAGGAAGGGTATGATGTTGACTGCCATTGGTGTCACTCTCAATGCTGACATTAGCAAGGAGGTTACTGGTGTTGCTGTCTCTCATTGATGAGGCCTGGTTGTCTCCTGAGCCTGACGATCCCAAGGATTGCAATCTAAAAGAACAAAATACATCTTATAAATGTCTTTTTTATATGAAACAAAGAAATAGGCAATACTGCTTTTTTTTAATTCTCTTTATATATTTTATCCTCTGTATATAATTTGGCTGACACAATATTTTTTTTGGATTTTTGGATATCATTCAGGTCTATAACCTTGCAATAGTGTGGTTTCGTACCCAGGGCGAGATATGATAGTCACCATGACACATGACACATGGGGCATGCATTACATTATTCACAGACGGCAAAGAATGGTAGCACAGGAGGAACATCGAACATTACAAATATCCTCACACACATTTGCAATGTTTGGTACATCGTACATCACAAATTCACAAATATCTGCACGTATTTAGTGATGTGCGATGTTTCATGCAACATCACCATATCTGTGTACATAATGACAAGTGAAACATCATAAACCTGCAGACATGATCTATCACTATCAGTCTATGTGTGGTTTTATATGTAGCATGATTTTTCTGAATAATCTTTGTTTGATCAGTTACGGTACGGAGAACTCAAGTGAAATGTAAACAAAAAGTTAACTGCCACGACATGCGCAATAACGGGGTGTAGTTAGTGGTTGTGGTTAACCCATAATGTCATATGTCATGGCGGCCACAAAAATGTGTGATCACACTATACTAGGACAGTTTTGGCAGAAAACATCACAAAATCCTTCTGACTGGCAAACCTTTGATCCAGTTTGGCGACTTATTTGGTGGTATATTTGGAGTGTTTGGGGCACATTCATGTACATACCTATCTTTAGCTTCTTCCTGACACTGCCAAGCTTGGATTGACTCCTTGGTGTCTATGTTCTCTAAGGAACTTGCACGTCTAAGTTTAGCAAGTCCCTCTTTATGGTCTGCATGAATAGCCTTAGGCTGCTTCCTCTCACGATGTAGGAGAAGTGACTGGGATCTCCTGTATTGCAAATCAATGATTCACAAAGCGCACACATTAAGACAATGCTCACCAAACTGAGCCTCAGTCCACTCAAGAATATCACAATTTCAAGGTAGTATATAGGACAGGATTGCATATGCTTAGTTTCAGAATGACAGCTTAATATTTAGAAAGATCTTGCAAGAATCAATATCACTATGTTATAAATCACTTTGGAATACTGTCATATTCAACAAAATGCCTTCAATACAAAACAAATTACACAAGCTGCTTACTGAAGCAACAAACAGAATTAAACAGTAACATGCATTAATTTACTTTTAAAATTTGAATTTACTATTTTTCTCAAAACAATGAACACTGCTAACTGTGAACATGAACTATAACACGAACTGGAAAACGTCGAGATTTCAGAGAAGTCCCATCCCTTTTTTTATCACTCTTTTAAACAAATAACCCTTTTTGGGAGCAAGGTGTTTTCTTTTTGTTTTGTTTTTTTCTGTATGTTCAATTTTATAATTTTATTATGGCTAACTTTTGTTATAAATTTTTAAGAATGTTTAATTTTCACTTTTAAATTTTTTTAATTTTACTCTGTAAATTCACATGCAATTTGGCCCTAGGGCCACGATTTGTGGATAAATAAACCAATCAATTCAATTCAATTCACAGATTTTGATGAAATTTGCACAAGTTGCTTTTATGATATTCAGTTTAAAATTATGTAACCGAAAGGAATGTTCTCAATGTACAATACAGGATTGGTAACATACCCAAACAGAAATGTTCACAGATTTACATATAACTTTCAACATGTTCAGGGTATGAATATGACAACTCCCATTTACTACCGTTAATCTTATAGGGATCCTGACTAGAACCTTTCCTAAATTCACCCGCTACCATTTCCTCGGTTCTACAATCTAGTATCCAACAAAATTCTACCACCCCAAGGACAGTCTCATAAGTGTACAGTTGGTTAAAGTGCTTGAATGTACCCTCAGAGCTGTATAGCACAATCACTACTTGTATACTCCCCATTGAAAGGAAATAGTACAAGGAATGCTTGGATTTAAAGGTAGTATCATACATTGGTTTTTGTCAAAGAAATACAGATTCATGGGCAAAAATATCAAGGACGATACAGCAATAGTCATCTGTGAAAATTTCAGTCCCATACGTTGCTCACTTTTTGAAAAACAGTGAAAAACGGCCTCAGTATTTCTTAAGTATTTTTTCTTTAATTTTTTATCTTTTAAAAGATCAAAAATATTTTCGGTCGTTGTTTTATTTATTTCTGGATAAATACACCATTTCTGGCGGAAAAATTGTAACGGTATGTTTCTACCACCACCATCTTCATACCCTGTAAGTTATACGTAAATCTGTGAACATTTTTGTTTTGGTCTCTTACCAAAGTATGATACAGCCTTTAATAAGCAGACCTAGGTTATCACATTGAACCTGTATAAATTGAGAATACATTAAGTAACTGACCTAGGACTGGCAGTAGTAATCACATTGACCTCAGGGTTGCTAGCTGCACTATGTAGCTCTGATCTTGGCATCTGACTGTCTCCATGCATAGCCTTCTTTGTCAAGGAGTTGATTGGAATTGGAGGCAGTTGCTGGACTCGAGATCTGGGGTCAGGGGTCGCAGGAACTTTTTGACCTGAAGCAAAGAAATTGCGGAGTTTATATAAAGGTTGACATGAATGTGATTATTAATTTGTGACCAAATGTAACTGTGTGACTACATGTATGCTAGTCATATATTCCATTTGGTTAAGTTTGATCAGCCACCATTCATCAACAGATGATGTGAGTTTAGCCTGGTAAACACAAAATAATGTATGGGTACCAGGAAAAACCGACCAGTGGTTAAGAAATAGATCCAATGCACTTACCCAACACTATGATAAATGCAGCTTTGCATGATAAAATGACGCGAGGTATCATAAACTCATCTAGGTATCAGGCACAATACCATGTGCAATTATTACATGGATTATAATTGCCTGAATTTCCAGTTCATTTTAACTTGTCTTTGCAAAATACATGAATGTCACTGGAATATAAAGCAAATTGACTGTGGGCAAAACAAGGATGGAAGACTGTTCGTCAGGTTCATAGTATTGATAGTAGAGTACATTGTAATTCCTAGGAAATATGCAAATTAGGCTTGCCCTTCACCGACGTGGATGAGCACTGTATACTCAGTGCTTGTGAGAGCACGTGAGAAAAAATCACATGCTTGCTCAGGTGGGATTCGAACCCACGACCTCCTGCTTACTAGTGCAGATGCCTTACCTGCTAGGCCACCGAGCTAGCTGGGGTCTGCAGGGTGAATCGTATCCAATATCGCGGCGGGTACCGCAGTAAATCATGAATATTAAATGATTTTGGTCGGGAAATAGATAATATGCAAATTAGGCTTGCCCTTCACCGACGTGGATGAGCACTGTATACTCAGTGCTTGTGAGAGCACGTGAAAAAAAATCACATGCTTGCTCAGGTGGGATTCGAACCCACGACCTCCTGCTTACTAGTGCAGATGCCTTACCTGCTAGGCCACCGAGCTAGCTGGGGTCTGCAGGGTGAATCGAATCCAATATCGCGGCGGGTACCGCAGTAAATCATGAATATTAAATGATTTTGGTCGGGAAATAGATAATATGCAAATTAGGCTTGCCCTTCACCGACGTGGATGAGCACTGTATACTCAGTGCTTGTGAGAGCACGTGAGAAAAAATCACATGCTTGCTCAGGTGGGATTCGAACCCACGACCTCCTGCTTACTAGTGCAGATGCCTTACCTGCTAGGCCACCGAGCTAGCTGGGGTCTGCAGGGTGAATCGAATCCAATATCGCGGCGGGTACCGCAGTAAATCATGAATATTATTTTGATTTTGGTCGGGAAATAGATAATATGCAAATTAGGCTTGCCCTTCACCGACGTGGATGAGCACTGTATACTCAGTGCTTGTGAGAGCACGTGAGAAAAAATCACATGCTTGCTCAGGTGGGATTCTCAGGTGGGAATATCTATTTCCCGACCAAAATCATTTAATATTCAATTCCTAGGAAATGATCAATAGCTATAATGAATGACCACTATAACATACAATTTCTGTGGATCCAGGCATGTTCGTTATAGTGACCTAACACTGTACATCTAATTGTACTATCAAAAGACCATAAGTCTTGCTTCAATGTGGAGGAACTGATTTTTCCACACAAATAGAGGAATTTTCCCTTTTTTTTCAGTAAAATTGACAAAATCATCCCTTGTGCACAGATCAATGCACCAGTGCCAAGAAGTGGCTCATTATTGCACTAATCCAACTATCAGGAGTATCTTTATTGCATATATAACTATACCTCATAAATATTAATGACCTCAAGCTGAATCTCAATTGGTCAATTTACCATCACGTGCCAGTGGATATAAGGGCTGATCACCAGCGAGTAGGTCAGGGAAATCTCCGAAGGAACTGTTACACATATATAACATCTCACTGCACGTACATGGAATATCTCACTGCGCATGAAACATCTCACTGCGCATGGAACATCTCACTGCGCATGGAACATCTCACTGCGCATGTAATATCTCACTGTGCATCTATCCTAGTTTGCAGTGCGTGTGCGTGCACTATGCCCTACATGAAGTTCATGGAAATGAACATTTGCTGCACTTCAATTCTCGACGAACTTTAGGAAAATCAATAATATTTATGAGGTATAGTAAATCAAAATGTGACATCTGTATATTGTTTGCCCAGCAGTATATTGAAGGACTTAAAAATGTCAGCCTTTTTTTAAATATGGTTATAATAGCACTTCCAAAATTTCAAAGACTCCATAAGCTTTGCACACAACCATTACATGCTGATGGGAAGTTCTTTCCCAATACTACACATAATAATTTTTGAGTGTATGTTGTGTGAACAGTACATGTACCTTGTTCCTGGGTAAAGCCAAGATGTTCAGGCTTCACCACCTCAAACCAGTAGAAGAGTTCTGCAATCAACGCCAGGATGTTGACTCTCAATACTTCAGGGGAATACAGAAGGTCCTCAAAGGTAAAGCAATGAATCTGAGGAAGGTGTGTCTCCAGAAATGCCTCTACTTGCTGTAGGTTGTTGACTGAATCAGCAAAGGACATGGTGTCATGGAGGTCCACATCTGACAAGCAAATTCCAAATATCAAGATATGAGATTGCATTTCAACAAGCAATGTACATCAGTCTATCCAGTGCACTTCATGCACTGATCTTAAAATGTATTGATAATCATAATATTAGGCCCACGTCACACGAGGCAATTAACAGGCAATCAGTTCCAGGCAATCTCTAGGAAGAATTAACATCCTGTTTTCAAATTTGCATATAATTTTTTCGGGATAAATTTTCCATTTGCCTGCAATATACTTGGTTTCCTTCAAGTTACATGTAAAATTTGCTTCATGTGACATGGGCTAAGAGTACCATGATTACAACATCACAATACTAATTCACCTTTTGATGACATAATTGTGATTCTTGACACTCCAATTAAGCTGTCCACAAAATGGACAAGAAAATTATGTTTGGACATTTTTCTAGTGTACAATGTGTCCCAAAAGAAACAATATCCATTTTCAAAAATGTATGAAAAGAAATAGTAAGTTTTCAGCTATTTGATTTTTAGTCTATTGCATTCACTATCTCACTGGGTAAATTCTGACCAAATTTCAAAGAAATCCATTCATGCATCGCGGAGCAATTACTGATTGTTTGAAAAATAAAAATTTTCCTGCAATTACCAATGAGTGACAGTTTTCATAATATTTTGAAAATGATTGTTTTATAGGGGGTCACTCAGTAGAAGAGAACAGAGTGAAGTTGTGGTTCTGCACTGGTAACCAGAGTAACCAGGGCCCAATTTCATGGAATTCGTTACCGTTAGCAAGAATTCTTCGCTTACGGTAGCAGAAATCTTTTGGTTACGGTTAGCGTATTTCACAGAAGAGTTTCCTTTTTGGTAACGGTAAGCAAGGAATGTGTGCAGAATGCATACGACAGCCCGTTAGCAGAAAATGATCAAAGTTACACTAGAAATTCTTTGCTAACCGAGAGTCTTGCTTACGGATTATATGAAATAGATTTCACGCGTTAGCACAAAAAAAGGCCGTACAGATTCCATGAAATTGGGCCCTGAATGGCCAATATACAAAGGCATCCAAAATCCACTCATAGCCATTTGTTTGTGTGATTTTCCAGCAGATATTCTTACCATCTAGTGAGAATAGCTGGGAGCAATAATGATGCAGGAGAAGGCACAAACATCGACCATCAGAAACATCCTTAGTCACGTTCTTAATGACAGGAACACTAGGCAGCTCCTTCGGCTGCAGCTGTTGCCGTCGGATACGAACCTAATAACACAAACACAAATTTGACAATCAAATATGGAGTTAGTTGATGAAGCAACAAGAAATTCTTGCATCATAAGCAATCAAATCAACTCCCTTTCTTCAATTGTGTAACATGTTTACCATCTCCCATTCAACATGTTCAATTTCAATTCAATTCAATAGCACATTATGTCCCACTCTGTTAAGTGACATCAAAATTAACGAGTATGTAATGGTTTAAGTAAGTAAGAAAACATAATCAAGAGTAAAATGAATGATAATTATAAGACTACTAACTACTGTGCAATATCAGAGCATTGAAATCCACAATGGTCCCCTCGGTGGGATTTGAACTAGGAAATGGGGTAAACTCTTACTATGCCTGCTCAAAAGACCTGCATCCTTAAAATTTAAATCTACATATCTGAACAAAGGTGAACTCTGCTTGACACTTAGATATCTCATAAATAAACACCATATACTACCAGGTTACTAAGATTCCCATCTGTACATTCTGAATAAGGAGAATTATCAGTAGGCACACACTGCATATTTGATTACCTTCTGTGCTTGAGACTGTATCAACTGCTCCTGTTGATTCCTACGTTCTCGTTCCATTCGATGCTTCTCAGCTATACAAACTTTGTTGACCCAGAACACAAGTGCATTCTCTAGGTCAAAGGGCAACTCACTGGATGCATTGAAGGTCGTAATACGTCTGTAAAGAGCGAGAAGGAGAAAAACATTTCATCCAATACTGGCAAAGAATTTATCTTCCAATAAATGCTGATTGAAGGCTTTATATGATGGGAATAGATACATGGGGTCTATTTCATAGAGTACAAAAATTGCTTAAGCATGACAAGTCTTCCTCAAGTGATCAGAAAAGATTAACAAACAAATTTGCATGTAATGTTTACTGTTTTTGACTTGTATTCCGTCATTGATTGGTGAGCATAACATTCACAAGAAGTTTTGGGTAGCATACTGATTTTTGGTGCTTGAAGCAAATTTTAGTGTTTAAGCAGTTCTATGAAATTGGCCTCAGGTTTATAGTATGTGATTGGCCTGTGGTAAGTGCTAGACCATTTCCATATCACCGCTCAATGGTCAGCCATGATTCTCTATTTAGTACACTGGACAAAATTGTTATACCGGTAATACCATGCAGTTAATGTTTACCTTACAGCTTGTACAATCTTCTCAATACTGACTACTTCTCCAGTAAATGCTGTCATAATGGAATCCATTACAGCAAGGTGGGCATTCTGAAATCAAAACAAGTAAACAGTCAGAAATGTATGGATTTATCACAAATACAATGAAAGGAGGTCGTGGGTTCGAATCCCACCTGAGCCAGCACATGATTTTCTTATGAGCACTCAACATGCACTGAAGTATGCAGTGCTCATTTACGTCGGTAAAGGTCAAGCCTAATTTGCATATTTCTATCTCTCCGACCAGCCAACAAAAAATCTACAATATAAAAATATGAATATTGATGATTTTGGTCGGGAAATAGATAATATGCAAATTAGGCTTGCCCTTCAATATAAAAATAGTTACACAATGAATATACTGTACATGTAATGCCAGAATAAAGAGTAAAAATGTTAATGGCTCAAGCCAATACAGTGTACATTTGGGCATGATATATACGACATCCTCCCATACAGGGCATCCAAACTTGTACTTTTCTTTCCCCACTTAAAACTGTACACAATTCTTCACATGAGAAAATGATATCCACTTATGAACCTTAATGAATATGCTACAATTTGAAGGCATCATAAAGTAAGATGGGATGCTCTAGGTCTGCTGATGGGCAATTCCAGCATAACGGACATGACAATTACACAGTTTTTGCCTTATTCAGAGGATCACAAAGTAGGATTGGCAGTTTGCAAACAATTTCAATTAGGCTTATCAGACACATTTAACTATCAGTGACATATGTAGTAAATTGGCATTTGGTGTCATGTCCGTTACAGTCACAAGAAGTGCATTTTCTCTACAACTGTTCAATGAAATTACATAAAATTTACTACTTATGTCACTGATAGTTACATGTGTCTGATAAGCCTAATTAAAATTGTTTGCAAACTGCCATTCCTACTTTGTGATCCTCTGAATAAGGCAAAAACTGTGTAATTGTCATGTCCGTTACGCTGGAATTGCCCTGATGCTATATGGACACTATACAAACAGTTCATTATCTGGGAATGATTGATGAAATACATGTAATCTCAATGTACAGTACATGTGTACATAATAACAATCTGAGTTCACAGTTACAGCATCAATCCCACAGGGATTTATAAGTTTGAATATGGAATCATTTTTTTCTTAATTTATTACAATTTTTCTCAACCAAATTACAATTACTAGTAAACACTGCGATATAAAATGTGTAATTTTGGGCAGTTGATTTCCAAACCCTTGAATCTTACAAAACTGCATCACTTAGCACATGAAATCAACAGTTTTAAAATCCATGCTGGACCGTTTTACAAATAAAATCATCTCCCTGCCTGCTTGTTAGCAGGCTCCCACAAAAATGATAAAAATGTCATTGTTATATCCACATTAAGGCCTATTTACACATACGCGACTTTGTCACAGCGACAAAGTCGCACACGCGCAGCTGTTCAAAAGTAAGCGATATGTCGCGCGACTTTTTCCAAATTTTGTGATAGAAATCAAAATCAGACCTTCTCTTCTTCAAAAAAATTCCACCTTATATGCCTCATCTTCTTCTTGCTCGGAAGAATACATTTTGCTAGGGACCTACTGGTTTTTTTTGCAGCTAGGGCGATCCTATATCCTCAGAAGGAGATCATAATGGCATAATTATGTTGTCTTTTCACCTGGCATCTACGTAACCTTTGTTGGACGCCTCATACAATTAATTAAATTTCTGGACCTCAGTTATTCTTTTCTTGTTCATCTTTCCCAACCAATCCATACAGCTGGCATGTGAGGACATAGGGAAATACATATGCAACTTTTTTTGTCGCGCAACAAAATCACTTTCAATTTGATTTCAAAAAGTCGCGCGACAAGTCGCACTACTTTGTCGCGTAAATCTAAAAATACGCCCATTGATTTGCCTTTAGACTACACGTACAATGTACATGTACATACAGACATACATGTACCATCATTTTATGTACAGGACATTCATGGCCAATTAATACACAAGCTGTCCTGAGAACTAAGCATGGCGTGAATGTGGACACGTTCTGATCATTCAAATCAATTCATGTCATGATAAATTTGCTTGATTTTGTTTTCACACTAATACAAGGTGTAAGAAGAAATCTCACTTGTTTTTATTTGTGATCTTTAAAACACAGTAATGTGTACTGCATGTACTAGTTGGTATGTGCACACGTACTGTATCATGTACTGTATGTGTCTTGTCATAACGTGTAATGCAGCTGTTATCAATGTGTACAGGTATGGCCATGATGACAGTATGAATATAACTCCATGTAGATAACTGAGTGGTCATATAAGGTCCTGTACAAGTGCGTATATAATATATGCAGCTTCATATTAGCATTTCAACATTTGTTCAAAACAGGGATTGTATCATTCTGCTTTACATACATGTACGCCCGAAATTCAACGCACCTCCAGTAAATGTGCGTTTCATTTTGCACAGTCCGCGTACACCACTGCACTTAAAAGTTGTCATCATATTGGATTTTATCAGCAGTCGGTTCACGTACAGCAGCAGCGTTCACAAGTACTTACTTCATGTACTTGCGTGTTGCATAAAATGTACACTCTTCGAAAGGCATTCCAGTCAAAGTTTTTCTTGTTCTACATGTACAGACACGCACACAAATTCAAAATGACTGCGCCCAGGACAGCTTCAAAGAGTCTACGCACGGAGAACGTGGAGCTAGTGCTCTATGGCTCATTCATACTGTGCAGTGTAGTATTAGAAGTAAAGTAGCAGTAATAATAGTACATGTATATTGAATAACTACTGTACATCAATACGTGGTATGATAGCAGACCAGTATATTAATGCATGTACATGTAACTTTCAGTCAGATCAGAAAGTCTACGGTATTTAATCAAAATGCACACACAGCTGTTACTACTGGTATCAGAAATGATGACTTGTATTCTTTACTTAATTAAATGCCATAATTGCAATGTCATTATTTTTATGATGTGAAAATGAATCTATTTTGCAGTATGTTTACGTGTTGCTGTAGAAGTTATAGGTGGCTGAATATGGAGAAAATTCCCCAAAAGAAAACTATTGTTTAAAATGTGCACACCGTCCATCTGTATATCAATTATCATATACATGTATACAGTACATGTAAATGTCATTCCCAGAATGCATAATTCTACAGGCTTTAACATACTGTACATGTACACTGTACATGTACATGTATGCACCATATGAAATCTCAATGTGTACTCATGTTGCTTTCATTAACTGTACCTATAGATACAGTATGTATACATGTATACATGTAACTCAGTGTAACTCAATATGTTACATGACATCTGGAGCCGATTTCATAAAACTTACGAAGCGTCGCAGAGTTGAGACGCATCCTTTCTCTATAGATGGACTCACGGCGCATAGATGCGACGCGTCGCAGCTAGGACGCGTCGTAAATCGAGTTGCGACGCGTCGCAGAGCTTTATGAAAACGGCCACTGACTCATGTTCACACAGCGGGTCACAAAGCATCCATCCTTGTATGTAAATACATGTAGGAAGGGTTGAAGTGTTGCATATTGCTGCTAATAGTGCAAGGATACAAGCCCTTAGTTCAAAGGAAGTCATTTAGTTAACCTCGGAAATCCAATCATCTGTAATCCTACATAATGATTACAGATACGTGTATGTGTACTGAATAACTGCAAGGGTTACAAACAGCAATATGGGCCAAGCCATAGGACATGAAGGACCACAAATATGGCAGCCATATGTGGAGAAATGTCAAATTTCAACACACTTTGGATTTATTCTACATGTACATGTATTGTAATCCAAAATGGAATTTAAAAAGAAGTACACTGGAATGCCACTAGTATAACGAACACACCGGGATGCACAGAGATTGTTCGTTATAGTAAGGTGACCATATTTTGTTGAGATTATCCGGGGACAGTTATCCGTGTCCCGGGGGAGGGGTATAATTTTGTCTTACATGTCTTAGGCGGTTGTCTTTGCATACTCTGAAGAATGGATCTTCTTCAGCACGGCATTTGTGTTCAATTTTTTTATTTAGGACAATTAGAATTTTGGGGGGCATTTCGTCGAATTGGGGACATTTTCGGGGACAAATTTTCATCGGGGACGGCACTGTCAAATTGGGGACTGTCCCCGGAAATCGGGGACGTCTGGTCACCTTACGTTATAGTGGTCATTCATTATACTAGTGAACTATGTTCAGCAGGCCTATACATTGTACACAAAAATTGGGAGCCAAGAATGATGTTCGGTATAGCCAAATGTTCGGTATAGCGGTGTTGCAGCATTCCACTGTAAAGACTCAAAATTTGACTCAAATGATTCAAACTAAACCACAAGGAAAGGCCATTCACGCCATTGATTTCAAAATTTGATTTCACAAAGTGACAAATAATGAATAAAAGACAACTATATGTACATGTATCTTATTGCACATGAATGTTGTATGTGCACTGTCTGACAGTGTGTCTCTTAATGTGCATCTTGATGTCACACATCGCAAGAAAATTCTGATACAGATGACACTTCCTGCCTTAATATTGAGGAATTTGGAAACAAATATGAGTGCTAATGAGTTTATTTGAGACATGTATGACACCTGAATCCTGCCAATATTTCAGGTCGAACTTTGAAAATCCCAAATACGCAGGTTGATTAAAAACTGGTTCAATTTGGGTCGCGACTTTTCCGCCTGTGTGGACACGTGAGAAAATAATTGCGATTCAAATCACAAATTCATATCACGCTTTTGCAGTGTGTGTAAACTAACCTATCAAGTACATGTTCTTTTCCTAAAAACATTGTTTCTGCACAGATAGAACTAATCCTACTGCAAGGCACCTCCAGCAATTGCCATTCTCATAGAATCTTAATCCATTTCTTGACAGGATTCTTCTGACTTTTCACATTCACATCACAGGTTATCACTTTCCCTGACACAAATGACCTCAATTTAGTTACAAATTCCCATTGTGAGAGTTGTAATAAGATTGTGCCAAGCAGGTTAGCAGCAAGTTTGACTCATTCATCTGCTAATTCAACCCCATGGCCAATAATCTGCAAGCAAGTCCAAGTACTAAGTAAATGTATAAGCCATGATACAGTCAATGTCCATCAGTCCATGTAGTAAAATATTCAAGTGAATTGACCAGGGGCCAATTTCATAGAGCTGCTTAAGCACAAACATTGGTTATAAAGCATGAAAAGCCTTCCTTTATCAAACAGTAATACCAACACAATTTCCATGTGATGTTTACAGCTTTTGACTTGTATTTGGTCATTGTTTGATGAGAATAACATTCACAAGGAGTTTTGGCAGGCATGCTGATTGTATTTACCAAGGTTGTTGGTGCTTTATTAAGCAAATGGTGCTAAAGCAGCTCTACGAAACTGGCCCAAGAACTTATTGAGAATGCAACCCTCCTCACCAGTTTGATTCTCTGTGTTTGTGTCAGCACAGCCTCAGTGACTGGCTGGCGCTTGTCATCCACAACATAGATGCCACGTCTGGATAATCCCTGAATGACACTCCAGTGGCCCTGCCATTGGTGGAGGGATGGAGGGAAGATGTTAGCACAGGCTCGACTGTATAACTCCCCTGATGATAACTGGTAGATAACAGCTGGACGGAGATGATCCTCACCCTAAGAAGGAAAGCAACAATCAATAGGAGGATTAGTGGTTACGTGTACAAATGTACATGTATAAATGCAAGTCTGCTTGATACATACTGATGTAGTTTACAACAGATATGCAGGTGTCTAGATAAAAGGTGGTAACCAAAACCACTACCATCCTGATGAAGGAAAAAACAACAACAAATGTCCAACTGCAACATTGATAGTGACAAACACCACCTGACAGAGAAGGAAACTGTACTTTGCACAGAGACCTGTCTGCTGTTAGCCAATTAACTACTAGAAATTTGCAATTCTTGTAGTAACATGTAACAGCAGAAAATTGTGTGTGGTTCAATGAAGCACTATGAGTAACTTGGACAAGAAATATGTAAGGTGAACTTATCGAGTTGATGGCAATTTGACTAATCAACTTTTTGGACTGCCCTGCATGTATAAGGCTAGTCTGAGTATCACCCATTCTACTCCGTATCACGTACGAACGTCTGACGAACATGTACATGTACATGTACTGTATAAATGTCTAGCAGGAATCAAACTGCATCAAGCTGGAATCAAACAAGATTCAAACAGGATTCAGGCTGGAATCGAGCTGGAATCAAACTGGAATCCAACAAGATTCAAACAGGATTAAGGCTGGAATCAAGCTGGAATCAAACTGGAATCCAACAAGATTCAAACAGGATTAAGGCTTGAATCAAGCTGGAATCAAACTGGACTCCAACAAGATTCAAACAGGATTAAGGCTGGAATCAAGCTGGAATCAAGCTGGAATCCAACAAGATTCAAACAGGATTAAGGCTGGAATCAAGCTGGAATCAAGCTGGAATCAAACTGGAATCCAACAAGATTCAAACAGGATTAAGGCTTGAATCAAGCTGGAATCTAATTGGAATCCAACAAGATTCAAACAGGATTAAGGCTTGAATCAAGCTGGAATCAAATTGGAATCCAACAAGATTCAAACAATATTAAGGCTTGAATCAAGCTGAAATCAAACTGGAATCCAACAAGATTCAAACAGGATTCAGGCTGGAATCAAGCTTGAATCAAGCTGGAATCAAACTGGAATCAAACTGGAATCCAACAAGATTCAAACAGGATTCAGGCTTGAATCAAGCTGGAATCAAACTGGAATCCAACAAGATTCAAACAGGATTAAGGCTTGAATCAAGCTGGAATCAAATCGGAATCCAACAAGATTCAAACAGGATTAAGGCTTGAATCAAGCTGAAATCAAACTGGAATCCAACAAGATTCAAACAGGATTCAGGCTGGAATCAAGCTGAAATCAAGCTGGAATCAAACTAGAATCAAACTGGAATCCAACAAGATTCAAACAGGATTCAGGCTTGAATCAAGCTGGAATCAAACTGAAATCCAACAAGATTCAAACAGGATTCAGGCTGGAATCAAGCTGGAATCAAATTGGAATCCAACAAGATTCAAACAGGATTCAGGCTTGAATCAAGCCTGAATCAAACTGGAATCAGGGCTCGAATTTCGTGAAAAAAAGCACTGGACAGCAAGTCTAGTAATTAAAGCATTTCACTAGACCTGAACGTTTTTCACTAGACCTGTGGCATTCATGTGCATAGGAAAACCATAATTGTATGCAATTGTGTCAAAAATCATCAATTTAGGAACCACTTTATTTGTCAAAGGAAAAAAAAAACACTAGACAGCCGGACTAGTGCAGTACACACTTTACTAGACCGACACTGAAATCAGTATACTCGGTCCACGGTCTAGTGGATATTTCGAGCCCTGCTGGAATCCAACAAGATTCAAACAGGATTCAGGCTGGAATCAAGCAGGAATCAAACTGGAATCCAACAAGATTCAAACAGGATTCAGGCTGGAATGAAGCTGGGATCAAACTGGAATCCAACAAGATTCAAACAGGATTCAGGCTGGAATCAAGCTGGAATCAAACTGGAATCCAACAAGATTCTAACAGGATTCAGGCTGGAATCAAACTGGAATCAAATTGGAATCCAACAAGATTCAAACAGGATTCAGGCTGGAATCAAGCTTGAATCAAGCTGGAATCAAACTGAAATCAAACTGGAATCCAACAAGATTCAAACAGGATTCAGGCTTGAATCAAGCTGGAATCAAACTGGAATCCAACAAGATTCAAACAGGATTAAGGCTTGAATCAAGCTGGAATCAAATCGGAATCCAACAAGATTCAAACAGGATTAAGGCTTGAATCAAGCTGGAATCAAATTGGAATCCAACAAGATTCAAACAGGATTAAGGCTTGAATCAAGCTGGAATCAAACTGGAATCAAACAAGATTCAAACAGGATTCAGGCTGGAATCAAACTGGAATCAAACTGGAATCCAACAAGATTCAAACAGGATTCAGGTTTGAATCAAGCTGGATGTAGTCAAAATGGAAATCAAGATTTTCTTTTTCACTTTCAAATCAGTAAGTGGGTGCACTCTAATATTACTTTCCTTATGATGATTTTGGCTGATCAAAGGTTGCTTTCTGACCTCATACAAGTATGCACATTATAACATGCCAATGTACAGTACATACCTCTTTATCCTTGAAGAAAGGGTTTCTGATGTCTGGAGGAATGGTAGAGCTACTGTAGGCCTTGGACACTAGCCATCGTATTGAGGCACATAGCTTGGCCTATAGCAATCAAAACACAATGATAAAGCCAGAAATTAAAAGCAAATTTAATCAAATTTCAAATGAATACATGTATAATGTGCATACATGTAAATGACATGGTATGAACAAACCTTCATTTAATAATGAGCTTTAATTACATTATACATGTACAATGCGTTTAGAGTGCACACGTTTGGTTTACGATCCATCATAGGAAGAATACTTTCATAATTAACTACAAATCCTGACACAGAGACAATCTCCATGGAAACATAAACCCCACTTCCAGGTATAGGCCTATTCCATGTACATAGTAATTACAATCAACTTCAGCATGCTGCATGGTGAGTACATGTACATGTACATGTACATTTTGTATGTAAGTTCTTGTTAAGTGGATATCATCAAATAATCATATTAAAGGGAAACTGACTGGATTAATTTTTAGTCATTGAAAGGTGAACAAAGACAATTTGAATGGAACAGGATTTGAATCAGCGACCCCCGGAATACCATACCGGAGATCTACTGCACCAACTGAGCAACCCTTCCGGCCTGTCAATCAAACTGTGTGCATTGACCAATTAGAGGCATCGTCATCTGTGTTACCTCACTCAAACTTGGTCACTTAATAACCTGGTGTTGCCAAGTTGGGCGGGGCTTAAGAGCAAAGCCGGAACAATGACCCTGTAACATTGTGAAGATGTTATGAGTTGCATTGCTGAGAGTGAGAGTATAATACAAGTCAGGTTTGCTCTTTGCCTTACATTCACCAATACAGGATCTTCCCAGATATGTTATCTGAGTAAACACTATACATGTACTCAAGAAGAAACTACCGTACATACACATAAAGAGCATTATAATACATATACATGTAAATACATGTAATAGCAATACAAAACTCATTTGAATCATCTTACCTGTACAATGTTATAAATTACTGTACGTGCGTCGTGCAAGACACATTCTATAAATAATAATAATGGACACTTATAATGCGCCGGTATCCGCCAAGCATGACGCTCATGGCGCAAAAGAAAACAAAGAAAACAATTATACAGAAAAACGTTTGGTGAACAGATGAGTTTTCAGATGAGACTTAAATAAAGATAGGGAATCAACTTGGCGGAGTTCATGTGGTAAACTGTTCCAGAGTTGTGGGGCGGCTTGGGAGAAGGAGCGGTCTCCCCAAGAGTGAAAGATGCGGGAAGCGACCAATTGCAGCGACCTGGCAAAGCGGAGTCTCCTTGTGGGCTGGTTCTTGGTGATGATGTTGTTGATGTAGCCAGGTGAGGTGCCATGTAAGCAGTGAAAAACAAGCAGGATAATCTTGAAGGCAATGCGGTCAGTGATGGGGAGCCAATGGAGAGATTTCAGTATGGGGGTTATATGGGTAGAACGTTTGGATAGGGTGACAAGACGAGCAGAGGCATTTTGAAGGCGTTGAAGCTTATCAATCAGATATTGTGGTAGGTTGTAGAGAAGGGAATTGCAGAAATCGAGGCGGGATGAGATGAAGGCATGGACCAGTTGCTCAGTAGCTGCAAGACTTAGGTATTTGCGGATGAAGCCTATGTTGCGGAGGTGATAATGAACAGATTTGGATACAGATGCCACATGATTGATATGTGACATATGACAGTCAAATATGACACCAAGGTTACGGCATTTGGGAGCTGACTGGATGTTGCAATCACCAATCCGGATGCTGGGGATGTCGACTTTGCTGAGTTGATGTTTCGAGCCAAACAGAATGAACTACGATTTAGTGTCGTTCAGCTTGAGACTGTTAGCCTTCATCCACATCCTGATGTCATAGATGCAGGCCTCCAGATTCTTCAAGGTTGAAGCAGCATTGCTCTTGGATGGAGTAAATGAGGTATACAGCTGTTTGTCGTCAGCATAGCAGTGGTATTGTAGGTTGTGTTTTTGGATAATCTGGCCAAGTGGAACAATATAAACCGTAAATAGTAGAGGGCCACCAACAGAGCCTTGAGGAATGCCACAGTCAAGGACAGCAGAGGATGATTTGACTCCGTTGATGCAGACGGTTTGATGTCGATCAGTCAGGTAGGATTTAAACCATTGTAGGGCTGTACCACGGACTCCCATGGAATGCAGTCGATTGACCAATACATTATGATCAACGGTATCGAAGGTGGAGGACAAGTCTAGAAGAACAAGTGCTGTCACTTTTCCGACATCCATCTGACGTAGAATGTGATTGGACAGGTGAACCAATAGCGTTTCTACACTATGATTTGGGCGATACGCAGACTGGTGGTTGTCCAGAAGATCATTTTGTTGCAGGAATAAGGACAGCCTCGAGAAAGCTATACGCTCCAGTAGTTTTGAGAGGAATGGCAGGTTTGACACTGGACGGTAGTTGTGAAGCTCGTTCCGATCAAGTGCTGGTTTCTTCAAAAGAGGACGAACATGGGCATCTTTGAGAGATTGGGGAACGATGCCGGACTGTAGGCTATGATTTATTACATCGGTAATGGCAGGACCAATGGTTGTCACACATTGCTTCAAGAGCCATGTTGGTAAGGGGTCCAGGTCACAAGATTTTGACGGAGATTTAAGGATGGTGGATCGAATCTCATCAGGGGACGCGGTATGGAATGTGGTCAGTGTGGATTCCGGTTGGGCGCAGGTATCAGGCTCATTGGTGGGAGGTAAAGCAGCACGAATTGCAGCTATCTTGGAGATGAAGAAATCGCTGAAACTATTGGCAAGTGACTCACTGCTTTCATGTTGAGGTAAGGGGGACTCCTTGCTCCTGTTGAGAAGCGTGTTTGCCACACGAAATAGCTGTTTTTGATCACCAGAGCAGCTCGAAACAAGACTAAAGTAGTGGGCTTTTTTTGCTTTTCGGATAAGTGCTATGACGACTTGACGCTGATGACAGTATATTTGGCGGTCGATTTCAAGTTTGGATGCACGCCATCTGTGCTCGAGCTGGCGACACATGTGCTTGGCTTTCAACACCTCATCATTGAACCAACCTGTGTTGGATCGCATCTTTATGGTGCGGGTTTTTACTGGAGCACATTCGTCCAAAATCTGACACAGCGTGGTGTTGTAGTTGTCAACTGCCTCACCTACGTCCTCAACGCTGCATTTGTTGATAAGATGGTGATCTTCCATCGCATCACATAACACAGTGTGATCGACAGAACGAATATTTCTCGTTTTCAGAGTCTTGGTTGGGGTTTGTGGTTTCTGAATACCGGTAAGCAGGTTGCATGTCACTGCAGAATGATCAGAAATGCCATCTATTACATTGAGGTTGGAGAAGACAAAGTCAACGGTTGAGCGGGAGATGAAGAGGTCAAGAATGTGACCACGTTGATGAGTGGGAGTGTCAACATGTTGATGAAGACCAGAGGCAGTCAACAGTAAATAGTAAATTACAGTCGATTGTGACATTCCTGGACTGGCACAGAAATAATTATAAACTTTGACAAAACGATACTGAAAAGCTTCATTTTATTTGCCAATGTACTGAATAGAAGGGCTGGTTTGTATCAGGCAAGAGATCAGTGATCCTGCTGAAGGCTGAAGGACTATTCTATCATTCTTTGAAAGAAGTCTTATTTTGATATTAAAATTAATTGGCGGAGGATCATTTTAATCAATTTCAATCAACTGATTATATTCGAATACAGAAAAAATATATAATTTAGGTTTGACATGATTACCAAAATTACTGTATTGGTTTAAGAGTTGAGGTGTACTTTTTCTGAAGCTCAAACTTTCACTCTGAAGAAACTTGACATGTTGGCTCTAGTGTCAATGATTGTTCACCTGTCAACACATTCATCTTTAGTCAATCATACATACATGTCATGATCTACTCACAATGAACTCGTTTGTTGTATGTAAAAAAACTGTGGGATATATTTGTGGGATACATACATGTAGCGGTAAGTGCATGGTTTTATAGCTTCTGACTGCCAAATGAACAAAGAAAATTGTAGTTAGGGACACCACCAACATAGGGCTGGATTATACCTCAGTCAGTCAGTTGGTAGAGCGGTATTCCGGGGGATCGCTGGTTTGAATCCTGCTCTAGTCAAGTTTTCTTTGTTCCCTTTTCAATTACGTAAAAAATAAATAAATAAATAAAAAATTACCGAAAATATTTATATTTGCAGTTATTACATTTATCAAAAACATCGATCGTGTCTATTACAAAATGGCTGACTATTGAGTTACCCAGCTTACAATCAATAGATTGCTATAAGGTCACAGCCAAACACCAGCCTTCATACTAATTGGGTATTACAATGTACATGAACAACAAGCAATATCAGACAGACATTACTAATATCTGACCCTATACAATACAAGCTGGCAATGCCAAACTTGTACTGGTTACCATGGAAACTATCTGCAGAGGGGGAGGGGGGAGGTTGTCACGCTAGAACTGTACCGTAATTTTCGGAATATAGGCCGCGTGGGTTATAAGCCGCAGCACCCACAAATCTGGAAATTAAGATTTAAAGTTACTGTATAAGCCGCAATGGTTTATAAGCCGCACCCGCGTGGACACGGACGATGTACAGTAATCACATTATAGCCTGTATTATTGTGCCTAGTGCTGGTTGTGGCACATACAAGTGCATAATCAGTCAGCAAAGACGCCGGTAAAGTGTTCACGAATTCTTAATGACAACACATTATTTTGATGTTTATATGGGGAAATTAGTTTTTACTTACGGGCAAAAACGGGGACCACTATTAATTGGTGCGTATTGCCTGCCGCATTATTTTTTTGCCGACAATGTCAGGCCTGCACGTGTATGTTTTCATTGTGGACGTACGGTAAAATTTATGGTTCCAGTAGGGCCTACACATGCTATTTACAAAGCGTGATTAACGCGCGAACCAGCGACACTGAAATAAACTTTAACCAGCGGTATTTATTAATTTGCACAGAAGCGATAATATGATTAATAATTTTATGGGGCCAGCAGACATACAATATTTTCTCTTTTGTGTTTTTGGTAGTCCTGAAATGAAAAGGACTGTTTGTTTCTCTTCAATTGTAAAATCTCAAGCAAAGCGAACATGCATGATTTTATGTTGGTATAATGTCAGTACATGTATATGATGATGAATAAATAAATAAATGATACTGCTTCAAGAGTTTATTGACGACCTGAATCGGAAGTAGACGGCATCAACTGTTGTGAAGAATCGCTGTGAAGAATCACGGACGTCCGTAAGTATGTCACTCGCACAAATCGTGCCGAGCGACTTCGCTTCCGGTTTTAATTTGTTATAATAAGTCAAGAGAGGGCGCTATAATATTATATTTAAAAAAGGGGTATATTATTCTTTACGCTTCCGATTATTAATATTATTATTTTTGGCGTCACATGATTTCTGTGGGATAGTTCAATTATTTATTAAACCGTTTTTTGTTTACCACCATGGCACTGCTCTCCCTTACAAGCCATGGTTTTATCGGGGTTCAGCCGAAACAAAAAACAGATCAGTTTCATCGGCGTATGTAGTGAAGTACCCACCTGCGGATTGATCGCTTTATTTTGATGTGCCGACTTGTGATATGTGTGCGTGAATGCATTAATTCAGACTCTCAATAGACTCTCAAGTTGAAGCTCATGTATGTCAACAACTGTTATTGTTTATCAGCCAGTAAATTCTGTTTTTATGAAACATCTTGAAAATCCTTACAAAAATCGACGATCCCATAGAAGAAAACGTTAACTTTATGTCTGCACGTAACGCACATGAGCCAGCCTCGACAGAGATTACCGGTATCCACGGTTAGTGCGTGTAATATTATAGGCAACTGTGGACCCGTGTAGTCAAGTCCCAGTCATGTGCGTGCGGCCGTGCGTGCAGGTTGCTCAGCATCGCATGAGCGTAACGTACATGGATAACACAAAAACGAACGAATATGCATGGATAACACAACGAGAACAGAAACACAAAAACGAACAGACGCACCACACGATTTGTGCGGCGTTAACAATACTTACTTGCGTGTACAGTCCGCTGGCTGACCGCTCAAGCTTTCAACATTTCATACACAATCATGCACGTGTACGTACATTTATAGTGTACAGTACATGTAGTTAATTTTATTCTTCAGATGTTGTCACATTAGCCGCCCTTAATATAAGCCGCAGAGACATTTTTCAGCGTGAGAATCAACACATTAGCCGCGGGCTATATTCCGAAAATTACGGTACATGTACACTGTACTGTATTTAACCTTTTGCATACATGTATCTACTGAACTATGTAAATGATGTACCATCATTTCCATATGCACCAAGATGAGATGAAATGCCGCTAATATTGATGATGCATTATAGCCATACCATGACAATTGAATTATTAATCTTCAAAAGGATCATGACGGCTCTCCACTGCAGGGGTGTATTGTATACAAACAATACGTGCATATAATATGTACATAATATGGAAGACAAATAGCCAACATGTTCATACATATACAACTTACTACATGAGTACAAATGTACATCTTACAAACCATCGTGCACAATTGCCCATTATTTCCAACTGTATCTAGGTGCATATGTAGTTTAAATATTGACAAAAAGTCAAGTCACATTACTGTACATGAAATATGTACATAAAGTATACATGTGTACATATAAATGTACATGGCATTATACACATTTTCTTTTTTAATTCCCCATTTTTTTTTGGGGGGGGGGATTTTATTACTATGTGTCACAGCTGATGTCATGGATGTGACAACACTAAAAAATGTACATATGTGCCTTGAGTGGGTTCCCGGATAAGTGCACCATATAAATATGTACATGTCAATTACTACTATAATTAAATTATTAACTTACACAAACTTGCTGTCTGACCCAACCATTAATTACATTGTTACCCTTAGGGCTGCACTACTAGACACTAACATTCTACCCTAAACACTGTAGATGTTTACTGCTCAATCAAACAGTGTCCCACAAGCAATAAAAACAGTTGGAATATGTTGGATTGAGCATGGTTAGATAGAGTTAACAACCCGTAGTACCATATTGATACTGTACATGTATATCGACAAATGAAATGTAATGAAAGCTATGCAGAAATGTTAAATATTTCTATAAAATGGATTTCAAAATTGATTCCTTGGTGGTTATTCTACAATGTATGTATGTACAGTCTAACTTTGAGTCATTTTGTTTCATAATTCTCCCTACGCATTAATGACAGTATACACTGCTTATTGTTGGTTCCTATCAAGGCAACCGTTGCTATGGAGATATTTAGGGCTATTATCATTGCTTAGGCATGCAGCATATTATAGGTGTGGGTGTACACGTATGTGTATTCAGACTCTCAATGCATCTGCCATGTCTGCATGATACAGACTCAGCTTGATATGATCCTGGATTCAGGCAAATGATGAAACATCAGACCTTGATTTTTAAGGAGAGTGAGAGTGATCACTCTTCTCCGCTCTCCAAGTAATGTTTTCCAAGGAGAGTGGAAAAAGGAGAGCTCATTAACAATTTAAGGAGATCTGCCTTTTTTCAAAACATCATATTTACATTTTTCCAGCCAACATTTACCCTTATGGAAAATACAAAAATAGTATTACCTTTTTGTAATCTTTTTCGACAACAAGCAAAATTGTCCCTTCTTCTGACACCGGACACATGCAAAACTTGGTTTAGCAAGAGCAAACGCCTCACTTTATTCACTAGTATGAGTAGGCCCTATATGTTGATTTAAGGAGTTGGATTTGCAGCTCAAACTTGATTTTGTAAGTGAGAGCAAATCACTCTCCTGAATTCTCTACACTGATATAAGGAGAGCGATTTGCAGTTCTCCACATTCTTATTGAAATGAAGGCCTGACACATCACCCAAACCACCAAACTATCAACACTGATATGAGCAATGTAATGATACAATGTAATTAAGAGCTGCTACTGTGCATTGTCACACAAGTTACATGTAGACACCAAACAAAAACAAATGTACATGTAATAACTCCATTTTTCATTTTAATAGGCAAAGTAACCTATTACAATGCCCCATATTTTCATCAGAGTTTATATATCATTCCAGAAACAAATCAAAGGGAAAGACCAAGGAAATCAACCTTCCTGTACTACAGTATTTGCTACATGTACATGTACATGTAACTAAATCATACAATACTGACTAGGCACCCTATAATGCAGATAAAATCGAGTGTAAAAAAAAAAATACACAGTGAGTAATCCAGAAACTCTTAATTAATCATAATGTACTGAAAATCTTGTCTGATGCGATATTGGCCGGTTCATGGTCACTGTGTATTCACTTTGTACACAACGATCCATCTATATTGAAGTACATGTATCTGCCCTGCGCATAAGACATGCAGCATGCATACTGAAAGTGTGCGTCTTTGTGCGAAACATTTTAAAATGAGGAAAGTTTGTGTACACATCAATTTGATCATTATTCTGACAAATTTAAATATTTAAACATCCACCGGATGCATGACACGAAGTAGAGACTTCAAAGATGGCACAATATGAACATCTAATTTACGAAATTCACATTGTTTATGCACATGTGCAAATACAGTGACCAACCTTGTACAATGGCATGCTGTTCATGTACATACACAGTTTGACAGTTCAGAAACACATACATACAGTACATGTACATCACAGTACAGACCTGTGCACTTGAGTAAATATTGGAATCTTATCATGATTGCATCATTATAAAATAACTTTTTACTGTATTTCACCAAACTCTTTGTAACTTAAGTCGTAGGACTTTTGAGGTTTTGATGCATTGAAGCCCTACGTGGGATAGGTCCCCTACGATGGGTTATCCTTCGTAACTCGAGTTATGATCAATCGCAGGGTTTCGTGATATCAACCCCTTTACTACGTGTACACCATGTCATGCATGTGAATATATACATGTACTGTACTAGGTACATGTGCAGTATGTATGCAGTAGTAAATGCATGTACTGTATGTACTGTATGTACAAGTACCTTACGTGTTGTTTGTCCATCTTTCCAGTTTCCACAGGCATGACAGGCTAGCAATTGATTTTTTACGGACAGCTGAGTGTGCAATGATTCAATCAGGATTCCAGATTCACACCTCATGCTGTAGGCATACTAGGCTAGCCTGAGCCAGCTACATGAACATGTACATGTATGTATGCACATTATAATGTACATGTAGGCCTACATAGTATGTTGATACAATGTCCGCTGCAAGACATTATAATAACACTACATATATATTTAGAAATCTACAATTGTATCAACATGTATGAATTATTTCATCATGCAAACAGAGTAACAGACTATGGAATTAATCTCATATACTGTACATGTACATGTATGTATAT
This sequence comes from Astropecten irregularis, assembly GCA_963971285.1. Lineage (NCBI taxonomy): Eukaryota > Metazoa > Echinodermata > Asteroidea > Paxillosida > Astropectinidae > Astropecten > Astropecten irregularis. The sequence goes on from OZ020259.1 coordinate 8,708,734, forward strand.
TGACATCTAATATAATCTTTCTTTTATTTAATGAATGTTTCCTTTGGGGATGTTCCTCCTTTCATTCATATGTGTAAAAGTGACATGCACATGATGTACATAAATGTAAATATTTTATTTGAAATGTTTTGTATTTCTCTTATAAATTTCAAAATTTTAATTTTTCCTTTGTTATTTACACATGCCTTATTCATATTCTCTTTTCATGATATTATTTCAAATCCCCTGACTGCAATGATAATGTCCTACATGTTATAAAATGCATGCACGCGATAGAGTATACATTAGCTCACGCTGTATAAACATTGACACGCAATCAGCTTAACTCAAATGCCATGAATGTACACTAGACAATTAACATGATTAACAGACATTCAATTAACATGCAGGTCTACATGTGTACATGTTCATGTACATGTACATGTACGTTGCTTGTTCGCAGTGTACAGGTGTATCATGTGTACATACAGTATGTACATGTACATTACATGCATTCAACAGTTTTGCACGTGTCCATTTAACACTGCACAGTGAACCTCTACTACTGTAATGTATGTTTGATATTGGTGATAGGATTAAACTGATTCAATCACACTAAGATATTACAATATTCAATTGGATTTACACATGTTGTTCATCTACATGAATGCACTTTATGTATGTTGGAACTGTCAGGGTACATATGTAATGATATGTGTACTACATGTACAGTACATACTAAGCACAGTATGTTCTCTATGAACATACTGTACGTACATGTACATGTACCTCAGGCCTGTCAAATTAAGGCTTTTCACACTGTCCAAAATCTCGGGGTTGGAACCGGATCGAACACCAAGATTTTTTTCAACCCTTTTCACACTTGAACATTTTCAACCCCGAGACAACCCGGGTAGGACGTCCTAGCCGGATCGAAATCAACCCTGGTAGGGAGCAGGGTTGAAAATCTCAACCCGGTTCCAAACTGCATTTTGTGCCGTGATCCGTTTTGTATAAACCGGTTCGCCATAAGGCCGGGAAAAAAAATGGTTGTGTTGCCCTCAGCGACCGACTGTAAAATGCCAAAACTTCGGGTCGGGATTTCTTTTTTGCTTGAACATTTTCTTGCTCGCTGAGAGTTTACCAGATATTTGTTTAAATAAAGTCTTGGATAAACTGAAAGAACTGTTCTTTCAGTCAGACAAAGTCTTGATCAGACAAAGTACATGTACATGTATGAGTGCTGTCCTGTGACCTTTACCAATCATTTATTGTACCTTTAAACAGAAGTGAAGGTCTTAAACTTCCTTACAGATGTTTTTTCATATACCTTTTTACACTTTGTTCATCTGGATAGCAGAAATACGACCGAAATAATTTTGCCCCCCCCCCCCATCCTCCGAATCTTTCACACTCACAGTCACACCAGTGACACCACGCCTTTTGAGATGCTACTGAACGAAATTGTTACAGCACCCTCTCACAAAAATTAGCTGTAAGTTTGCAAATGGGGGTCGTTTTCACATGGCCAGCAAATCATCAGCATCAGTAATAATTTGCAGTGACAGCATGTGCAGAATTTACAAGAAATCAATTTAAGCAAAGTACAAATATGAGTACATCTGGAAATTCTGTGATCCTATGAAATACATTTTTAAAGCATGGATTCAACATGAATTTGGACACTCATGCACAGGATAATTCGAACGTACAATGTATTATCCTCATAGCATGCATACATGAAGAGGACTATGCAGTCCATGTACTGGGACATCTGGCTCTTGTTACGTGTAGGCCCCCTATATGGGGTCAGACAGTGTAATTAATTTTCTGACGAACAGTGACTCATGTACATTTTTATTGCATGGATAGACGTTTGGATACACACGCATACATGTACATAAAATATACAATGCACAGGAACATGTACATGTACTACCGGTATGTAAATTGTAAAAGATTTTATTTATTTACCAATTGAATTACTTTGCAACTGTTTTGATAATATAATGTGTAATCAAACAGTAAGTGTATATGTGTAGCACCAACATGTTCACATCCACCAATAACAGCCTCTGTACATGTGCAGATAAATTTATGTGCATCCATGTGTACATGTATGGTACATGTACTGTAGGTAATGCCAAGCATGCTGGTAAAATTAAATAAACCTGCCAAAAAAATCAAACAAAATATATATGTAACACGTGTGGAATTTCACACTGAGTAAATGGAGTACAAAGTGCACGTGATTCACAAATGGATTTTATTCTGCAGTGAGTTATACAGGTGTATATTAAATTAAGTATGCTCCTTTGTACATGTACACTAATAACATCAATTGGTAAATTCACGGTCAGACTAATGCTACAAGAATGCATGGGTGTTCCCAACACACATACCGGTACTGTAGTCCTATGTACGATTGTACGTGATGATGTTTAATGAATAATCATTATATATCAATTACGCCAGTTGAGATTATGGATTTTGGTTTATTGCGCATGAGTACACTGGATTATACACACAGTATGTATCCACGTGTACTGTACACACCCACATAGCACCATTATCATAGTAAGCTCCTAAGAATTCAGCAGGAAAGAATCTGAAATCTTGAAAAGACATCTCAACTGCTCTTTATCTAATGCCAGAAAAACTCCCATTGTAATAGTGACTATACACCTGCACATATCATTCAGAATGCCAAAAAGCCTGCATTATTTCCTGAAATGTATATACAACTCGGACCAATTAATACAACAGTGGTATAGTGCATACTTTTACATGTGGACATGTGAAATACATTGTTCAATTCAAGATAAAATATAGGCTACATACTGTACTGTACATAAATTGGTAAAATGATGGTGCATGCATACTATACAACTTTGTACATGTAAACTTACACGTACATCATGGATCAAATCAATAATTTGAGCTACAATGTACGTATGTAATACATGATTGGTAAAGGTCACAGGACAGCACTCGCACTTTGTCTGATCCAGCATGTACATGAAATAACAGGACAGGGGCCGATTTCAGAAAACTTACGACGCGTCGCAGAGTTAAGATGCATCCTTTCTCTATGGACTCACCGCATAGATGCGACGCGTCGAAGCTACATGTACATGTACATGTAGGACGCGTCGCAAATCGAGTTGCGACGCATCGCAGAGCTTTATGAAATCGGCCCCATCACTCGCACTTTGTCTGATCCAGCATGTACATGAAATAATAGGCCAGTGAAAAATTGAGCTCAATCGGACATCTGAGTCCCGAGAAAATGGTGAAAACTGAAAAACGAACTAAATTTTTCTTATATGACCATAAAGAATGGTTTTGATCTTTAATAACCCAAGATCAAAAATGTGTTTGGTCTTTGTTTGATTAATTTCTGGATAAATACACCATTTCAAACGGAAATATTTCAACAGTATGTTTCTAACAGCAAAATCTTCATACCCGCAAAGTAATACGTAAACTCTGTGAACATTTCTGTTTCCATGGGTACATGTACATGTACACATAATTATGTTACCAATCATGTACTGTGTGTACACTGTACAGGGTGTACCTGTTCCACAAGGATTACTCTAGGGTGTCCATTACATGTTTGTGTACACCTACTGTGTACAGGTACACGCATACATACGTGCACAGTACATACACACGTACATGTATACATGTATATAGTCATTCGGACTGTGGGGGTGTGTATGAACATACAGTTCATGTGCTCATGTTGAATAGGGGGAGTGGTACATCAAGGCCTTAGGGCTTCTCTTATGAAGCATGAAGACATAACAGGTTTCATTGCAATACCAACATGACCCAGGAAGTACCCTGGACGTCTTCCTATTAGTTTTATTGTCATTACAAATGTGCAATGCACATACCGGTAATACATACGGTACTGTACAAGTACATTATGTACTGTTAATAATGCACATGTATATATTTCTCATCTGCTGGTATCCTATTGGGCAGATTCCCAACCATTTCCTGATACACTAAATACCAGTTTACTATGTCAATATTTTTCACATCATGTCTGGTTTCTGTACACAATGAAAGGTTTCATTTGTATCTTACACTGTGCATGAACATACATGTATACATTTATGTACAGTAGAAACTTGTATGGTATCCATTGCAAATACAAGTACATGTAAATCCAACAAAAATGTTGAACTTTGCAACATAAATATGACAATTGACATAGATGCTCTCTAGGCTGTGGGTCAGTACATCATGTACATGTATGTAGATTGTTGACAGTGCTTCAGGCCTACATGTAGTACAACATCATGGAGGTAGAAATCATTCTTCAAAGTTTAGTTCCCCAATATTTTTGTTGGATGAGCTGTCGGGATACTGTAGGAAAGTTTCCACTAAATGCAATGTACATGTACATGTACATGTACATGTACATATGCATGCACAGAGAATTCTCATCCAAAAATGCAATTGATGACCACATACTGTACATATTCATGTACACCACTTGCTACAAGTACATGTACATTGTACATGTACGTGTGCGTGTGCATCTATGTTGAGTATGTACTCATGTATACACCTGCACACATACCGTAAATGCACAATAAATCTTGAAAGATGATAGTGCAAATCTCTTTTAAAATTACAAGCAGAAATGCTTCCATTTGAAAGTTAAAACTACTTGATACGCAAATAATGCTCATCTCTAAGCCTAACAAACAAATAAATGATGTCTTTTGCATTCACAAGGACAAAATAACACGTTACATGGAAACATATGGCTCACTATCTCACAATAAAAATCTACACCATATACACTACAGTACGTACATGTAGGTACATGTATTACAGTATTTATACAGCTCTGGCTTATTTTTAGAAACGGCCGTCAAATGTGCCCCATGTACATGTACAACACAGTGTACACAGATCAGTACAATGGTCATGTTAACAATAAGACTTTGTACGGTAATCTTGTATTACCAATGGCAACCATGAAAAGGAAATCCGCTGATCTGATGATAATTTGCATACATGTCTGAAGTCAAGTCAAGTGATGGGCTGCAAACAGCTCACATGGACAGTTATTTCATTATAAACTATAACTTATAAAGAGCAGTATTATGGCCATTCAGAATAACAAACAAATCAGTCTATTGAACTGAACATGAAATGTGCAAATCAAAAGAACAAATGGAACAACCCAAATGATAATATTTTTTAAAGAAAAGGAAGAGCTAATGCATACATTATACATCCATGCACATGTACATGTATGGCCAATGAGTCATCTTCAAATGGTTACAATGTCATGTACAGTACAGTGCCTGTACATTGTACAATACTACAACACTCAACAGCATTGATCAAAATCTGACACTTCTTCTTATAATAGCATTATATGTACAATCAGTACATGTATGTGCAGAAGGTTGTCACATGCTTTAAAGGTTGTTCCTGAAAAGACAATTTTCTGGCACTTCTAGATACTAAGCTACATGTATGCATGCACGTTACATGTACATGCATTCATTCATAAATTAATCAAACAACATTGTATAAATGTACATCCATGGGTGGTGCACATTAGTAAAATGTCCATAGGAACTTGTACAGTATTTACAATATAGCAATCCGCACTTGCACTAAAAATAGCACACCAGATCTCATACAAACATTGCAACCATGCAAATGTGTGGTGGGTGTGCTTGTGTGCATGGATGAAAAATTTGTCTGACATCCGGGGATTTTGTACATGTGTGCACTGGCCAAATCACTCGTGTGACGTCATTAGTGTGAGGCGCTATTGACACAGTACCCCCTATTTGTACAATACAATGTATGAAGATGAATGATATTTCACAATTTTAAATGATAAAACATGTACATGTACATATGTAGATCCCATCTGCCTTCACATGTGGTGGAATTTTATACAAAATAACAACAAGGCCAAAGATGTAATTTACAATGTATGTAAACTTTGCAGACATCCTGGTACCATTTTATTACATGTGCATGTCCTGTGAACTGATGAAATAGATTTGTTATATTCATGCAGTAAATTCACAACAAAATGGCATCAGCAGCCCATAATCTTCATATATAACGTACAAACTACACAAAATGAACGTACTGCATCTAGAGCAACCAAGGTCATGCCTCTTTAGCACTTCCATTATTAAATTCACTCAATAGGATATTAATAATGGAAACCGCATTGTGTACAGATGTACATGTAGATCAAGGATGTGGGGACTGTATAAAATGCCCATTTTGGAGCTAAATACTGTACTGGTATAATGTAAGTGCATAAGAATGTTCAGTACTAAGGGGGCTAACCAAGGTGTACATAAACCGTATGTGTTCAACAAATGGAATTGGAATGTACATTGTCATTACATGTAATGTATTTAAAGTTTAAACACACATACTCCATGCAAGCCACACCTGTATAAAGCTATACATGTACGATACACATACACACAGGTGTGTTCCAAGTTCAGCAACAAATACAGTACCACCTTGGCAAAAATATTGTCATCCTAGCAATGGATAAACTTAGTAACTAATTGATTCTTTTCAATCTTTAATTAAATTTAAGATTTAAAAGAATCAGGCGCAATATTAAATGCAAAAACAATGGACAATAATAGCGCTCTGCACTAACAATGTCACACGAGTGATTTGGCCAGTGCACGCATACATCACGCACATTTTGTACATGTACAAAATCCCCGGATACACATACAATATGTCAGACAAACATTGACTCACACACGTGTACACCATGCAGGCACACATCCACACCCACCACACGTTTGCATGGTTGCAATGTTTGTCTGAGATCCAGTGTGCTATTTTTAGCGCAAGTGCGGAGTGCAATTGCGATGGCACCATGCAATAACCAAGTACACGTACACGTATGGTAATGAAGTAATCAGATATAGGGACAGATTTGAGGCTTTGCATGGTGACAAATTGTACATTGTATATATGTGGATCGGTATGGGAAACACGCATTCGTTCGTACTTTCGCACTTCTATTTCGTTCGCACTTCTTGTAAGGTCTCAACGTTTCAACTAGCCTGCTCTAGTCCTCATCGGGAGACAGAAATAGATGTGCAAAAGTACAAACGAATATTACAAATTCCGCAAACGATACACATACTAATTAGACATATACATGTGTGCTGTTATACATGTATCACCGCACTAAGTAAATTAGAGAGATTATTGCAATTACTGATCATGGGTGTACTGTACAATAAAACAAATGTTCAACCTCCCTCATGTCCCTAGTAAAAATACATGTACATCAACATTATATTTTACAATAAAATCAGTTATACACTGTACACTGTATTGTAATTTGAAAGAGATTTGAAGCATGTATCATGCTACATTGTACAATATTTGTAGTTATAAAGCCATATTGTACATGTAGCAGTTATATCTTTTATTCTAGGGACAGATCGATCCATGCCCCTCCCACTGTACACGTGGGCAATGAAGACGTGTTCCTCTCCAATGCCAGAATGTGTAGTGCAGTATACACACACACTAGGCTACACGTATGACTGGTCAGAAATAAATGAGGTGGGGTTAAGTGCATCATAAGGTTGTCGTCGACAGGGCTTCTGTCGACAGCTCTGTCGACAAAGTGAATTTCTCAGCCTGTCGAGTTTGTCGACATAGCTGCCGTCATGGCGACAGAAATGAGAAAAAAAAAATATGAAGCAGAAAAAAGGCACAGCAGCCCCTTCAAAAGCCTACAAAAGCTTACCAGTTATAACGATATTCAGTTCCCCATGCGGTTTTATGGCCGTAATATATATTCCAGAAAGTAGTCCTTATGTGTTTGAAAGCAATATAAGCATATAAATCCAGCGGGAAGTCCCGCAGTCAAGTGGTTTACATACATTGTATCGAAGTTTTGACATTTGTACACGTGCAATGCCAGTTCGCTACGCAACAACATTGCAACAACAAGCCGTACCGGCCGTGCGTGACCCGTGTAGCGCTATGTCCACACGTACGTACGTGCCTGGGTTGACATGCTGCAAACTCACCGCATGGCGATGATGTCATCAACAACCAATGAAAAAGCTTGCGTGCGTGAAAATAATATTACAAATACTTAGTAAAGACAAAGAGTAAACTTGAAAAAAAGTTAATATAAATATAATAATATCGGAAATAAGTTAACCCGGTTACCCGAAGCGAAAATAATGAGTATTAATGACCAACCTTTGCGGAATTCCCCGGCTTCAAAATCGGGAAACCCCGAACCCGGAAGTGAGCACTTTGGCGGCCGCAGTCACGCAGATAAACAAGTTTTAACAACAAATGGCAATATGGCGTCGGCGGTTGAAAGTGCCGTGCCATGGAAGTTGTTGAAATGACAATGACATTGAACACAGTGACACTATAGCTCCATTTTGGATAATAAGATTTATTAGAAATATCAATAAACGCACTTTCTGTTACATGATGCATAACGTAAGTTGGATATGTGTTTTTATATTAAGAGTTTAATCAGTTTTATATAAGCTTATTTTCCGTTTTGGACGAACATTTTCGGACCCAATTTTCATACAGCTTTCTGTCGACACATGTCGACGTCGGTAACTCCAATGTACCGACCTGTCGACAGGAAAAAATCGTGCCGACGACAACCTTAGTGCATCATCAGTCTTTTCTCTACGTTCTGTAGGTCTGTACTTGTATTATTTCACCTTTTCATAATATCAAAGATGCATTTGGTAAATTTACATATGTACAGTACATACTCATACATGATACATTTAAATGCGGTGTATAAAGTTTCTCCAGGTACATAACATTATTACATGTAAATTTATACCAGTAGAAAGATGTCCATGTAAATGTACAGTAGTCTACTGTACATGTATGTAATTCATTCATTTATAAATTCCGAGATGACTTGTTTTTAATAAATGAACCGTGCATTGTATACATGTGCAAATGAATTGCATTGTTCATTTCTATGAAAAGATGTAAAGGTATGTAAAATATGTATGAAACTGCGCATCAATTAATGAATCCACAAGAGAAAAACCAATAACTGTACACGTACTCTATTGGTATGAAACACTAGACCCACAGTGTTGCCATGGCAATGAAGGCCAGATTCCCATTGTGAGAAGAAATATTGATTCTTATCAAATGATTAAATGGAAGGACTTACATGGTCAATGTATACATGTTAGAGGTAGATGTATTAATTACTGGCATCTGATTTCCTTGAAAAACCCCACATCTGACATGTCTGATGAACCAAGATTTCCCATGGTGACTGTTTGCACACATTTACGAACTGTTTAGTCCATTTTCTGTCTCAAACTCAAAAAAAATTTTGAGGCTTTGCAAATCTTATATGCTCCCTTTAAGTCATCCATTGGGCTAGAACTTAATGCACAAATTATATGCCAATTCTGGATAAAAAAAGAAAAAAAGACTTCAAGATCAAGAGGACAATCTATTATTCTACATGTCTACCAACTCTACTTAGTGTACATACATGTTGTAAGTTGTAGCTGGTGGGATATTAACCCGCCTGTAAACCACAGTTCCACACATCATTTGGTACAAGTATGTACATGTAAGTGGGGTACCCTGAATACCACAATACACCACAGTGTGGTTTGTGTGGTAATGTGTGGTTTATGATCCAGTCCCTCTGTGAAGACTGTGGTAATGTGTGGTAAGCAGCTCTTGTCTTGTGTGGTTGGTGCTGGGTTTCAGGGATAGCAACTTGGGGTTTACAATTTGCGTGGAGTCTCTTATAAATCTGTTTTCAAACAATCCATTGAGATGATTTATTCTCAGGGCTTCTCAAAAAAGAATTTACAGTGTTATGCTGACAGGCTGGCATCCTAGCTGTCTATAAACTAGAATGTTCACATTTTGTAAAAAAAAAAATAAAACAACATGAAAACATTGAAATCAACATAATGTTAAAATGTTTTTTGTCAAATGTGGTAATGTGTGATGATTTTTGTTGGGTATACATGTATCATGGAGCTTCATGGGTATTTCAATACCCTAAACTCTGTCATACATCATGTACATGTATGAGGCCAACTTGGGTAAAATGTGCCATGTATACTGGGCATGTGTATTAAGTGCACTTGTGTACTCGCTGTATTCTGGCTTCCATACAATTCAACATACTGTACATGTATGATAAGGTGACCAGACGTCCCAGATTTCCGGGGACAGTCCCCGATTTGACAGTGTGGTCCCCGATGAAAAATTGCACCCGAAAATGTCCCCGATTCGACGAAATGCCCCCGAAAATTCAAATTGTCATAAATAAAAACAAACTGAACTAGTGCTGTGCAAAATAGGGTAATTTGGTATTCATTTACGGAAGTAAAAAAAATACGGATCCGTGTTATACGATTTAATCGCCTTTTAAATGACAGCGCTAGCGGGCGATGATCGTGCATGTTCAGTGAAGAAGAAAAGTGCCTGAATAAAAGCAGTGTTTGATATGACGAAATTTATCGATCTCTATCACGAATTTTTTTTCATGTTGAAAATTGTATCGGGCCCCAGAATAAAATTCGAACTATCGGGAATATCGCGATATTATGGTGGCGCAACTTTAATACAAAACAAATCAGAGTAGCTCATGAGCTAACAGCTACTTTTTGCACTTTTCGCGACGACCAAAAAAAACAGATTACTGCAAATTTTGTAGCTGGTTGCGACATTAAAAACAGATTTCTTACCACAAAATCTGCACAGAAGCGTTAAGCCAACAGTCAATGCCGTCCATGATCCAGAGCGCTACTTGACTGCACAAGTCATGTCCATGTACGTACGCTGCACTTCCGGCCTTCACGACTGAAGCCTACACGCGCGCTGGCCGTGCTGACTTCACTGTGCTGTGAGCACGTGCATGCTATGCCGCGTTGCACACAATTACATGTACATTGTGCAATGACTATGCTTACCACTTCCGGCCAACATGACTGAAGCTAGCAGCGTATTGGGCTCACGGATTGGGCGCAATAATTCCAGACAACATGGAGTAAGATCTGGTATGTATTTCGCTAAGTGCATGTTAATTATCGTGGCTATTACGCTATACGGTGGGCTTGGGTACTATAGTTACGGAAATTTCCAGACAGCGTGCTGACTGAGTGTTTACGTCTTCTCCAAAGTGATCGTCGCTTTCCGATGGTTTTTGCACGATATATTTTCAGATTAAGTTCATTTTAGTGTGTTTCTACCTGGAAATATGGACAAAGTAACCGACTGAAATTCAAGTAAGATTTAGTTGGTTAGGAAAATGCAACTGACGCGTCATGACGGTAGACCTTCTTTGGAACATCTTCAACATGGCGGTAGAAGGAGGGTCAGAATATTTTACGGGGATCCCGATAGCAATCGAAAGGCTTTTTATGATGTTTTTTTAGATCAAATATATGAACAGTGTGTTTCTATTTGGCGGAATGTATAAAATAAACGACTGTTATGTTTTTTAAACATGAACCAAACGTGAGCTACGGTGAGTCCATATTTTTTTGGTGTTGGTTTCGGTCAATCCGTGTTGGTTAATCTATATCCGAATAAAAAGCACAGCACTAAACTGAACACAAATGCTGTGCTGAAGAAGATCCATTCTTCAGAGAAGTATGCGAAGACAACCGCCTAAAACATGTATAATGTAACCTACTCATGTCAACTGGACAAGATGTCCATAGATGCCACCATTTTGCATATGTAGGCACCATCTGGATTCAAATTTTTTTTCCAAATTACACCCCTCCCCCAAGACACGGATCACTGTCCCCGGATCATCTCAAAAAAATATGGTCACCTTAATGTATGACACAACATTCCTGGGGTTGATTTCACCAAACTCATCGTAACTTACTATCAATCATATGACTTATGATGCATTGCAGCCCTATGCAGGATCCTTTAAGGCTTTATAACTTGTGTTACAATTGATCACAAGACTTTGTGAAATCGACCCCTGATTTACATGTAATTTATGGTTTTGTGTGTGTGCAAATTCAAGATGCATGTTTTCCTGTTTATTTACAGTATGGCCATCTAGCAAAACCTCTTCACTAATTAATATTACATGCACATCTACTAATGGATGAAATATGCACAGTAAAAATAGCATCCAAAGTGCGGAATGCATACATTATAATGACCTCTAACTATTTGTCCAAGAATTCTTCATGAATAAATCAACTAAACACATATGCTAAGCTTCTAATGAGAAATTTAAGACACAAAGATGGCACTAAAAAAACCGCTTGGGAAAGAATTCCACTGAAGGCCATCACTTGTGCACAAACCTATGGGACCGACAGAGGGTGGTTTGAGAAAAATGGCTACCGCTACATTTGAAGAGTATAATTGTAGGTAATAAAAACCCTGAAAATCTCACTTTTTAGATAAGCTACCCAAGTTTACACACCTGAGATTGAAGTTCATTATGACTTACATCAAATAAGTTAACTCTTGGAGGAAATAACCCTGTTTCCATCATGGCCGTCAGTGGAATTCTTTCCACAACTTGTTTTGTCAAAGGCAAAAATAGGGAAATGTGAGCTGTGGTTGATGAAATTTCACAGCATGGTATTCTGAAGAAGAGAATTTATAACCACTACATACTATACTGTATGATTAAACACTAAGCAATGAACAGATACAGGTGGATACAGCCCATGTACATGTTCCAAATAGCAAGAACCATGACCCAATGGAGGATATTTTGCGTAGATTACAGGATTTACACTTACATAATAATCTAGTACATGTATGGTGTTCATTTGCAAGGTCAGTGTGTATTGATCAATCAAGGCTGCAATGGAACAGGTGACAACTACTACACAGTACCATAACTTAAAGCATGTACAAACCTTATCTGCTCTATCCATATTGAGATGAACATTCACACTCTCCTACTCCCTACTTCAATATGCATCCTTCCATATTACAAATATCCCAAGATGTGCAGCAATGTGAGTAAGAAAATGCAGGCAAAATGATCCCTATAGCAGACAATCCAACGCATACATTGTGTAGGCAATCTTTTGAAGTGAACTTGTCCCAAACAGAGCAACCTGTGTGTGTTGATCCTATAGTGACAATTGGTGCAGTTATATCCTTCCTGTGTATAATGTATTTATATGCATGAACAGTTACAGTGTGGGACGGTTATGAATAGACTACCTGACTACTGCTTAGCCTAGCCTATGTGTTTTGTATGATCAGGGGCTCAAGTGGCGCCCTTTTGTGGGACTGTCAAATTCCCTATGAGATGACCTTTGACCACCACTTCATTCATTATCATACAGGTCCACTGAGCAGTGCAATGTACGGGTAGTACCTACAGTGTACATGCATCCAGACATTCTGGGTTCCAGACTGCAATAGTGTTGCACTCAATATGAGAAGCAGGCAGTCTTGTCACTAATCAATATGAATCATTTATAATGTGTTCAACCAGTTATAGTAAAATTCCATTCAAAAGGATCATACTGTACACTGTTATAATACACACATGCAACAGTACTTTTAGCTAAGACTCACTCTTTTTTTAAGGTGCATTGTACAGTGTATGTATGTTTTTTTTCAGAAATGTCAAGGTCATGGAGGGGAATAATTCTCAACCTGTTCATAAATCCTCAATTTTCCTACATTCTGCAAAATTTTCCTTTTAAAAGAGCTTAGAAGATCTCAGAATAACTGAAGCTAAATTAGAAATACCAAGACTCATAAGGCCTTTTCACACTGGACAGGGGTTGACCCGGGGTTGGAATTGGCGGCGATTCACACTGGACATTTTTCAACCCCGCGTCAACCCCGAGATTGATTTCAACCCAGGTTGAACTCAACCCTGCTCAGGACAAGGATTGAGATTTTTTGCTCAGGGTTGAAAAAGGCCTTGTGAATTGAATCGGGTTGAGTTCACCCCGGGTTGAAGGTGTATGAACCTGTATGGTTTTACACTAATTTGTTCACCGCCATTTTCTTCAAGCGATTCAAGATGTCAACCTGTGTTTACATTATTCCTTGAAATTTCTAAACAGCCCACGGAGTCGGAGTCAGGAATGGGAACAGTGGCCTAAGATATGAGCAAGGGTTTCTATGGAAACAGACAGAACAAAGGCATGCACCGGCTCATGAAAAAATTATATACATGTGTAGGTGGTCGGCCAGCAGAAATGTGACCAATGGTGCAGCAAGAAGCAACAAGACAAGATCCATGCATAAAATATCCCTGTGAATTGCTTTGACAGTCCAACCCGAAAACAGCTACATGTAGGTGAAGTACAGAGATAGTCGTTGACCCAATAGGCTCCATGGTTGAGCGGATACAGACAATTAGACATTGCCCATGGGAGACAGGAGGAATTGCACCACTGCAGAGTTGGGCCCTACATGTATGTATTCCATAGCAAACATGGCCTAAACGTCATCCATCGCCAAAATTATCCAAAACATCAAATTTCTGCATTTGATCACGTCATACGCAACTGACAAAGTTTTGACTGAGACGTCAACCACCACTGACGGCATAAGATACGCTGCTTTTTCACATCATCCAGCAAATTTCCACTCGTTTTCTGAGACACCCTATGCCGTTTTGTCACGTCCTCCGGATGTCAAAATGTGGGTTTTTTTCCGCATGTTAAGGGTATTATCCATCGCAGACTGGTTAACTATCAAATACATAATTTACAGTACATGTAAGTGTACACTATGTATCACAAAATTCAAAAAAATGTAATAATGGTCACATGTCACCAACATGAGAATAAACTGCATTACCTGAATTGTTTAAACTGCAACTTTTTATGAAAGAAGTTCATAAATTGATTATTTATGACAGGTCTGCTTGGGAGTATGTGAAGACTTTGTATAAAGGAGACGGTTGAAGGTACCCAAGTAAGTTACAATGCTGGGGAAGAGAGGAAATTCTATTAGGTAACCACTCACTAGCAGATGATGTGTACAAATGAAAAAGATTTCTCTGATGGCCCAACATGTCAAACTTTCCCCTCCACTACAGGTCTATGGGTTGGAGTGCCATATCATTGCCATTGACGTCCAGTGGATATTTAAGAATGCACTTAACATCACTCACAACAAAACCTTCTCCCTCAAAAAATGCAACAGAATCTATACTTTTTTGCACCGAGAGGCGAGAGCTGACAAAGGACTAATGAGAGACGTACCTGTTCACGCTGGTGGTATTCCATATTATTGTATTATGATAGCATCTCTGAAGTTCAATCTTTATATATTCCTATTGTTTAAGATCAATTTCTGCCCTGGAATCACACCTAAGGCCATAAAAAAAAAATTGTTGTATTGGCGTAACGGAGGTTTGGAAAATAGGGTAGGGCGGGCGGATTTTTTTTTTTTATATTTAATTTTTCATGGGGTATTAAATGCTTTTTCCCCTGTATATCACAGTATTTGACGTGTCAAATAAAGACAAGAAATTACATAACAACTTTAACCAGTCTGGTTTCCATCTTTTGCTCCTTTTAAGCTTTTAATCTGCATAGAAATTTGCGATTTTCTTCTCTTTTTTTTTTTTTTCCCCCGATTTGTATTTATTTATTAATTTATTATTTGTTTTTTTGGTTTAAAATGTTTACGGTCGGGGCATATTTTTGGGTCGGGCGGGTTACGCCAATACAACAATTTTTTTTTTATGGCCTAAGGGTCTTGGCAACTCACATTGCTCAATAATCAAATTTGATAAAAGTAGAATAATTCTTTTCAGTGCTTTCTTTCAGTGTTTTGTGTATACACATTGTCACACGAGGTACCAGCAAAAAAACTTTGTCAACTTAATACTGTACATCACATGAGAAATACAGCTTCAAGTTCATCCCCTGATCAGTGTTCTCCATGGTGTTTACATGTGGAAGCACTTTGATCACTAAAATAAGGTTCAAACCTGGGAATGGAACATGTACATACTGTACATAATGTACATAATGTAACTGTAGATATTCTCAGAGGAACCCAATAAAAAGAGGGATACTGTACATCAGCTCTAGTGCAACAAAACAAGATCAGGTGGTCTGCATTGCTGCAACAGGTGGTGGATGGACATGTGTACACAAAACATGATATAAAAATATGATAAAACTATACGATGTACAGTGTAACACAATTGCTTTTCACCGTCAGCCTCAAATATCTGAATATTGATTTTACTATTTATGAATCACAGCATACTGTATCTTTGCATTTGGTATACAGTGAAACACCACTAAAATGAATATGGCGGAATGCACAAATATTATCCGTTTACTTATAGTGGTTGTTTATTATACATACATGTAAGTGATTTAAAGAACAATTATGTATTGTACACAAAAATGTGAGTCAAGAATGATGTTCGGTATATAGCCAAATATTCAAGCACACAGGCATAAAGTATACATGTACATGTACACGTACGAATGCTCATCCTGGGATGGAAAGAAAACACAGTGAAGTTATTTTCAAGTACAGTAATCCATGACTGGTTTAAAAGTTTCAGTAGAAAATATGCTATTATTCTCTCTCTGAGTGTCCATTCATCTGTAACCCCCAATGCCAACAGCAGGGAGCGGTTTCTATCAAAAGCTTAGGAATGCCCTATATATGAAAGTACTTTTCCCACACGAACAGGCAATTGTATTGAACTTGTGGTTGTTTTCATTGATAACCTGATTCTTGATCATACACAATTTGACAAGTGAGTGTATGAAAAGCCCCTGGTGCAATGCCATGTTGTGCATGACTGGACAACAATGTAAATTAAGGCATGCAGAACGTGACAATGTGCAAGTATTGCATTTTCTTATCCTTGAATCAAGTAAGTCTGACAGTTAACCAGTCAGTTCACATCTTCACATCTAGCCTACATGTACATGTAGGTCAATGAACAGTTGTGACAGTTGGACAAAATACATGCACAGTGCATTACCATGTTAATGTGCCTCAATGTAAATATGCCTACAACTTAAACATTTGAAAACATGCTGCTCCATGTACAGTACAGTATGTACCACTACACGTACATTTCACATAGTCTATAAATACATATTTATATGAAGGTGTACACTGTACAGTACTATACCAAAAAGATAAAGACCTGGAGCATAATATACATGTACACTGTGCATGCATATAATACATATTTTCCAGCCTGCTGGGTGATCGGGGCATGCAAAGAAAATTTGAAACTGCAAAATGTCAAAACAATTTACACAATCATGAACATTGCAATACACATTCTTAAAGAACTCTGACACATTGGGTTTTAATCAGCAATTAAATTTTAAAATTAAGGTCTGCCTTTATAATATGACAACAATTATATATTGCCAAACGAACAAAGATAATTGACTATTGGGGTCACTTCCAATGTAGGGCTGGATTGCTCAGTTGGTAGAGTGCCTGTACGGTATTCAGGAGATCGCCGGTTCGAATCCTGCTCCAGTCAATTTTTCTTTGTTCACTTTTCAATAATAATTATTGTTAGTAGACATGGTAGAAAGACAGGTGATTCCATAGTCTAGAAGCCAGAAGAGAAAGAGGCACTCAAGGTCCCGATCCATTTAATATTGGTTGGACCTTTTATAGGAGTGACTTATTCCTGACACAGCATTCATTTCCTCATGGGGTCAAGATTTTAACCTTCAGGTCAGAAAATTGATATAAATACATCACAGGCGCAACAATGCTAGGCCTATTCTTTGATTTGGAAGCAATCAGAATCAGTAGGAATGATTTTAGAAAGGTTGATTACATGACATGACTTCCTGGACCAAGTCAAGACATGATGAAAAACTGTGTTCTCAATTTATTTAATTTTTTATAAGACCCATGGGATGATTCTGCAGTCCTGAGAAGATCACCAATATGATGGTAAATAGGCTTTTAATAATTACAACACCATATCAAAACGAATTCAGTGTTCCCATCATTCAATTTCAATAAAGTTTGACTTATCCAAAGTTCTACAATCTCTACCGACCCAACTTATTTTTGGACATGTTACCAGAAACACAGCATTTTTTTCTTTTCGCCTGAATACTAATACTAATAAGTAATAGGGATACATTGGTACACAGACATGTACAGTGACTCCAGTGATCATGGTGATACTGTCATGACAGTACACATATGACACAATGTATTTTGAGTGCACATGTACATGTATGTGCAGTGGAGCTTCAAAACAAGACCAAAATACCACTTGCCAACACAATAGATGTAGATGCTTCTCTGGTTTACTGAAATCCCCCCTAATACAACAATAGGGACAGCCATTCAATTCATACTGAATCCTCTTAAATCCTGCAATCAACATGCCCCCAGAACAATGTTCTTGTAGGCTCAACACAATTCCCCCAATGTACACACTATACCACACTCTGATCCCTTCAGACTGCTACAAAACATCAGGAGAACTAAAAGAATTTGTAGTTTGACTCTGTTTGACTGAATCAAATGACTACGCATAGCCATCCTGGGGTCGATTTCACGAAGCCCTGCGATCGATCGTAACTCGAGTTACGAAGGATAACCCATCGTAGGGGGGCCTATCCCACGTAGGGCTTCAATGCATCAAAAGGTCCTACGATTGATAGTAAGTTACGAAGGGGTTTGGTGAAATGGACCCCTGGCCATGTAATGTGCATCACAAATCCTCAAGATTTATGTGGTTTATACATTTTGGTTTATACATTTAACATCATGGCTTGTAGGCCTTGTTCTTCCTTGGTAATATGAAGAGTGCAAAAACAAACAGATCCGTTTTTAAATCAAGCATTTAAAAAATCAGTCTGTGCGAGCACCCAAAAACTGAGGTCTATTCTGCGTATCATACCACCATATGCCTGTGATGTACTACTTAATATAAAAAATGTTAACTGGAAAATGCATGAATCAAGCCAGGTCTTGAATTTGGTTCTGAAAAGGGCAAGGCCTATTTTGTTTTTCCATTGCAAGGGGCACTTCCATTGGAAAATCATAATGTATAGGGGGCAAGAAGGCCAAGAACCAGGGCAACGAAGGCCATCACCTCTGTGGCCTCCATTAAATTCAAGGCTTGTCCAGCAAATTTCCAGAGTTCCAGAAGGCGAAATAATCACCGATCCAAATCCAGCTTTTCAAGCATCGGTCTAGTGCTCTACAAAGCATCTATATAGAGCTCTGCAACGGTCTGGTAGATATCCTTTCTTACTGGAATCAACAAACACCAGACCACTAGACTACATGTACATTGTAATATATGGTGCACAGCTCTCATTATTCTATACATTACATTGTACGCCTATAAATTAGCAACTTTAAAATGGTACATTCTTAGTCCAAATTTGTTAAATCAGTCAACTTTTTCCTTTCTATTGATTCAGTCAACTTACTTTCTAAATCTGCCAAACTTTGTAAGTTTCCCAATCATTCAAAGTGACATTTTTTTCCATCAATCTTTTAAGAAGAGGAATACCTTCCAATCTAGTTTTTTTTTCATCTACCACCCCTGTCAGGCATGCAACTTGGACTGCAATGAGGAAATTCCAATCTTGACCACACTTTGTACAGTGTTTTTTCAATGGCATAAGAGCGAAGTAAAAACAAGAGGAAATCAGCTGTTCTGAGGAAAAGTTGCATACTTATCCTGTGTAAAATTTTGTAACAATTTTGTTCATAATTGCACATATGAGGATACTTACCTTCTTGGAATTGTATTGTCCTATGGGTAAAATCTCAGATGTTAATGAGGATCCCTTTTCAGATTGACTGTGATAACTGGAAGCAGAGCTTGATGACAAACTCCGGGTCCTTGAAGCATGTCCATGATTTAAAGCCATTATTCAATCAATGGTCATCAGATATCACACAGAGATGGAGAATTACTTCAGAATACCACGACCACTAACACTGTTCCTCCATGGTGCATTGTTTCTGTGAGGGAAAAAACAATGAATTTACAACAGGGATGAGATAGACCAATGGTAAGAATGTATGAAAACAGCTGACAGGGAGCATAAAAAGTCTGAAATCTGAAAATCTCCTATACTTTTGTACACAGCCTGTGAGGAAAAAAATCTGAAATCCAAAACAAAAAAAATCTGAAATCAGATTTTAATCTGAGAAATCTCATCCCTGTCAGGGCTCGAAATAGTACTAGCCCGGTGGACAATGTCTAGCGAAAACCGCTCCGGGCTAGCTAGACTCACTTCCTTGGTTGCCCGGTGGGCTAGTAAAAAATTAACAACCTGCTTTCGGGTTTTTGATAAATGTACAAAGATGAAAGTAAACTGAGTGTGTACAAAATGTGTTGCGATTTATTTTATTTATGATACGTTCGAGCATACGTACGTCCCGAATAGCGAAGCACTTTCTTTCCGTTCAAGCTCTAAACACCGAACGCGTAGCGTAACACTTGCACAGCGTGCACGGGCAACAGCTCACATAACGCCCGCCACATGATTGCACTATGCCTAGTACACACAGCGACCACGCTGCGTGCCGTGTGCTCAATGTAGGCTCGTTGCTCAGATTTATTGGACTTGACTCAGTCATTTTACCATTCTGAATACGTTAAGATGATTCTTGTGATTGGTTTAATAGTTCAACATGCATGTACAGTCGAACCTCATTAATACGAGCTCTCTTAAGACGAGATCTTGGTTAAGACGAGCATATCACGCCGGTCCCGATTGAGTTGTGCACATTTCTCTGGGGAAATATTTGCTTAATACGAGCACTGATAATACGAAAAACCTTTTAATACGAGCGTTTTTGGCTGACCCAGTTGCGTGAAAGTCATTGTAAACAACCCATTTAATACGAGGATTTTTTAATCTGGCTTCTTTTGGAATCGATTTTCAGATTTTTTTTGTACAGATTAAGAAAAATCCCACCACCATTATGCATCAAGTCGCCGTTGTTTCATGTTGCCGATAGCTAAATTCACCGCAGCGCTAATGCCCACTAATCCCCTCCTGCGGTTTTACCAGCGGCTTGCCCAGTGGAAAGTGTAAACAAAAAACAGACAATGTACGGCGCATTGTATTTTAGTTTTATTGTGCGTGATCCACATGGGTTGTTTTCTGGCTGTCACGAAAGTCAAAACCCGACCGAGGAAAACAGCGAGGTCTTCCATTTTGTCGATTCATTTTCGTAAGGAGAAACACTTCTTCAGTTTTTTCTTTCAAAAATCAAACCAAAGTCCACGCTAATTTCCAGACAATTTTACCTTTCTGATGACTTGTAAAAAGGATGTTGGTCACAACAAATTCTTCAAAGTGTAGCCAACATGTATCCGAACAATTAATAATATTCCATGAACGCACCGATACGATCTGACTGCGGCCCGACCAATCGGCCGATGTTAGAGCTACACGTGGTCACCATGCACGTGATCGGATATGTGGCTAAACTGCAGCATGGGTTTCGTTCATGCAATGCTTCCGCTGATTGGTCACCTTAATGACATAGCGCAAATTCTGTGATTGGCTACATAGAGGGGAGAGAAAAAAAGATAGATGTTGGGCTGCTAAAAAAACCCGACATCTTAAAAAAATAATCTGTGTCCAAAAAAAACAAAAAACACCACGAACGCACTTATTAATTTAAGTTAAAAAAGGCGCCCTCTCGTGTCCATCAAAATATCGCTGGTTCCCTGCGGTGCACATTGCTTCATACTGCACACATTGTTTGAACGTGCGGTGCTAACGTTCGTCCAGTTGTCGCTGTCATCCACTCGCAATTTTCATGTCGTTTTCGTGCCGTCATTATTTTGATTATTACATATTTATGTACTTGGTTTTTATTATTCTTACATATTGTAATTATATCCCTTTTACATCTGTGACAATTCACCAAAATGAAATTTATCAATCAAATTTATTAAGTATAAATTACTTCGAAAATGTAAACACGGACTTGACACGTAATTATGGGTTACCAGAGGGATAGTGCATGCTGTATGTGCAGTGTACCGCACACACGTGCATTTCGGTTGACAAAATATGGATCCCGCATAATACGAGGCCCCGCTTAATACGAGCATTTTCGGTAAGTCCCGGCGACCTCGTATTAACGAGGTTCGACTGTACATGTAGTGGAAATAAGCAAGCACTCGATTATTTATCGGTGTCGATTCAATTTTGTGCTTACGGTCCGCTATGACCACGTGACAGCTTTTTGCACAAGTCGCGTCGCGGTTCCTGCAAAATAGACTGATGCATGTCTACTAATCTGGTTTTCGACTACTAGTTTTCTTTTGCCATGTATAATGTACTGGTCGTGAAGCCGTAACCAGCCTTCCGTTGCACACATGCATTGCATTTTGAGAGATCAGCGGTGGATGCGGAAGTCAAAGCGAGTGTTTCTGAACGAACGTAATGAATGACCGGCCGCAGAGGAATACTTTTCGTCTTTTCGACATTTATTGTTGTCACAAGTTAGCTAGGAAAGGATATCTTCCATGATCCACAGTGGATGCTCATTTACTTGCGCCAAAAACCTGCACCTGGCAGAGTCATTATGATGGTGAATTAAACCACAACAGACTCACAGACAGGAGAACCAAAAAAGTTCTGAACAAGTTATCACTGGGTTATCGTAAGCATTTTGTTTACCTTCCATTTTCTCAGTAACTTTTGAACACGTCGGACCGATCGAACATGTGAATTCAGTTTTTCCAATGTGTGTCAAGTAATCATTACTATTGAATTCAACTTGTGATCACTAAAGGCTAATATTCTACACTTGGACATGTTTTTGTTTATATTTTTTTTTAGCCTTTGAGAAAGATCCTGCTAGGATCGAAACGCGTCAGGCCCTCCTAACTTTAAGCATTTTATATATTTCAGGTCATTTTGGCTGATGAGCAGTTTGCAGCAGTTTATTACTTGTATATTTTTTTTTACCAATTTCTAAAATCATTAATCATTAAAACAAAAAAACTTTTGTTTATTTTTTTTTTAACAAGGATCAGTGTTAAAACTAAAGAAAACAAAAGGAAAACGTTAATATGTAAGGTATTATAACTGCATGCCCCACTCAGTGCACACATACACCTACCACCACCAGCAACCTAGGGGAAAACACTGGTACACATTTTCCTTTCATATTGTTAAAATGGCCTTCCTGTAGTGATCATAACATCCACTCTTATTAGACCGTGGGCCAGAAATCATAGCTTGCAAGTTCGTTGTGACTTCAGAGTGGCAACGTAATCTTTGCTGATATGACTCCATGAGAGTATATGAATGAATATTCTGGCTGTTGCCACCCTCAAAAGTTGCTCTTTGATGTGAAAAATAAAGGTTGAAAATCTCGAAAAAATAGCCGTTTCGTTTGTATTTTTCTGACAAGTCAACAGAGGGCGCTATTGCAACCTCGATCCTATGATAGTTCAATCTCAATGAAGAAGTCACGTTTTACCTGGGGACGACTGAAGTTCTTAGTCAACATGGCGGCGCCCATGAACACGACATGTGTTTATCACATTGTGAAGAATCGGGGGAAATTTCACAGTTTACAATAACAAGTTGGCAGAAATGTCTAGAATGTTGTGAAGAATGGAATGAGCTAGATGGCAAGGAGAGAGATGTTGCTCTGGCTAACGTAGAAATCATGGAAAAACGAGGCCGGAGTATAGCTTTCATCGTCAGTAAACATTGAATTCGCCAGGCCTGTCATTCACTGTTGCTGTTAACTTTGTTAAGGTCAGTTTTCAATTTCAACGTTCGTTATCCTTATGATGCATTGGCGGGATTGTAGAAAGATTTTAATCCAGGCAATCCTGGGTTTTATGGGCCTAAATTATGTGCATACAAAAACTGAGTTAATAAAATCTATTACTAATACTAGACCTACGCTAAGTTGTTTGGGGTGTTAACTACAGTCTGACAACATGTTCTTAGCAGGGTATAGTGACCAAACATGACACGTGTGTTTACGTAAATGGTGCTTTCTGCCTAAAATAGAATTCTGCGATCATCACTGAAGCCCAAATCCATCGCTACATGGAAAATTGCTATGCAAAGTAACGTTTGATTTTCCGTTTATTGATGGATTTGGGATTTAGCGATGATTACAAAGCATGAGTGAAATCGGCCCTGATATTTATAAAATTAGGTGTATAAAGGCAAAAATACAATTAACAAAGTACAGTATGTGTATACGTAAACATCAGTGTACTTGTGAACACAACTGTATGGTCATTTGCCAAAATGTTGGTGTTCTTGACCAATTCTGGTGGGGGCATTGAAGAAAAAATTTTCCGGAGCTGGCGGGGCGGTGTATTTGGTGTAACAGAGAATAACAGCTTTTGGACTCACCTAGAGAGGGTTTAAATAATTAAGAGGAGTCCCCAAATATATAACTCCTTCCCATCATCAATAAATTCATTCAGTTTTTGCATCTGTCATATTTTCCCTTCTCAGGTGATACAGTAGCCCTGTTTATGTCAGACATATTTTAAAGTTTTGGGCCAGTAAAACTTATGAATAGGTGTAACCTGGTTTTTTTTTTGAGAATTGGCTCTAACATTACACTCATCGGAACACTGTTTTATCCTTGGATTGCTATCCAAGTGGAATCATGGGACATACATTTTGTTTTCAATAGGTTATAATTTCTGTAGATAAACAATTACCGGTAATGCACTTATCATATATCACTTTTAATTCTAGGTATGTTTAAAATTGAAAGGCAGACATTGTGTGGTTTATTTTTAGATTCTACAATGTGGCCAAAATCAAGTGATTCAGCAGAGGATGGAGTCAGTGATGCTGGAGCCCTACAAATCACCAGCAAGATGAGACTCATAAATAAGAGAGGACAAAGGACAAATCATACAGGTGTTGCTTGTTGAATACATCATAGGCAAAAAGGACATCAGCTTCTGTGGCTCCCCTGAATGTGTTGCAGAGTGTGTCTTGTCAGAAGGGACATTGTAGTCCATGTAAAATTGTTGTTGTCTATCCGGTGAACTATGTTGCATTGACCTCTGTCAGAACACAGTGACTCACAATTAGACCCAATACTTAATGTGTAGTGATGAAGATGACAGCGACAATGATTTGTAGACACATACAATGTGGTCCATTTTTATACCCTGTAAGTTTACATAAATCTGTGAACATTTCTGTTTTGGTTTCCTACCAAAGTATGATAGTATGATAGTATTTTCATACACAGTGATTTATGAACACAACACATTAGTTGTATGTAGACATTAAAATATTAAAAGGTTACAGCAGTTACACACATGTACTACTGTATATTGTACACGCATGTTGTGTAATTGGCAAGTTAGATGTGGTATTTTAGGCTCCTGTTTAAAGGCCTCGAGTGAATAAATCTGCAATGTCCTATTCATTTTAAGTGAATGAAGATGTGATTAACAGGTTTTTGTTGATACGCAGATATTTATGTAGCCTACAGTGGCTGTTATGTTTAGGGGCCAATATCATAGAGCTGCTTAAGGACCAAATTCTGCTTAGCACCAAATATCTTGGTAACTAAAATCAGTATGCCAGCCAAAGCTCCCTGCGAATGTTATGCTCATCAAACAATGGCCGAATACATGTAAAAAGCAGTAAACATCAAATGAAAATTTAATTGGTATAATCCTGTTTGATCAAGGAAGACTTTTCATGCTTAAGCAAAATTTGTGCTTAACCAGATCTATGAAATTGGCCCCAGGTGTCATATGTCTTATATTTGATGGAAATGAGACTTCCCAGTTTATTACTCTGTGCCTGTCTTTTATTGAATGTTGTTATTTTGTTATTTTTTATTTTTATAAATTATATGCGTGTACTCTCTGCAATGCCAAACATCACGACTGTTTTGATGCCAACTGGGAGATTTTTCCCAAATAAACCACATGTGTTCCGATTCAATGAGGGGAATAAAGTTGCTATGGCAACACATTTTCAAGAGTTGATTGTGTCAAATTTCAGTATTTGTTTCCAGGTCAAGTCTAGATTGAAATGTACATGTAGGTTGTGATAACCTGTTTAGAGAAATAGCATGGCTGGAAGTAAAGAAACACACAGTAGAAAAGCAGCATTCTTAAATTAGGGGTTGCCCCGCCCCCTTCTCCTAACCCCCACCACCCCCACCACCCCACCCACACACACACCAAGTCTCAGGTAGTCATTTATTTTCATGGGAAATGGTGTTACAAAGAAATCTGCAAGATCTTAATGCATTTTATTGAAGAACTGAGAAGATAAACCTAAAATACTGTTTTTGCCAAAAAATGAGCATAACATCCCTTAGAGTGGCCCAGGGAGGAGTCTGACATGGTGGCAACATCGTTGGAAATGATGTTACAAAGGAATCTGCAAAATCTGTACGAATTTTATTGAAGAACAGAGAAAATGAACCTAAAATACTGTTTTTGCCCAAAAATGAGCAAAAATTTGATTAACGCCCCCTATAGTGGCCCAGGGAGCAGTCTGACGTCGTGGCAACAGGCAAATTTGAATTCAGCACCCCCAAATTGACCTAGAACACATGTTTTCATGTTGCCACTCAAAAGTAAAAACGAAACTCATTTTCCAGAGCAGCTATGATTTCTGGCCCACGGTCTATATGGTAGTGTCTGAAACAGAGTCCCGTGTAAAACTTGTTTAAAATCTAAAATAATGCACGGGCTAGTAAAATTCTTAACGGGCTAGTTAAATCTGAAGTTGGCTAGCCCGGTGGACTAGCCAGGAAAAAAAGTTAGTGCAAGGCCTGCCTGTTACAAAGTGCTTGCACTTCATATATGTATGTAATACTTTATGGACATGAAATGCTTGATAATATCAAGTGCCCCCTGGATATTGCCTTGGTGCCCCTCTAGAGTCCTTTCCTGGAGCCCCTTAACATGTTGCCCATTTCAAATTTGCTGGAATAGTACACCTTTAATAAATCATGGAATTCCTTCCTCCATGAATCAATGAAGACAGAATGGGAAGTTACGTCATGCTTGAACTTGAAGAATATATGAAACTTTAAGCCTTGGTATTATTAACAATTACAGTAAAGTTCCATGTATACAGAGCAAATTTTTTCACCTCGGCAAAAATTGGGGTGGGCCATAAACATGGGTACAGCCCTGTGGCGGTTTGGCAAGTGTAGGTTGTGATCATTGCGCCGCGCAAAGTAAAAGCATGTGAGGCACTATTGTCCTTATCGGCAGCAACTGTAACCAAAAATTGAGTGAATGATCCTTAAAATTTTCCATTGATAAAACCTTATATTTCCGACTCTTGCGATAGGCCAAGGAAAACTTAAGTGCAAACTCGGTTAGGGTTAGGATAAAGGACACGAAAATAGCGTGCGAAAACACGGTTGGAGTCCTTCAACGTGCACATGGCGACAGGCGAGTGGACATGTGCATTTACAATTAACAGTACATGCCTGCGACGGCCGGTCCGACAGAGTTGGTCGGCATACGAGTTGGTAGGCGTATGGTACGAGTTGACCAGCAGTCGTCAGCCTTATGTTGTGAACACGTGCCACGTGTAAGCATTTCCTGTGAGGGAAATGCCGATAGCTTTGGATCGAGTTGTTATGATCAAATTAGTTGGACACGCTTGCAACACATTGTCCACGCACACAAATTTATATCACAGACTGGAATTGAGGTATACGGAACGGGAATGTATTGTCCGTTGAATGCAGAGGAAGTCTAGTGGTAGAGATTGAATACTGTTTGCACGTGTGTTAGTGTGCAAGACACAATGTACATGTAGGCTGACTGCACGCGTAACGGTAGTACTGCTTTTGTTGCGGCCTGGCGCAGCGTGGTGTGGCACTAGTAGACGCACTTCAGGTTGTTGCAAACTCAGGCAAAACATCGCTGAAAGTTGTAAGTTGGATTTAGTAATTCATTGTTTTTATTTTTTTTGAATTTTCAATTCTCAATTGAAATACAAATCACAAATGAGCTGAGAAAAATGAGTAAAGCAGTTTTCCATATTTTTCTGGTTGTCCACGGCTGATTTTTTTTTTCTGCCGGCTGATGTCAAAAGTTGGGGGTGCACCGTATACATTGAACTTTACGGTATCAGTTTCAGAACCTCCATAAAACAAAGATCTCCATTTATGATCAGCATTTGCTGTCTTTTTATTGGCCTATTAAAAAGTAGATCATGTGTAATTTGTACATTTTTACATGTATCACATATTTGCTATTGTACAGTAGGCCTATACATACTCCACATAATTAACCAATCAATAATGAGGAGTAACACATGTACAGGGCTTGTGTCTCTGGATCTGATCTGTCGGTTCTGTAAGTGTAAGTTGTAAATTGTAAGTTTGCTTTGTACAATACTCAGTATCAAAATAAAACGACATAAAACGAATCAGATTACCTGATCTGATCTGACATTATCCAATTGACATTTCACAACAAGGAGACCTGGAAGCAGGGATGGTAACTTAAACAAGTTGTATGGGCTTAATCAAACTAATGAGTAATGGTATTGGAGAGGCAACTGTAGTCTGTACAGTGTACAATTAGTGCAATGAAAATGGCCAATGTCACTGTAGTGTTACTGTAGTCTGTACGTTTGGACATCGCCTTTTGCAGTTTTGGTCAGTATTATTCGTTTTGACAATTTTATTCCTAACGTTAGTATTTTTAGCCCTTGCTATAACATTTAAAAACCTCAATTCTCATACATTCATCCACGCCCACATACCTAGTAATTCTGCTCACATCTGTCACAACACACTGATATTTAACATAATGCCTACTTTGGTAGATTGCTTCACATGCTTAGTCACTCATGCGTATCGCCACTGGTAAAATACACAACGTTAGCAACATATCGCACGTATTTACAAGCGACTACAAAATGTACACACGTAACGTAAACGTGACAAGCTGACTGGAAAAACTCACATTGTTAACGATAAACACAAATATAGTACTTAGAATAATGCACTTACTTTGAATATTTTGCCATCGTCGTCACACAAGATGAATTTTGTTTTTACACGTCAGCGATAGGGCAAATTCTCCTTGTATTCTAACCCTGTTTACCGTCAGAAATTCTGTTTCGGAAATTGATAATTTTAAAGTCTGGTATACAGAATCACAGCCCTTTCAATACATAAGCTGTGAGAGAACGGTACCAGACTATCATCTGGTCGGCATTCTTTACACGGGTATTTTAATCCCCTCACTGGTAATCAGCGTGTGCCACAATAACACTGCTGAAAATAATATTACCAGTGAAAGTGCCTCTACGCTAACAGGATTTTAACATTGATGGCGGGCTTTATCTGTAAAGTTGCTGATTACTGGATATGTCTTCGTCTTTTTTCTTGAATTTATTATGTCATTCTGGACACTCAGGGTCGGCGGCAAAAAAAAGGTGGTTTTTTTCTTCGGTCGGAGCCCAAAAATAATATGGGTCGGTTGGAAATGAAAACCACAGTAATAAAAAGGGGCGCCCTAGAATAGGATGTTTCTTTTGGGTAGGCTATCCTACTGTTTCAAAATTAAACCAATAAAAAAGAAAAGGCAACACGCCGGAGTGATTTTACGACTTCGGTAAATTTGTTATATTCCTTGCCACCGTCAATACATTTGACGTGGTCGAGTGGTTCGGGATGCGACTTTGTACTGCAGTGACCCGGGTTCGAGGCCTGGTGAAATCTCACGAATTTTTCTTAATGTTTTTCTCCAGTCAATTGTATGCTATAGATAGTTTCGGAAACTGCGGGGATGCCACCAACGCTTGTGGCTCGGTGGGATAAGCGACGGTACCACCGCTCAGACTTCCTGCAGCCTGGGTTCGATTCTCCGATCCTGACTCTCTGATAATGAATGGAACATGGCATGTGCGGACCCTGGCACCGCGATGGTCCAGGGGCCGCCTTGTTTCTCCCTCTTAGTCCTTCAGAGCTTTGCATGTCAGGCTAAGGTCTCAATGGTGGGGAGGATATGCAGTAGTCGGCTTGCCAGTAAGCCTATGGGTACTATATGGGAGCCGGTAAGCCGGGTGAAAGAATCCCGGTGAATCGCGTGCCCCTGAACGCCTGACGGTCTGCTTACCTTTTGCTATTTGTTTGTTTGTAATGTCAGGAGGAACAGTGTAATATTGTCCCTGTCTCCATGAGTTTGTTTAGCATTATTTTACAAAAAATGAGGGAGGTGTTACCCGGTACCCATCGTTTGGACTTTCACCGTTGAGCTGTTTGCATTAATTTAGGCCCTAAAATCCCTTCCCTTTTGCCACGTTGTGGAGGAGGTAAATTTTGTTTTAGTCTGGCACTGCAATCAATTTGCCAGTTTTAGGGTAATTATTTTTCTTTGCATGGACTTTTTTCAATCACTTCAGTATGGTGTTCCATTTGTGCCGTTAACGCCTCGCATTTTTTTTCCGTCGCTTTTTTTTTTCCGTCGCATTTTTTTTTTTGCGGCGCATTTTTTTTTTTGCGGCGCATTTTTTTGCGGCGCATTTTTTTTTTTGCGTCGCATTTTTTTTTGCGGCGCATTCTTTGGGGGATTATATGCTGAACCCTTTGTTTGTATTCTTTTTATGAAGGGCTTAAAACATTATTTACAAAACGCGTTACATTAACATATTTAAATCTGGTTGATATTTTCTGACAAGGCATTGCGAAAAACAAGGCTGAGGAACACCCCTGTTCTTCTCAGTTGGAATGTTAATTAACTGATTTCCACACTTAATTATGTTAGTTCCGCTGGTTTCTTTCCCCCTGTGACCTGTGTCCGCCGCATGTGGGCTTAATTAGCCCCTTTCACACCGGGTCTACTTAGAGTTGCGTGGTGTTGCGTATCTTGTACGTCGAAATAAGGTTGCGTACTCTAGGTGAGCCTGCATAAAATGTGTGTGCGACGGCGTATGGTTGCGTACCCAGTACAGAGGCACCGCACACATATACCAGCATAATACTATTTGCGTACAGCACTGGAGTTATATTAAAAAACTAGAGGGCGCACCTCTGATTTGACGCGGCTCAATTGGCCGCCATTATGAAAGTGGGCGCACTGTGTAAAAGAATAGGCACATCCGGGCATTTTACACGGTTTTTGCCATTTTTGCCCACTTGAGACGCCATCTCTGATTCCCCATGTGTTGCCGAGCGCATGTCACGCACGGCACGGTGAGTGCGCACTCTAGTTTTCTAAATATAACTCTATGGCGTACAGGCGCGTAGGTTGCGTATAACAGACGTAGGGTAGCGTACTATTGCGTAGGCATGGCGTACAGAAGCGTAGTGTTGCGTAGACTTGCGTTAAAACTGCGTATAACGTCTGGTGTCTAGTGCTCTGCGCCACGTACGCGAACAAATTAAACATGTTTAAGTTTTTGCGTACGTCTCGCGTACTCCTGCGTATTGTTATGTAAGCCAGCGTAGAGTAGCGTAGGAACAGCGTACGTAGGGCAGCGTATAGGCAGCGTACAAGTCCCTACGCTACGCAACTGTTAGTCTTGTTCAAGACGGTATTACGTAGTTGTATCTGGCCAACAGATCGCACGTACGTGTACGTGTCAACACAACAAACGACCCGAAATAACGTCTACGCCACACACACAAGCCTGTAATACCGTCTTGTCCATTTACTCCAAACTGCCCGGAAAATTCCGGGCAATAACCCCCCGCGAAGTCGGCGCATCATGACGTAGCCTTATTTGCATTAATATATTTAGAAAATTTGCATGGGGATGAAGTCTAGTACCGCAACGACGTCGCAAGCATTATATGCAGTACGCATACACAGGTGTATTTACAGTACTTGTAAATTACATGATGTGCCGTACATGTAGGCCTTCATTGATATCGTACCATGGCTGCTGACGGATCGTATTGAATTTGGAGGCCTTGGATTTTGCAACACAAATGTCGGGGATAAATTTACTTACCGTGCCCCTCGAAATCATTCCGTGTCTTCATGGAGCCCGGGAACAGACTCCATGGTATCATATTCAGTGAAATTATTTCATTCATCCCTTCATTCATTTATTTATTTTGGCAACATACAAAAGTACTGTACACACATGAAATACACGAATAACAAAAGCCAAGGATAACCCAAAAAGCTGTAAAATACGGCTTATTCATATCCTATAATTTCTCGAAATCTTTTTGTGCCGCATGACAGTCTGTTGATCGAAGTATAATCAAGCCATGCCTTCGGTAATGACCATGGAGCTATCTGTTGTTATTGCTCCATGGCAATAACGGTTGCGGCTGAGTTTCAAACGACCGTCATTACGTGATATGCACACGGTATCACGCAGTACCACGTGCGTGGATTGGACGCTGACCGAAACAGCGCATTGCACCCCGTTGTTGACCTCAATGAATATTCAATTTTTGCCCACAGAGGTCACGCTCAGTCTTCGTCACGTGACACCCGAGTAAACCAACAAGACGTTGATATTTCGGAGGTCCGTGGCGTGGAATGTAGTCTGGTTCCCGGACCCCAAAAGCGCCAGACTATTGTCTGTCAAATATAGGGTCCGGTATCGGCTACGTGTACTGGAGGGTCACGTGACCAAAAAGACCAAGTTTTGGCTTTTTACGGAAAAATCCGAAACATTACGAACTCGTTTTCGTTCAACTTCGGATAGCAACGTTGACTTTCGGCTATTTCCGACAGGTCACGCGAGGTCATGTACCTCAGGGAAAGACGGGTCGTGTACATATGTTTCATTCCGGCTACAGTTAGCCCAAATAGAGCATAATTATTGTCCACATACAACAGAGCACTTTTCCTAATTATGCACTTTTGAGGAGTTTGTTGTATGGTTTTTTCCCACTCTTTGATTTCTTATTCTGTCCAGATAAAATTGCATGTGCTTACAAAAGTGCAAAAATGAATGCTAAAATTGCATCTCGCTAAACTCTAAAACTAGCTTCCGCGCCTGCGCAGACATGACAGCTGTGTCATGTTCTATTTTTAACCGTAGCCGATACCTGACCTAAGATTTTTAATAAGAGACGTCGGGGAATCTTTGGGCAGGGAACCAGACTACGTGGAATGGTCCACTTTGTTCACGTGGGTCGGGTAATTGTTTGGAGGGACTAGCGCATAATCAACGTCTTGGACAAGACTACGCAACTGTACGTAAGGCCCGGCGTGAAAGGGGCAGTTATGGAGGGGCGTCGTAAGTTTGTTAAGACACAGGTGCGGGCACATTTCTTTGCCTTCGTTTATACCACGACCCTCTCCCAACCCTACCTTCTGTCTTAACCCCCCCCCCCCCCCCCCCCCCCACCTACTACAAACTACAAACTGTATGCCGCTTGAAGTTTTTCTGGGCTCGATTACACTGATATAAGCTTCTTTTTCAAATTTGTAGCACTATCATGGAGGTAGAAATTGAAATTCAAGAGGACTCCTTATAACTATATACATAACCGTCAATTTGTTTACATATGGCTAGACCATTTTGGTCCGCTCTTCTGATTTGTTTAACACGGCTACATGTATGATTGGCTTTTCCCTCCACACTCAAAGTTCAACAATTGCAGATCATGTGATAGTCACGTGGAGTGATGACGCATAAAAAAATGCGTCGCCAAAAAAAGAAATGCGACGAAAAAAAAAAAAATGCGACGGAAAAAAAAAATGCGACGGAAAAAAAAAAATGCGCCGCAAAAAAAAGAAATGCGACGGCAAAAAAAAATGCGACGCGTTAACGGCACAAATGGAACACCATACTTCAGTCATTAACCTATAATAGCAAATTGAATAGAAAATGAAAATTGGAGATTGGAGATTTCAGCTATGTATCTTCCAGGCAATTGATGTCTTACAACTTAAGACTATTTTTAAATACATTTGCTTCTAAATTTGCCATTTTGGAAATAGATGTCAGTTGGGGGAAACATTTTATTTTGATGATCTGCATTAAACAAAAAACCCATTATGGCGCCCCTTTCTATCATGTGGTTCTCATGTCCGACCGACCCATATTTTGGGCTCCGACGGAAGAAAAAAAATCCTTTTTTGCCGCCGACCCTGTCCAGAATGACATAATATAAATTCAATGAAACAAAAATCCAACATTTCTGGAGACAAATTTTGCCAATAGGCCTCCATTTTTATACTTTCTCTCTCACAGAAATAATAAAAAATATTCAAACTAGATTACAGTGAAAACAATGAACTTGCTCATAATTTTCGTGTTTTGTGTACTATTTTTTTCCACCAAACTTGTTTTTTATTTCGACCGACCGACCTAACCTCCCTCAAGGTGACAAAGTAATGAGAACCACAGTAATAAAAAGGGGCGCCATAATGTACGTTACCAATTCCTAATTTTAAGGCGCACTTTATCAGCAAGCCAGCCTCCAAAGGCGCAGGTCGGGGTGTAGAATGGAGGACAAACTTGACTCAATTCTATGTTTTATTTGTGATGAAACAGCCAATGCGAACAGTATGTACGTTTGAATAAATAAAAGGAATATCTTATAATAAGAGCAGCCAATATATTGGATTTCATGCATGTCAAATGTACTTCCTTTCGCATTGACTCAACCTAACGAATACAATGTTGCTTGGTATAGCATTCAGTTTTAAAGGGAGCATAATAGGATTTGCAAGGCCTAAAACAATGATTGAGTTTGAGACAGAAAATGGACCCAACATTTCGTAAACAGTGCAAACACTCACCATGGGAAATCTTGGTTCATCAGATGCTGGGTTTTTCCGAACGATTTTTGGAACAAACATAAAGGACACCCTCACTTGAGTTGTTTTAGTTATCCCCTTTCACTCAAGGTATGAAGATGGTACTGGAAGAAACATACCGTTAAAATATTTCCACCTGAAATGCTGTATTTATCCAGAAATTAGTTTTCTAAAAACAGTTTTGATCTTGGTATAAGATCAAAACCATTCCTCATGTTTTATAAGAAACATTGAGTCGGGGTTTCGCTATTTTCTCGTGACTCAGAACTGATGTCCGATTGAGCTCAAATTTTGATCAGACAGTGTGATCAGTATATGAGTGATGACCTTTACCAATCATTATTTTATTGTACCTTTAATGGAACAATATTACAAAAAGGTAAGATTTATGTGCATAACGTTAGCAGCCATAGAAGCCATCTCTATATGCAAAGTTCTTTTTTTTTCTTTCTTTATAAAAGAGTAAACAAAAAAGCATATTTACCGAATAGGAGATGAAACAAAACAACGTTATATAACGTTGTAACTTGTAATTGAGTTTTCACCGTTTTCACAGTTTTTATTTGACTCTGTTATAGGGAGCACAACCTATCACAGATTCAGTAGGCCTATGTAATTTCACATAACAGTATATAATTATGTATAGCTATATAAAACAACGCACGCATGCTCACAGTTGCGTGCGCGTGCGCTGTTGACTTGAAGACCAGTTCTCAAAAGTCTCCCATTCCCAGGAAAGGAAACGGTAGTAACCCCTCTTCACCGTCAGCGTAACAGGAAGGCGCGGCCTTTTTTAATATGAAGGCAGAAAAGCCGATGGCCACTTTTAGGCCGCCGAATTAATATCTGATTTTCCGGTAGCAGAAAAGCAGAAAAATTTGTTTCTACAAGTTTGGTGCTTTTGAGGTGGCAAAAAAGAAGAAAAGTGGAAAATTGCATCTAACCAAAACGTAAAGTCTGCTTTTTTGCTACTCTGAGAGCAGAAAAACAGATGGCCACTTTTCGTCCTCCATACTTTTGAGGTGGCAAAAAAGAAGAAAAGTGGAAAATTGCATCTAACCAAAACGTAAAGTCTGCTTTTTTGCTACTCTGAGAGCAGAAAAACAGATGGCCACTTTTCGTCCTCCATAGGTCTGCACCCACAAACTCTGGTGACCGAGTTCCATCCATATGCTCTACAAGACTTCCCATGTAGGGCCCAGCAAAAACCTACCGTTAACATTTTTCCGCCTGAAATGGTGTATTTATCCAGAAATTAGTAAAACAACGACCGAAAATCTTTCTGATCTTTTAAAAGATCAAAAAGAAAAGAAAAAAGACTTAAGAAATACTGTGGCCGTTTTTCACGATTTTCTCAAAAAGTGGGCACCGTAATACTGATATTTTCACAGAATGACAGTGACTGTATCTTCCTTGATATTTTTGCCCACGAACCTGTACTTCTTTGACAAAAGCCAAAGTATGATATATACTACCTTTAACGAAAGTAGGCTTTAAATACTTAGGGCTTAACAGCTGATAACCATAATCGTGGATTCCGAAAAATCTTGGGCAAGTTTTGATCCAAATCGGGCAAAGAAAAAACAGAAAACTGATGGTTTGCGTGTCGTCATTGTACTATACACTACACAGCCTACATGCTTCTTCTTCTTATCGTGTCCACACACATCAGATGTTGTGTTTCTGCCAAAGTTGGACACAGCTCCTAGCAACATCATTGTACTCTGCAAGGTCCTCAGCTTTGCATTTGTGCTCCAATAGAGGTGCTCCATAGTTTGTGGCTACAAGAGGTGCTCCATAGTTTGTGGCTCACTGCCACATATACAGCTCACATCATCAGTGTCTTGAAAGCCCCACTTCTTGAGAGACACCCTGCATCGTCCAGTTCCAGTTCTCAGTCTGTTGAGGCATTTCCACTCTGTCCAGGTAGAGTCAGCACCAGGGGGGAGCTCTTCGGAGCCACCAAGAGCCATACATGTTCTTGGTGGAAGGTTTGCTAGCAAGGACCGGGCTTTACCGAGTGACGTTTAGTCCCGAGTCGCGCGTTCGCACTGGGTTAATCGTCTCGGTTAATCGTCTCGGTTAATCGTCTCGGTTAATCGTCTCGGTTAAAGTGACCTGGGGTCGATGTCACCAAACTCATCGCAACTTACAATCAATCGTAGGAGTTAAAATGATGCATTGCAGCTCACGTAGGATATGATGGGTTATCCTTCGTAACTTGAGTTACGATCGATCGCAGGGCTTAGTGAAATCGGCCCCTAGTCACTTTTACTGGGCAGAAGTTGGCCGATAAAGTTACTCGGTTTAGTTATGTAATTGACGCTTAATAACTGAAAAAATCCAGTATTATCAAGAATTTTTTTCAATTTCATTTTTTTTGGGGGGGGGGGCTAGACAATGTTGTTGGTTTTTTTTTTTTTTTTTGGGGGGGGGGGGGGAGGGCAGCCGGGGCCGAAACCCCCCTAGCCACCCGTAGAACCGCGCCTGAGTATATACCTTTAATACTGCGATCAGTTGACGTGACAACAGTACTTCCAGGGATGAAGAAATGTTCTTCCCCATGCATAAACTCACCCATAAACTACACGCATTAGAAAAACTTGGGGAAAAAGTGAACGAAATGAGCATGAATTATAACCAGCCTTGTTTTTTTTTTTTTTAGGTCATCATGGGAAAAGGTGAAGACAGAGTACTTGCATGAAAACCATTGAGGGAAGCAGGTCATCTATCAGGAAAGACAATAGGCCCCTAATATGAAGACCAAATCAAGAAATTTGTTTCTACAATAATATTGTATCTATACACATGCAGATTCTGAGACATGATGCATTATCATGTGGACTAATTCACAAAAGTGAGTTTTGGCAAGTTGTCCCCAGGCCTCGCAGCTGAAAATGCAGTATAACCAAAAATGAACAAATTAATTAAATAAAAACCGATTTCGATTGTTTTCATACAAAAAATTTTATTATTTTTTTCCACGTGACCTTCTAAATTTTAGTAGTAGAATAGAAATTCTACATACTCCACCATCTTGAGTGATGTATCATTATGATTCTGCCTGAGGCGTTGGTCGATTCATTCACCAACATCACGATTGACCATTAATGGCGACAAATTAATGATACCGAGTTATCAATGCGTACCGGTAATAATTGTAATAACTTTTAATAGTCATTAAAAGTTAACATAATGATGTGGGCATACTTTAATTAATTATCAATTAAGCATGAAAGTACATGTTTAACATTCCAGACACTGTTAATAAACAGACGTAATTTATGTCATACACACTGACTTTTACAGAAATGTCTAAGCGTGATAAGAGTATAGTCTCTGCCTGTTCTTACAGCTCCAATGCGATATCACAGTTCCCCACCCAACAGCGCGCGAACCTTTTTTGGTAAGCTCTTGCATATCTGCGCTGACCTAGTACCGCTAATACATGTATACAGCCAGGCAGAAACATGCGCAGTGGATACCGAGGCGGCTAAGGGAAAATTCCTGGCGAATTCTCCCGTTCTGCGCACCGTCTGCTCCGCTGGTCGAGTTCATCTTGTGGACTCTCCCTCTTCACTTGTCTCTCTCTCCGTGTCTTGCCTCAGCATCATCAAAGAAGAAAGAAATCACACTACTGGAATATTTATCACAAAATCACCATTTCTCCTGGACATGAGGATATTTTAATCGCCACAAAGCGGTAAGCGATTAGTTTAAAAAATAAGAATCTTTCTCTATAATAGTGTAATTAAGTTTCATCCTTGGTAGCATCTCCTGTCATGGGTGTGTATGCAT
The DNA here is from genome assembly GCA_963971285.1 of Astropecten irregularis. Classification (NCBI taxonomy): domain Eukaryota; kingdom Metazoa; phylum Echinodermata; class Asteroidea; order Paxillosida; family Astropectinidae; genus Astropecten; species Astropecten irregularis. Next base: position 8,747,228 of record OZ020259.1, read on the forward strand.
TATCTATATCTGATACATCCAGCAGTATGCCAGGAATGTTATAGACTAGTATTGGTCATGGCGGTCCATAGCATTTCTACAAGGAAATGTCGAAGGATTAATTTCGTTAAAAGTTGTTCAAAAGCTTTTGCTTTCTCTAAGTTTTGCTTTAGAGATCTAATGTAATTTCTTACCGTGGTGTCTTGACGGGTAAGTGTGTGTCATTCGGGATGGACTATTGCACATGGTTGGTGTTTATCTCACCTAAAAATAATTATGATTATCAATAATCTTTAATGTGTTTTCTTTCTGGGAGGAGAAGGCTAATGCAGTATATGATTGGTAACATAACCAAACAGAAATGTTCACAAATTTACGTATAATTTTCAGGATGGTGCTGGTAGAAATATACCTTCGGCGGAAATGTTGTACTGTTTATCCAGAAATTAGTATAAACAAATAAATAAACGACCGAAATACACTTTTGATCTCGGGGTAAGATCCAAACTCCTATATGAACAGATTTGAAAATACCGAGAGATCGTTTTTTACTATTGAGTTCCCGATGATGACATGAGCTGAACATTTCACAGGTTTGTTTTTATTTCATAGCAAATCAAATTATGAGCAGACCGCAGCTGTTCTGTCACTTTTACCAATCCTGTGTATGTTTTGCTTTAAAACTGGCCCAATCTCAATGGAAAACATTTTATTTTTGTTTGTTCGTTTGTTTGTTTTTGCATAGAATGCAATATGCGCGATGCTGTTTTTGGTGTTCAATAATACATGTTTATTGTGTTCGGCTTTTACATGATCGTAATGCAACGAGTACGACTAAGGCTCAGTATCAGTTTTTGTCAAAGAAGTACAGATTCATGGTCAAAAATATCAAGACAGACACAGTCACAGTCATCTGTGAAAATTTCAGTCCCATATTGTGCCCACTTTTTGAGAAAATCGTGAAAAACAGCCACAGTATTTCTCAAGTCTTTTCTCTTTTATTTTGGATCTTTGAAAAGATCAAAAAGATTTTCGGTCATTGTTTTACCAATTTCTGGAATATACCATTTCAGGCGGACAAATTTTAACGGTATATGTTTCTACCACCAACATCTTCATACCCTGTAAGTTATACGTAAATCTGTGAACAGTTCTGATTTGGTTTCTTACCAAAGTATGATACTATACCTTTAATGGCCATGGAGATGCAAAACAATTAAGGATAAAGAATTGTGAGTAAAGTCTTTAAAAGATGGAATGCAAACTTGTACAAAGGCCGATTTGGTCAGGCACACCCGAATTATATTCGGTTAATAAAAATTATGGTTAATTTCATAATTCCATAATGGTCCAATTCTGATGTGCTTCTTTGTCTTTTCGGTTATTCAAATGATAAAATGATAATAATTCATTCCAGTGATAGACAACATCACAATGACATCTCACACTCATAAACACATGTCAATCAACGACAAAACCAACAATCGTTTTGCTCGTTGTTTCCGTTCAGGCCTAAATCCAACATATTGAGTTTAGAATTTGAGAAAAATATTGTCAAATGAAAATAATAAATATTATCCTCGGTCATTGTCCAGTTTTAGGCAAATTGGACTGGAAATTAATCAGATTTTACTTTAGATGATGCTCATGCGAACTATAGGAAAATAATCGTTCATTTTGATACTTTAAAAGGTTCAGCTGAGTAGTTGCAAAATAAACAGTTTGAAACTGCATGGCCCATGCAGCTTTTTAATTTTAGCGTTAGTGAATGCCATGAAACACACTCAGGTGAATATATATTATATTATAATCTTTATGTTATATTAAATTGAAATTAATAGTTTGAATTCCCTGTAAAATTCAACCTAACATGTGGCAGTGCATCTTACATTATTCTTTCTGCACCTCCGGAGGCCGATCAGTCGTAGAAAAATGCGTTGAAGAATAATTGTTAATTTTTAAGCGTTTATAGCTTATTTTATTGTCTTCATTGATTATGATGTATATGATCATAATGAGCTGGCTGTGAGGCTGGCGCACTAATAAAAAGATGTAAACATTTGGGACAAAACTATGGGTCAAATATTTGTGAAAAGGGGACAATAATTATTGAGAATTTGTTTTTGGAATTGTTAATGAAAGCAACGATCTGAGTTAGGGACAGTAAGATTGGTTCAGTCTGTTCCCAAGCGTCGTATAAAAATGAGATTCACTTCCTGTATGTTATAGCTTCGGTTTGTGCATAAAAAGATAATGGTGCTGATCACTGACAGGAGTCAGCACTGACTTTACTGGTTATTCACGATCTCATAAAAATGTCCGATTTGATGTTGCCCAGCTGGTTGCTAAGTCGTGACGCCCTCAGCATGCAGCCTAGCAGACATCAACACTAAGCAACAATAAGCTCCTCCCCTTTCCCGCAACCCTGACCACATTAAGGCAAGGCGCCGGGGCAGAGGTGGGGCGGGGGGGAGGGGGGGGGGGTGTAGGCCTCCCAGCTGTGTTGCTCGTTTCTTTTCTCTCGTAGGAGAAGAGCCAAACATACCATAACACTTTTAACAGAAAATGATTATATTATGTGACAGGCGTTGATGAGGGAATTTTTTCTGATGACTCCCACTAAATACTTATCAGAATTTTCCCAACAGTCAGTCATTACCGGTAGGGCTTATGCATTCTAACATTAAATAAGAATATTTCGTTGTTATCTATTCAAACTTTATACATTCATTTCTCCGCTCAATGTCAAAACAAAAAAATTAGTAACATCGAAATGCACGACAAAAGTGCATGACAATTCCGCCTCCCAATATCGATGGCAGTGATTGCTCCGCCCCCTATAGTCTGGCGACAGAAGTACAACTCTTGATATATACTTTCACGTTGAAGATGTCCAGACACCAGACGTATTCTACAACGTGCAAGTGGAACTGAATGTATTCGCGGTTCGCTCAAAATGTGTGGAAACATTCCAAGCGTTCCTTCGCACTTTGCCAACACCAATTGACCTTGATGAAATTTTAGTTATGTCTCTTCACAATCGTCTGTCATTTTGTGTCTGGAGTTGCTGGAAGATGACTTTATCTTGTCCTGAGCAGCCATGTGGCTCAGCATTTGGTAGGATTTCGTGTTTGCTAACGTCATTACCACTCAATACTATTACCAATGCCAATGCCTAGAACTCGGCTGTGAACCTCATCCCATTCCCACACATGAGTCGTGTATTGCCATCTGGACGTGGGGGAATGTTTTTCATAGCAACATTTTTAGTATGATTAGCAGTTTTAAGGGCCTAAATATAAGACTAGTACAAGTAGTAGTAGTGATTCTGTTTTGGTTGGGAGTTTGTTTATATAATAGGCCTAACGTTAGTTAGAGAACGTTGCATATTTGGAATTTTTTCGGAAAGAATCCCACTGACGGCCATTATGGAAAAGGGGTAGCCTACTAAGTTAGGGGCCGTCCATAAAGTACGTACGCACGAAATGCCGACTTTTTGGACCCCCCCTCCCCCTCTGTACGCATGGCGTACGCAGTGGTCACAACCCCCCCTCCCCCCCTGTACGCATACGCATTCCACATTAGGTTTTTCACTTCTCGTGGTCCCTTGCTTTAGCATCATTAAAATGTCACCGTAATCCGGGCCGGTACCATTATTGGGACCTCACTTTCAAATTCTGAAATGAATGACTAAAGTTTAACAGGTTTTTATACATTTACAGATGGATTTTACTATTTTTTACCATGTTGAATAAGAAAACAAAGGAAAAACAAAACAATCCCGGTGCTTTTTTCACGTTTTTTTACCTCTCTTTTCGCGCGATAATGCTATGCAAATTTTTCGTTTGCGTACGGTACGCATTGGCCTTAACCCCCCCCTCCCCCCCTGTACGCATGGCGTACGCATCGGTAACAACCCCCCCTCCCCCCCTTCGTTCGTACGTACTTTATGGACGGCCCCTTAGGGGCCTGTAAAAAATGTATAATATGGTGAAAACATGATCAGCCGGGGTTAACACTATATAATTATAAAAAATGCAAATGGCTACTTTTACTGAAACAAAAACTTGCATGTTTGTTACCCTATCAGGGTTTACTCAAGTTATACCCCGGCTATCATTTTTTTACTGAGAGTAAAATAATACTGTAAATTTCGGCTGATCGGGTTCCCCCCTTGATCGGGGGTACCCCTTGGGCCACCCTTACCATACCCTCTAAGATGAGGATACAGGATACTAAGATGAGGATGAGGAACTTTAATCTCAGCTGTGTAACACGGGGGTATCAGTCTGAAAAGTGAGATTTACGGAGTGTTTTTAACCTACGATGATTACATGTACACTTAATTTTAATGCAGCGATAGCCATTTTTCTCAAAACACCCTGTTGGAGTCGAGTCCTCAAATCCGAGTACAGAGTACTCTGAGTACATGTACTTCAAGGTCCGAGTGCAGGGCCGAGTACCAAAGCAGGCCTTGCACTAACTTTTTTTCCTGGCTAGCCCATCAGGCCAGCTTACTTAACCCCTTCAGCCCAGGATTATTTCCAGCCCTGCTTGTTCCCACCTCATTGTCAGCCACAGGTATCATCTGGCCCAGCTTTGTGTGCAGGGAACTCAGCATAAACAATGCAGGCATGCATTTGTTGAATAGCACCGAACAAAAGATCGCATTCAAGGTGGACTCCAATCTGTTCACACCCAGATTTTCAGAACTCAGAGATTGCAATACAGATCTTTTGAAATGCAAATTATGGGGGTGAATGGCTTTACCAGTGAATGTACCACAATGAGGGGATCTTTGTGGACAATAAAGGTTCCCAGAACCTCTTGTTCCAGAAAATGCTGGGGGCATGCATTTCAATGGAAAAAACAAAGCAATCATGAATATTCTCAGGCCTTGACATATGGGACTGCTATGGATGTCCTCCGGGCTGAAGGGGAAATTTTACTAGCCTGTTTAGATTTTTACTAGCTGTACCATGGAGGAAAGAACACACTTTCCTCCATGCCTGTACATATGTTGATCCATACCTTAAGTTCCTTCTTTTTTTTTTACTAGCCCATCGGGCAACCAAGGAAGTGAGACTAGCTAGCCCAGAGCAGTTTCTACTAGACATTGTACAACAATAGTAGTACTATTTTGAGTCCTTTTGAGTCCACATGCACAGTACCACCAATGCACAGTGCCAAAAATGCACACAAAGATGTTTTAAGTTGGACGTTGTGCCACTCTTCTCACAATTTTTTGTTTTTCAAACCTTGCAAATAATACTGAGCTGCTGACTCCATTTGATACTAAACTCCCGATGATCTCCATACTCCCATTACATAATTTATTGGAAATCGCCAACATATACATGTAATCAACCGTGAAATTGTAACCAAAATGAAATTTGCACTAAATGGACGAGTACGGGTCAAGTACATTTCATTTTTGATTTTTTTATCGAGTTCATATTTTTGCCAATTTCAGCCCGATTTTGCTTAAATTCTAAATGGTGATAGCCAAGACATGGCTGTATATCACATCTGAATCTTGAAGTGATAAACAGTTTAATTTTAACATAATTTGTCCCGACATAGTGTTGCGTTTTTTCTGGGACACCCTGTATAGGGCTGCAGTTACTGGATCTACAAAAAGTGTGAATGTGCTTGTAGAACTAGATGGGCTCTGCAGTGAGCTTTCTTAAAGTTCTAGCCTTATGACTTTTGGGGCTGCTGTAAACGCCAATATTTATTTTTTAAAGATTATTGATGCAATTTTGGTGACACATTGCAGCACTTTACCTCTAATCTTGACCCAGTAATTGGGACGCTGTACTCCTATCGCACCCCAAAATAAAAAGAAGGTGTACTGTACATACAGTGCCCCAGTTACTGGGCCTACTGCTACTCTTAGTCTTAGATCATAAATTTGCCAAAATTAAATTTCTACCTGATCCGCATACCTCTGTTATGCTCGTGCAACAATTGAAGAAAATTAGTATTTCTGAAGATTCATGGTCTGAAAAGGTTATGGTCTTAATTCATTTTTGACATTGCATTTTACAGGTTCAGTCATCAGCAGTCAAAATGGTGAAAGAGTCTGGGCCCACATTTGTCCAGAAACCGGTTCTCGACCAGTCGGATGATGGCAGGGTCTTGAAGTTCTCCTGTCGCATTGCCGGTGAGCCACGCCCAAACTTCAAATGGTTCCTGAATGATCGTGAGTTGAAGGATGGTGGCAGGTATTTCATGACCACAAAGTCTGATGGAGATAACTTCCTGGTTGCTCTTGAGATTGAGGATGTATCTGGTGAAGATGCTGGCAATTATAAGATCGTTGCTGAGAACAAGTCAGGCAGTACCAGTGCTACCATCAACTTGAAGTTTGGAGGTAAGAAGCTTTCACTGTGCAAACAGAAATTAAAACTTTATGAAAGGAAATACTAAAAATAACCAGCAGCATACAGGCATAGACTTCTCACATAAGTAATTTCTTGGTGAATTCTAAATGAAACCAATATTTTCTTCTTATCTTCATTTTGTACAATTCATTCCATTTATATACATGTATTTTCACGGTTGCGCATCCTGGCTTTGTCACTTAACTGCTTGACAATGTGGCTGGAGTGAAAACAAACACTCATAACACAATGTGCTGGGCCCAATTTCATGGAATCCGTTACCCTTACCAACAATTCTTCGCTTACGGTAGCAGACTTTTTTGGTTACGTTTAGCGTATTTCACAGGAGACTTTTCTTTTTGGTAATGATAAGCAAGGAATTTCTGCAGAATTGCATATGGCAACACATAATTAGCAGAAAATAAACATTGTTACCCTAGAAATTCTTTGATAACCGAAAGTTTTGCTTACGGATTCCATGAAATAGATTTTGCGTGTAGCAGTACCCATTAGCACAAAAATAGACTGTAACGGATTCCATGAAATTGGGCCCAGGAGTGTGCTTACATTGTGCTTACACAGGAAGTGACGTATTTCCGACCCTGAAAATTTACCAAACCAATTCCCAACATTTATGAAGTAGAAAAGACTTGAGGGCATGTAAAGGTGTATTATACCTAGACTAGTGCACTGAATATTTATTCAATTTAGTTTTTTTCCGTTTTGTAATTCACAGAAGAAGAAGAAGGGGAAGGCAAGCCAGGGTAAGTTGCTATGGTAACAACTGCTCAATAAATTATAATTTACGATTGTACTTCAAAGATGTTCAGTTTTCTTCTTGGATTTGTTGCTGGTTGAAATTTTCTCCAAGTTCAACTTGCTTATCTTTAAGAACTATCCTTTGAAAGGAATTGAGTAGTATTCCCCATAACATTCCAGCCGCAAATTGGTTTATTTACAATGTAACATTTAACATCAAAACTGGCAATTTGTTTGTGAAAAGTTGCACATCGGTATCCCAGAAAAATTAAATTTTCAGTGATACACTAAAACTTCTACCTTCCATTGTCTATTGAAACCTGAGATAATTCAGGAGGCTCAACTAGCTTTATACAGGGTGTCCCAGAAAAAATGCAACACTGTGTCGGGACGCATAATGTTAAGATTAAACTGTTTATCACTTTAAAATTAAGATATGTGATACAGCCATGTCTTGGCTATCACCATGTAGAATTTAAGCAAAATCGGGCTGAAATTGGCAAAAATATGAGTTGACCAATTGAAAGAGTAACCCTTAAAAACAAATTTGCAAGGATAACACACATAGTGGTCAATACACACATAATGTGTATGAAAGAAAGATGAACATCGGATTTTGAGGTTGGGTAATTCAGTCATAGTTTTTTCACTCAATTTCAGTCCAATTTTGCTCAAATTCCACATGGTGATAGCCAAGACGTGGCTTTATCACATATCTGAATCTTGAAGTGATAAACAGTTTAATTTTTATATAACAGTTCTCGACACAAATGTTGCGGTTTTTTTTGGGGGGACACCCTGTATATAGCTTTAAATATCAATGTGATCTAGCCATGGAATATGTAGACAGTTTAATGACATCTGGTGATAGGCCACTTCTCTACTCATAAACTGTTTCTAGGTCTGGATTTCATGAAATACTAAGACTAATCTTAAGATGAGTTGTCAGTTTCACCATAGTGATTTGTATTGTGACATTACAGTTTGCTTAGCATAGCAATAAGGATTGATCTTAGTGTTTTTTGAAATCGACCCCAGGTCTTTGAAATTCTTACTGAAGGCAAGTTAGCTGGGTAATATCCAATATAAATTGACCATTGATTTGAAACCATTGTAATAACAATGCTCTTTATTTCTGTGTGTTAAAGGGATGTGGATGGTTTAGCACCAAACTTCACCATGAAACCCAAGATGCGTCAGTCTGAAGATGGTGTGAAGCTGACCATTGAATGTGAGCTCATGTCCGATCCAAAGCCAGATATCACATGGTATCGTGGTACTAGTGTGCTGAAAGATGGTGGTCGGTACAAGCTAACCTGTAGCCCAGATGGAGAGTACTTCTACCTATCATTAGAGATCACAGATGTTACAGAGAAGGACGGTGGTGAATATAAGATCATTGCTTCTAACAAACTGGGAACTGCTACCAACACCATCAAGCTCAACTTCCAGAGTAAGTCATAGGCATTTCTGTTTATTAGTAAGTAATGAAGCCATGGGAACAAATCCTATACAATAGAATAGAGATTGTTGTTTTATGGGATCAAACCCCCAAAATGGAATTTGTTGACCTCAATCTTTTTATTTTCCATTCTGCTACTAGATAATGCTAATCACCAGCTTTCATGCAGTTGCATGTACTTGCTGAATTCTACAAACTTTAAATTAAATCACTTTTAACCTAGATTCAGACATTTATTAGACCCATACTGGAATTTTGTCTTGAAATTTGCTTACGTAAACAGACATCTTTTTAAATAGGGGTTGCTTTAGAACTTTTATACAAAGTTGGTGAAAACATACCTCGATATTGATTGAATATTATGCATAGGATTCATCCAAATCATTACCACTGAGTAACATTTGCATGTGTCTGATTTGACATCCTAGCTGGTGCCCCCTCCTTCACCATTCAACCCAAGATCGATCAGTCTCCAGACGGCCGCAATCTGACCTTCCAGTGTGAGCTGACCGCTGACCCCAAACCAACACTGACCTGGTTCAAGGATGATGTGAAACTGACCGCTGGTGGACGCATCACCATGGACGTCAAGAATAAGGATAATGTGTACTCATTGACCCTGGGCGTGGCTGATGTATCTGGGAAGGATGCTGGGAAGTATAAGATTGTTGCTGCCAATGAGCATGGTGATGCCAAGTCAACCATTGATCTTAACTTTGAAGGAGGTGCAGAGGAACCACCTAAACCACCAGCGTAAGTAGAGACAGGAAATTGAATCCCAAGAAATATGTCTTTACTATTTTCAGGTTTTTAGAAAAGAAAATGAAAATCTATGATGGGTTTTTGTCAAGAAACCAATGCAATGACCTGGGAAGTGCTGTGAGATAATAAATATGATCAAAGACTTGATAGCTGTTTGCTGGCATATTTAGCCAGCATTATCTATTTCAAGACTTTGAAACAGTCTGACTGAGCCAATATGCTAGCCTGATTTGATTTTGAGGATTTTAGGTCTTGTAGTAGTCTGCAATCTCCAGGCAGCATCAGGGTCATTTCATGATAAAACTCAAAATCGGAATTTCATTTTCCCATAAATGTGTGCTACAGATTTTCACTTGTTTTTTGATACAGCGTGTGTTTTTATTTGTTGTTAAGGCTGTGACTATGACTATTGCTAAATTTTGCTTAGCATGTCCTTTACCTAATGCATGTTGACATGGTAATCCAGCCACAACTCTACTCAAATATGACCCAAGCCGGGATAAACTACAGGATGGAGACATTGAAGAGGTAACATTAAACATGTGGGGAATTTCAACAAGATCCAGAGACATCAATATGATATTATATTTGAATGCATTTACACACAGGAAAGGCATCCGTCCATCTTTCATTGGCAAGCCAGGTATGCGTCAGTCAGATGATGGCTCCTCTGTCTACTTTGACTGTCAACTAGAGGCAGACCCTAAACCCGAGATCATCTGGACTCTGGGTAATAAGCGTATTCCCTCTGGTGGCAAGTATAACATCAAGCTAGAGCCCAAGGGAGTCAATAAGTACAGCCTGGTACTCAGCGTGGACAAGGTCTCACCACAAGATGGTGGAATGTACATTGTCTTTGCAAAGAATGATGCTGGAGAGGATAAGACCACCATCAACCTCAACTTTGACGGTAAGTTCCATCTGCTGGATTTCTGAGGCAAAACTGCAGCTTTGTAAATGATATTCTCCATAGATATTGAATGCATACTTACAGTATGATCTCATATCATATCATACAACGTCATATCACATGATGTACAGAGTACTAATAGATCAGCACGGACATCCGGGTACTTTCTCATGAACTTGACAACCGATGAAAACCAACATGTTGATGGCACAAGCTATAAATATGGACAAATTACATACAAACTGTCCGTAGCTGAGTTGCGATTCAGAATTGATTTCCGAGTATTTTTGTCAAGAAGCAGAGATTGTGTTCTGTGCGACTGCCATTGTCGAGTCATAGTCTGTCCTTGAACAAATAATCCTTCTTTGAAGTACCATATACCACGATTAAACAATCTGGGCAGCTTATTGTCTTAAAAACCATACAACTTGCTGCTTTGTTTTCATCGCTCCAAGATTGGCGAGTTGGAATGACGTCACTCTGTGCTGAGCTATATATAGCTATTTCATAAATGCAGGAAACCTCAGTTCAACCTGGAGTATTATCCCACATCATTGATGATCATACCTTGTAATATTTGCTGTTAAATGAAATATCTGATCAGATGTATATTGAATCTAAGACACACTGTCGCTGACAAGTATGGGGAAGCGTAATACCTGCAGATCATTGCCAGAATATAAATCTCTGTGCAAGTCAATGCAAGTAATTTAGCCTTTGAGAAAGATCCTGCTAGGTTCCAAACGTTAGGCATTCATAACTCCAAGAATCTCTGTGTGTTATCCATCCTGTTAAGGAATACGATCAGTGCTTCATGAACTTAACCAGTTGACCCTTAGGGTCTTGAACCTCAAACTCTCTCACATGCCACATTATAGAATGCAATGTACTCAGGAACAGACCCTATATTATTCCAAGATTGTGACCCGATAAGAAGCTATGAAGATTATTTTCACAAGCAGACATACCTGTGCTAATCACACATGTGATTATTTAGATAGTAGAACTTCCTCTGAACTGTTTAGATATTGATAAACTTCTCTGACGCATGACACTTTTCCTTTCTGTTATGTAGTCCGTGAAGCCAACAAAGAGGGCGCCCCAACCTTCATTGAAAAGCCGACCATTAAGCAGGAAGATGGTGGCCGTCGATTGGTCATGGAGTGCAAAGTTATGGCTGATCCTAGACCAAAGGTGAGACTTCTCATTCAACTTGCAGTTCTCTCCTGGAGATCCCTATGAACTGGCTGATACCTCAGTGCAAAGCCATCAGACTGACAGCCATTAATGATGGTGTCTGCATAGCTGCAGTACTTTCACTAGGATTGCAATAAATCCACTGGGACAATGTGTCATTATGTGTACATGACTCCACTGTTAAATGCCATATATGAGCACTCCGTATGTTACATCTGGCATTGATACAGTGCAGTGTACATACTTCAAACTGATTCAAGTCTGCATTTATTCTGACGTTAGTGGCTGAAGCTAACCTACTTAGCCATCATTAGAAATAAAACTATGGTATCAGTTGAAATGTCAGTCAAGAATATTCTTGTACATACTAATGGACAAAAAGTCATTCTAGAAGTATCCAAAACAACTACGGTATGTAAAAGTTTGCAAATGGTGACACGATGGGAGTTTGCAGCATGTATCATCCTACTGCAAATGAATCTGTTGTCACCAAATACTTCCAGCACCATGCAGATAGGAGAAATACATAAAAGATGAAACTGGCTTGTCATTGACAAGTAAGTTGGAGAGCGTTTCATCACATACATTCGACCAGTGGTCGATTTCACAAAGCCATAAGATCGATCGTACATGTAACTCAAGTTATGAAGGATTTACCCATCGTATCCTACATAGGGCTTGAATGCATCATAAGTCCTACATTTGATGAAATCAAACCAAGTTTATGTATAGAATTGTTCAGATTTTTATCATTCATTTAGTTACTTTTTATTGGCGATGCTAAAAAACAAATACTAAATCCTTACGTTACCAAATGGGGGTATTGTCATGTTATATTCTGTGATAATCTACAAGATGTAAAATGGCAGCAAAGGGTGATATTCACTCAAACCTTTCCCATTTCCTGTCAACACACTTACCAATTCAAAACATTTGAAAGCCTGCCCTCTGTTGGTAAGGTTAAATACTGGAAGCTTTCTCCCAAGGACTATAGAGCACTATCACCATTGATGGAGTGGATATTGCTGGGTCAATCTCAATGCTAGTGGTGTTTGTTGAATTAAGCAAACAGACTACCAGTTATATTAATTACAGTTTGGTCTGTCTGTTTATGGTCTAAACTCTGAAGACTCATCTGTCTATTGCACAGCACATTGCATGAACATTTTGCCAATTCCAGACCTTTGCTGTTCATGTTTAGCATGAGGGTTCCTGAAAGGTATAACCAGCTCCTGGGAAACCAGACCATGTTATCTCAAGCATTTAGAATACCAAGTATTAACCTTACCCTGGGATGGAGGTTTGTATAAACTGCAAGTGCAATCACATTCATTACATTGCTGACATTCCATGCATACCTTCCCAGGGTACCGGCTAATGCACGGCTTTGACTGTTTCATGAGTCACAGATCTTGAATTCATATATACAATTCCTGTTATCGGATAGTAATATTTCACATAAGTGGAGATAACCAGCTGCATTCAATACTGCACATATATAATCTGATGACAATTTGAAGATGCTCAAAATGCCATGACATTTGATAAACATGCCGATTGTTTTGAATGATTACAGAAAACATCTGGAAGGATCATTGCAGCTAAACTTAAAAGGATAATAATTGTTGTGGCCACATTTCCAAGGTGTAAATTACAATCAGTGAAAAAGATAATGCTGAAGTACAAAAAGACCACAAAAGTGTGCACAATAAGAAGCTGTGCAATAAATAACAGCATGAAGATAAATTGTTGCATAAAGTGTGCATACAATGGGAGACTTTTGAGAATCGGTCTTCATGTCAACAGCGCATGCGCACGCAAGTCTCCCATTAAATGTGTATGCAGTCAGTGTTCTCCAAATTTTGCAACCAAAAACAGTATAAAATTGCAGATCATTCCATGTGATCATTTAATAGTTTATCACCAGTAATATAGCAAATACACATCAAACATCAAACCACACTGGCTTGTTTTCAGTGTATTTTAGTGAGCAGTGAAGTTTCTGTTCATTGAATTTAATTTCTGGAGTCATAACAGATACCTGCTAGTGAATCACTTTTTCAAATGTGCCGAAAGTATAAAAAGTATAGTTAATTGAAATATGCATAGAAGGGGATACTTGGCTTAATTTGTTTGTTTATTCTAAGCATAAATCATCAAATGCCACAAGGGAAACTGACTGAAACTATTTGGGACACCACCAACATAGGGCCTGATAGCTCAGAGCACCTGTACGGTATTCAGGAGGTCGCTTGTTCTAATCCCGCTCCAGTCAATTTTTCTTTGTCCTATTAAAGCATAAATAGTTAGTAACCTAAGCAAAATGCTTGCTAGGTGTTGAAAAAGTATGACGTTTATCCCTGCTAATCTTGATGATATTGCTATTGTTTTGGTTATATTGTCCTTGTTAAAAACTGCGTCACTGACATCATTTTCGTTGCCGTCATTTCCCCCTCTTTTGCTGCTAATATATTGTTATTTCATCTTTGAAAAGTAAATATACAAAAATTGACTGGAGCGGGATTTGAACCAGCAATCTCTGGAATACCGTACTAGTATTGTTATTTTGTGTCAAGATCGTCATTGTCCATGCCATTTGTTATTTTGCAGGTGATTTGGTATTACAACAACAAGGAGTTGAAGGATGCTGGACGTTATCGCATGCGTACTACCAAGCAAGGCAAGATCTATGTCTTGGTGCTTGATATGTCTGGTGTTAGCCCTCAGGATATGGGTATCTATAAGGTAGTTGCTGAGAATGACAAGGGCAAGGCATCCTCTACTATGACAGTCAAGTTTGATGGTATGATTTCTTCATCTCTCAATAAGGCCAAGTAGAAAAACATTTAGTGTCTCTGCTTGCTTCCTTTTTGAAGGCTGCCTGCTTTTTGTTTCCTTTTCACCCTTTTTAAAAATAATTTTAACCAGAAAAAATGTAAATTTCATGATTTTTTTTATTTTTCATTTATTTATTTTTTGGGGGTTGAGGATGATTTTTAGAGATGTTCCAATACAAATTAAATAATACTTTTAGACATTTCTGGCCTGTGGGCCCAGCCAGTTGCTTTGGATAAATGGGTCGGTCCGCCATTTTAGAAAGACAAAAAAAAGGGCCTCTGCCGTCCTTTTTTTGCAAAAAGGCAGGATGCTGTTCTTTTTTTTACTTGGCCTAATCATTTATGCTTGCTATATACCGTGTTTTGTGAATATTGGAAATGTTTGCATATTTGGTAACGTAAGATTGATGGTCATCGATACTTGAAGCAATAAGGTAGATATACTGTAACTCATCTCTGGAATAATATCTGTGTCCTTGAGCAAGATACATTACATTAATAAATCAATCAATTATACCTATCAAGGATAGCTCCATGTACTTATAATGGGTAAAGCATTGTGTGAGATTGATTACTCCAAGTGAGTTGAGGAGGTTACTAGGATAATTGCAGATGTTTAACCAACTCAGTCAACCAAATGTTGACAGATTCTGAAACATGTGGCTTCTTCTACTTGAATCCATGTATTTTTACTCCTCATTTGACAGTCAAAGACAAGCGCTTCCCCAGAAAGTTTGACATTTCCACGGAAGTTGCCAAGGTGCATGTTGACTATCCACCTACAACCATGGAGACCATTGATCTTGGTCCTGAGTTTGGTACCTTGGAACTCATGATGCCAGAGATGGGAAAAGGAGGACCTATGGAGATAGAGTTATCTAGCACAGGAGCTGATGTCAAAGAAGGCGTACCAGTTATTACAGAGCCACTTCAAGATCAGGTACTCTCTTCAGTGACTTGTATTCTGTGGAAATATTGAGGCATAGTTTTGTAGGGAAGTGCTGCTCGTTAGAATACTCTGATTTTCTTCAAGGAAGTGAAATAGCCATCTTTATTCTTGAGGCTTTCCACTCAACAATTCTGAGAAATGAGTCAAAACAAAAGACTGAAAACAGTTTGGGTCTCCGAGATCAAAACCTCACTATAACAATTACATTACAATTGAAGCACGTAACAATTGCAACACTTTTTTTCTGGTTTGTACTGTTTCCAATGATCAATTGAGCTGAACATTTCACAGGTTTGTTTTTATTTCATGACAAATCAAATTATGGACAGACCGCAGCTGTCCTATTAACTTAAACAAAGTATGATAGTACCTGTAAGGGCTTAATGACAAACCTTGTGTCGAAGGGCTAAGAATGCCTTCATGGGAGCCCCTGTGGATGAGGGTTGTCACACTAACTACATGAGAAACTACATGCAGAGAATTTTCCAGTTAGTGTGTACACAAATCTCACTTCATTGCTTGTACAAACATTATGCTCCTGGGTATGGCATAAGATTGGTTCTTATGCAATGCTACTAGAAATAGATTTTAGCAGAGTGATGGTTAGGGTTGAGTCATTATTAAGAGTTTTATTGAAGGTATTCTTGTTAAAAATGATCTTTGCCATTAACAGGATGTACAGGACGGCAGTGCTGTGGAGTTCAGATGCACCATCAAGGGCAAGGTGACCAAGGTAGTGTGGAAGAGGTAAGGGTAACCAGGGAAAGAGGGAACCAGTGAAGCAAACCTCTCTAATAGCTGAGATATCCAGTGCTATACTTAAATGTATGATAGAGGCTACTCACTGTGAAGTATCAGAGGATGTATCCCATTCACTGCAAGAATCTGGGGCCGATTTCACTAACGCTTTGCGAGCATCGCTATAGCCCGAATCCATCGCTAAATGGAGAAACGATCGTAAAGTAGCCATCTCATATCAAGTGTGATAGCGTTGATCGCAAAATACGACTTTAGTGAAATCGGCCCAAGATCCCATAAATTATGCACACTGTGAGTCACAAGTCCATTTGCATCAAATAAGAGGTTCCCAATTAAAAATCCTGCTGTTTCCATAATAGATACATTTTGAGAAAGGGCATACATACAAATTGATTATAATGATTTTGGATTTTATCAAAAACCAAACTGGAGGTACCCCCATTCAAAGAGAAAGAGAATTTGAAGAAATATTTGTTCTGTATAGTGAGGGTGTACTGTATATGAAGTTTAGGATGTGTGTCTTATAATATTTGGTCTGGTTTGCTTCATAGCACATGTAAATGTGCTATGTTGTGAACATTATGTAATTTACATGTGTGGAAGAACTAAATTTGATTGTCAAACATATGCCTTATAAACATTCTCCTGAAGATGACCAGAGCATACTGGCTGGAATATCAAGTTAACCGTCTTTACAGGCAGAGCCTTCCAACTCATGAAAAGAGCATGAGTATGTCTCATGACTGCAAAATCAATTACATGTACTTCCACTATGAATAGCCTTAATCTAACCAAACAAATGCCTGCTTGTCAGTCTTGTATAATTGGCATGTTTTGCAATCTACTTACAGAGATGGCAAGGAGATCCGTGCTTCATCTACCATCAAAATGAGAATGGAGGGTGAGATGTACTTCTTGCAGATGCCTAAGGCTGTAGCTGGAGATAGTGGAGACTATAGCATCATTGTAATAGGACCAGGAGGAGAGGCTAAGTCTGAGGCAGAGCTGTTTGTTGACGGTAAGATTCACATCTCAGTCAATTGTACTCTGACACTTTTTACAAGGTTGATATAAAATTGTTATCAGGTCTGAAAATGGTTATTGAAAAGCACAAGATTTGGGGCTAAAAATTTGGCCCTTGGCTGTAGATTTTCTAAATCTGAATATCTTTTGGAATTTGCTGTGAGGTTTTCAAAGGTCTCTTGAAAAGGAAGAGCCATTTCTGCTCTTCATATTATATGGCTTGATGTTTTTGTCCTCACGGTGTTTGGTGAACTTGTTCATGTTTGCTTTGGTATTTCAGCTTCTGTGTGTTCTTTTTGTATAAATTGTATTTGCGAGGTTTTGTTTTTAATGTTCATGTTTCTAACTTTCATGATTATGAAACATAATTATCTTGTAAGATCTGCCCAGCCGTCCTGTCCCAGCGCCAAAAGAGGAACCCACCAAACGACCAGCAGCTGAAAAACCAGAAGGCAAGACTACAGCATCAGCTCTTTACATAATCTTGTTGCCAAACCTGTCTCAAATATTCCCTCTTAATTTCAATTACCACAAAGTAGCAACCTAATGATATACATGTATGCATGTTAGAGATGCACAATGTAAACAGCAGTGTAATACATCTCTATTGCTACTTTTTTCTGAAAATGTCTGTAAAATCTCTCTCCCTTGACCAATAATTCTTTCCTTGTCCTCTGTCCACATGTCATTGGCCTGTACAAGGATTCCAAAATATAAAATGATCCAAAAAATCAATAAGATGTTTGTGCAACACTTAGATTTGACATTTATAACCTTGACTTGCAAAGTTTAGCCCATCTGGTTTAGGCTTGGCTCAAGACATGTTAAATAATGGGTGTAATTTGTAATAGAATGGGGGAAAAAATATACAAAAAGGTCAGCGATGAAAGAGAAATGAATATAATGTGTCAGACAGACGCTATTAGTTTGATCAATGTATGGAACTTTGATGAAATAGCCTGGATCTTCCTAACTGCTATGATTATACCAACTGACCATTGGCTCTATTCATGACACTTGTCATTGCTATTGATTCACAGAGATTCCTAGTAAAGCCAAGAAAGTTAAGGAACCAGTGCAAAAGTCTGTTCCTATGGAAGTAGAGGAAAAAGGCAAGACCACAACCAGCTCTCTTCTTTCATTAATATCAAATTTAATTTGAAATGTAAATGACTGACAACAAATGTTTTCTTTAATTTCTGAACCGCTAATGCAAAAACTGTTTTGTAAATCATCAGAAAACTGCTGTTGAAAATTGGAAGTCAAGCATTTTAACTTTGAGCAAAATGTTGAACACGGTCATAATTGATTTATTCGTCAAGGAGGTAGAATAATACAAAAAATTTATTGCACTTCAACGATGCAGATAAGCACTTCACTAAGTGCTATTTGAGTGCACATGAACAAATCATGTGCTGGCTCAGGTGGTACTCAACCCACGACCTCCTGCTTACTAGTGCACATGCCATAACCTGCTAGGCCACCGAGTTAGCTGGGGTCAGCAGTGTGAATCAAATCAAATGGTGAAAGCAGTCATTATTTTTAACTTGTTTGAATGGAAAACTTATTTGTTGTTGATAAGGATCTGTTGGTGATTAATCCTAGGGTAATGATGTGAGAGCAATGGTTACATTTGATCAATTCTAATTCTTCTCATGACATGATATCCCACAGTTCCTAGCAAACCTGAACCACGTCAAAAACCTGCAGAGGTCACACCAGTTGATAAAGACAAGAAAGGTGAAAGTTCATAGGTCATCCAGTGAATGTAATGCACAAACGCATGGCAACATCAACCAACAAATATCTTTCTTTTTTTTGCTAAGATCTAATTAGATTAAATGCCTCATGTTTCTTTTCAATATTTCTTTTCATAAGATAACTTGTTAGTCTAGATAAGCTTGCGTCATGTCTGTGTGTCTTGTGGCTGTGTGCATGTTATCAATGTTCACATTTAATAGCCGGGTATATAATCATGCATTTTTAGGATTAGACTTCTGATGTCACAGGCTATGTAATCATTTAAACTAAGACAGAATTGCCTTGCAAAGCATTGCTTTTAGAGAATTTACTATGGCATTGTAGTTTAAAGCCAAATGCACATGCCAACAAAATGACTGACAGTCTGCTAGGTTGTCATGGTTACCATATTGCCTAACAACATTTGTGACTTGATCCTGCAGAATGAATTTCCAGTGTGAACTTTTGTTTTAAACGTCAGAAATAACTTGTTTGAGTGAGATAATATGGGGATATCACTCTAGACATCATCGGAGCCAAAATGTGGACATTTATTCTTTACATTGTGTATACTAGACAACAGGTCGATTCTCCAAACTCGTCATCACGTGCTATCAGTCATAGGACTTATGATGTATTGCAGTCCTATGTAGGATATGATGGGTTATCCTTCGTAACTAGAGTGACAATCGATCGTAGGGCTTCATAAAATCGATCCCAGCTCAATTATATATCTGAAGCACAAAGTCCATTGCGCATGTTGAAGGGAATTCAGCATCATATTTTGACTATTGTACATGTACCGGGTACTTGCCTGTGTATCATCATGTCTGTTCATTGGATGTTCTCTGCCTGTGTATTGCCTCTCAACATTTTTCATTTCTGTGCTTACAATATTTTTATATAATAGCAGCAAATTCCTACGGTTCTTGAGAATTGTTCAAATCAAATGCTTACAATTCAATGAATATAACAACTTTCGGGTATATTGCACCTATGAGATAATTCAAAATAAGGTTTGCTCTTTGTTCATGGGCTGAGTATAGTACTGAGCACATTATTGTGCTATTTATGCAGGATAGTCAAACCTTACTTTGAAATATTTACTAGGTACGTGAAATTATCTGACGATATTTATTATCAATGAACTCAATTGGCAATGGGCATGGACATTTTCTAATATCTAGCAACAATAACTACCATCTTGTGACCTTTCCCTTCTTTTTGGATAGATATTGTCACATTCCAAGTTGTATGACTGTTCTGTGGCCATGAAATATTGACATCATCAATATGATTTTGTAATTGACATTTAATTACTAATCTAATTGTTTACTCTCATTGTGTATATTTAACCACAGTAACTACAAATTTTCTCAACAGGTTAGCCAGTATCAAGCAAACAGTTTTATGATATGGACATGCATTTTACAATTTTCAGAAGTGCCAAAGAAAAAGGAACTGGAAAAACCGGCAGAAAAACCAGCAGAGAAAACAGCGGACAAACCAGCAGAAAAAACGCCGGATAAACCAGCCAAAAAGCCTGCAGAAAAGCCGGCAGAAAAACCGGCAGAAAAACCAGGGAGAAAGCCCGCAGAAAAACCAGCAGATAAACCAGCCCAAAAGCCTGCAGAAAAACCGGCAGAAAAACCGGCAGAAAAACCAGCAGAAAAACCGGCAGAAAAACCAGTCAAAAAGCCTGCAGAAAAACCAGCAGATAAACCAGGGAGAAAGCCTAGCATGGACAAACTTGCAGAGGAAGGCAAGGCTGTTGAATCCTTGCATTATGGATACATAAACTGTTGAAAGCAGATACTCAATAACTAATCTTGCATTTTGAATTACAGATGCCTGCCTGAGTAAACTGTATGAAGCGCCCTCATGTTCAGCGTCAAACCAGTCCAACTTTCTCTATGGGATTTTGGTTATGAACTACTCATAGTATATACTCTATTAGTAGAAGCAATGTGTACCAGAGTCTGCTATTATGAGTCATGATGATACATTAAATACTAGTAAATCAATGCTTAAATGCATTCAATTTGCTAGCTGTGTCAAAAACACAGCTGAAAAATGAACATCATTACAACAACAGAATGAAAACAGTGTGAAGTTCAATCATTATACATACATATGCCTTTATGACACGTTTATAAGAAGACCGTGGCATTCAGTCATATGATTGATAGTGTAACCAAAATCCCATCAGAAAGTTTGACAGAAGAAGAATGCATTATTTCATGGATTTATTTGATTTCTTTTCAAGCATGTCTGTCAGTATTTTATTTCTATTAATACAGAAATTGTTAAATCATCATGGACAACAACTAAGTCAACCATCCAAACTCAATTCATACTTGTTGAATGACAGGTGCTACTTTGTTCACTAATGAATTTGAATACAACAAGTTCATTTTTAATAGTGGCTGCATTTTGCCATTTGCATGTCAGCCAAACTACATCCAGTTTCATGTCATTCTTATTTCCATAAACTCTTGGTTACTAGTTTCTTCTTCATTAATGACCCTATAAAGGTAAGTCACAGCCATTGAAGACAGTTTACAACTATCTTCATAATTCCGCAATCCTGAGAAACTTAATTTTTTGATAACAGTATAGACATCATTTGCACAGGAGAAACCAAATTGCATGAAAATGCCAACTGATACTTCTCAATACATTGCCTGTAATCAACAAATTAACTCCGTCTAGTTTCTTCTTAACTGCAGAATTAAAAGACAAGAACATTGTGAAAGTCTCATCACTCTTGAAATACACATGAAGAGTCTAGTTCCTTGACTTCTTGAAATGCTACACATATGATAGTTACCAATGCATGCATTTTAACAGTGGCACACTGTATGATGCTTGCATGGTTACTGAAAGGTATTCAGAATCAGCAGAATGATCAAAGTAAAAATGAAAGATGGGCTATGTATGCTGATTGCAAGATAAACGATTATAATATGGCATGTTGCCATGGCAATTATAATGTCATCCAAGGAACCTCACATGTGACATAGATCATAGATGCAAGTTACAATTCACTTTTCCGTCACGGTACAATTAAATTACGGTATCATTTTACAGACCGGGATTAGCAAATCGCAAGGATACCACAAATACTTGAAAATACATATGTAATTATAAGATCTGTTGTAACATCTATGATGTATGTATCTAAGTAAGGGCATTTACGAATCTGAGGCTCAGGTTCAGGCTCCAGCACTGACATCCATATATATGCTGAAAATATAGGTTGTGGTTTTTCATTGAAGCTGAAGCTCTGCTTTCCTTTTCAAACCAGAGAATCTTCTTCAGAACAGCAGCCAAAAACCTCTATTTTGATACCTGTTATTTCAGAATGTATTCAAGAAATGGGGCTGGAGCCTGAGACAGAGCCTGAATCTCTGTTTGGTAAATGTCCTAAGACTGGATTGATTATACCAAATACTGGGTGTGTCAGAAGCATGACAGGTGCATTGTGGGAATAATACCCCATTCTTAAATATTTGACTCATTAACATTAGTTACGTCATTTCTCTAGAAACTGATGGCAAGAAGAAACCCAAGAAAGATGAGGAGGCCCCGCCCGAGAAGAAGCCACGCCCAGGTGAGAAGCCTGCTCCTGTTGAGGATGCTGTTACACCAATGGAGCAGGCCCCTGTGGCATCTATGCCTACACCTATGGAGATTGAGATTAGTCCAGAGGGAGGTATAGTGGCACAGCAGGCACCAGAGGAACAAGCGGCTGTTCCTGTACAGCGAAGAATGTCTGCTACAGATTACCTAGGTCAGTCAAATCATTCATTCTTAGCCGTTACACTTTTTTAAAATGATTTTTTGGTTTCCAATGTACAATGAAGCAATATGTCTTTGCATTATGTAGGCATGTTTGTGAATTTATAAAATATGTACATTTATTGACTCTATTTCTGCCCCCTGTCCATTGGAAGCTGAGTTATTATGCCTGAATAAATCGCCAAAATGAATCGCTATCTAGTGACATTTTTTTGCGTAAGATAAACAGTGTAATGGTATATTATCTTAGTTTAAATAATTTTTTCAAAGTATTCATTCAAATGTCTTTGCTTCAGATGCCAATGCTTCACAGTAACTACCCTTTCTCCAAAGCTTAGAGTTTTGGAAATCAACTTTTTAATAACTTGTTGCAGTTTTTTCCGTAAAATTTTGTTAAGAATATCACTATTTAACCCAACATTTTTCACCACAAACCTCTCTACTGCCCTCGTTGGCCAATAGATGAACAGGCTACAGCAGAATCTACACCAGTGACAGAAGGCAGTGCCCCTACTGATGAATCCTCTGAAGGTGAATTCCATCATGGTGTGACGGATATCTACATCCTTCTTTTGGTGTTTTTATCTCTCCCTTGTGCTGTGGCGATATTTCCCCACCCCCAACATGTTCAAACCACACCCACAAACATGCACATCAATCTGTAGGACATCTTGCATGCTATTAATTTAGTTTGTGTCTAGATTCTGCAGATCAAGTGAAAAGGAATAAGAAATGTTACTGTTTCTCTCCTTTTCTTAAAAAAATGTCTGTCTGTCTTTTCCTTACATTTGATTCATGTAAAACCCTTTTTATCCTGTACAATTTTCTCCAGATTAATCTTGACAACAAAATAGTTCTGATGAGAAAATTGAATGTGTGATTAGATTGTGTTGACTTCCTTTCACTTGTTTTTATTGCATATTTGGATGTGATGATGTGAGGATAAGACTTATAAATGCAAATTCAATTTGGACGATGTGTAGCACCTTACCCTGGCTTACCTTTAAGGCACATTGCACATTTGAATTTGTCAGACTGATTATCCTGTTGCTGTATAATAATTATGATGAAAGCTAAGCGTTTGTGCAGAATCCTGCAGCTTTGGTATAGTGTGGTGCCTTGATGTCACTCACCAATGTGCAGTTGGCTCGCAGCAAAGTGTGTTTTGCATCTTAAACTGTGGAAATTTGTTGTTCACTTAATGTGAAGTTAGTATACAAAAGGCGCAAACATTAATAGGATATGTTCAGAAGCTTACATCTTTAAACTTCATCATTATGGAAAGTCAAGGAAATCTGTGGAGGAAATTCCTGGAAAAGGAAGTCCATGGTGGGACTCCATGGTATTGAGAAACCATTGAATATCTGCTTGAGGTTTTGGAAAATCTGTAGTATGATGAAAACAACTCTGCTCATGTGCAAATAGGGTGTGGTTATTTTAGGTATTAAGTAGAATCAATTTCAGGGTCTTGTTTTTTCCTGTGAATTAATAACATTGGTGGCACATTCTCACAGGAGCCATGCAAAGTTATCACCCATTGTATGTAACCAAACATCCAGACTAACTAAATCTGTCAAAATCCAATGCTAGTTCTGATAACTGAACTTGGAAGGCCCCAGGCTCTGTAACTTTGATCAAAGAGTGTGCCACACATAGCTACTGAATTGTGAACTTTGGCAGATTAAGAAAGTCCTCATCAGATGACTGGGTTAATAACACATCTCACATGGTCATTTTTATAGTAACATGTTTTGTCAGGTTCATAGAAATACATGTATTGAATTCAAGTAAGACTTGCCCTTCACTGGTGTGCATCAGCACTGCATGCTCAGTGCAGCTGCAAAAGCACACATGCTGGAAGTCATGGGTTCGAATCCCACCTGAGCCAGCAAATGATGTTTTCATGTGCTCTCTAATACTGATACACAGTATTGGTGAAGGATTAGCCTAATTTGAATGACCTACATGAGTTATACACATTCTTTGTATCCATATCTCATTATATGCATGACATACTTAGTCAGGGAAACCAAATCATTTGACACAAAACCATTTGGTATAAATACAGGAAAAATACCACTTGAGTATGTTCAATGTTACTCATTGTTATATGGAAATGTCTCATTTCCCAGTACAGTAGTTGATTATTTGTATATTTGTACAAAGTGTAGTACTCATGTAGACGTCTAGCTGTTACTTAACGTGTAGACAGCCAGGACAATTAACAAAATGGAAGGCAGGTAATTTCTGCAAAAACTAGAAACACAGAATCAAGCAAATTGGCCATTTCCAACATAAGTCAGGTTTGAGAACAATTCCTATTTTAAAAAGGCAGTTTTTCTTATTGTTTCTGTTGTTTTTAAATCATCATTGGTCGAATTATTGTAATGGAATTAATGATTTTCACAAATGGAAACGTTTTCAACTGAAAATTGAGGCCTTCCGAATGCTGTGATAAAAGCACAGCTGGCATAAGGCAATTAATATGTTCTTTTTGATCAGAAATTCTTTGAAGGCAATTATCAAATTAAAATTGTTCGTATTTCATTTTTTGGTTAATAATTGAAAATGATTGAAATAGATTGAAATATCTGGATACATAATTTAGTTCATCTGTTCACAGAGAAAATGTAATCCTAAGAAAATATTCCTAATTTTTGCAGTAAGTGTGAGGGTTGAAAAGTCTGACTAATGTGGACACCATTTTGAAAATTTTGTTTTAACTTTACCTTCTACAACAAACAGATTGTACTTACTTTGCTGTCCCCTTCTCAACCCAGCTGCTGCCGTGTTTCCCCTGTGACTAGTTTTCTAAAAGCAAAAAGCTTTTCTATAAACTCTGCTTTAAACTACCTTCCAGTTATTGCTTGGCTCCAAATTTGACCCCTCCCCCTTTCCCTGCCAAATCAAGATGAGTGTACAATGTACAACTTGCCCATGTGGAGTGGTTATACCATGCAGTTGCATGGAATCAAATCTTTCATGATTTATGCAGTCTTTGGCTCATTACCTGGTCAAATTCACTTGAGAGTTCACCTTTAAGTTGCATGTTAGATAGTTTAAATTAAGGATTGCATGCCATAACAATTCATCTGAAATTGTATCCAGTTATAGAAAATCACATTTACTTCACATAGTTTACTTTCTATAATAAGGATTACCTAAATCAAACCCAAAAGATGAGCTGTTTTCCTAATTCTCTTGAATCATTTCATTTCAAGACTCAAATAAAAATGGGGGTCATACTTTAATTCCAGTGATGTGGTATTGTACATTTGCATGCTTAATTGTTCTTATATTTCCCAGATGTGACGTTCAAGTTAAATTGACCAGGTGTTTAACAGTGTGTTCCAAGCACAGTGCATGCCTTTGATCCTATATTACCATTCCTGACATATTAACCTGGTATCCTGTGTCTTTCATTTCTTCATCTATGGGGTCAGGATTCAAACGGTCAGGTCAGTCGGTCAAGCCTCCTGAGACCAAGCCAACTGTTCATCCACCAGCGGTCAAGATGAAGGACGAGGGCGGGGCACCTTATTTCATTGAGGTACCAGAAAAGATTCAGATCGTAGAAGGTAAATAAAACAGTCAAATTTGTTGAATGGTCTCTGAGGAAATGTGCATGTTGCTAATTAATGTTACTTCATTCTGCAGCATCACCAAGTCGAAATGTCACAAAACACATTTCAGTTATTGTTTTGTTTAATTTTGTTCTTTCAAGACAGGATTTTGTTGACAAACATTCTGCGTAACAGTTAGCTCGTTTGAAAATAAACCACAAGGGAAACTGAATTGAATGAAGTGTGATTGGAAACTGTATAGCTCATTTGATGGAGCACCTATACAGTATTCTAATGGTGACAGGTTTGAACCCTTGAATCACTAAATCTCACCATTGGCATATGTCTCTTTAAAGGTAGAATCATACTTTGGTCAAGTTGATGGAACAGCTGCGGTCTGTTCATAATTTGATTTGTCATGAAATAAAAACAAACCTGTGAAATTTTCAGCTCAATTGATCATTGGAAAAACAGTAGAAAACAGTGAAAAACCGTTGAAATGGGTCACTTTGGAGAAACGGTCTTCAGGTCAACAGGGCACGCACAAAAGCGCAGGCACAACACATGCTCACAATTGCATGCATGTGCGCTGTTGACTTGAACACAGGTTCTCCAAAGTCTCCCATTGTTACGCGAAATTGTGAGGTAATTGTAATTGTGAGGTAATTATTTTGTTTTACCCATTTCTGGCAAAAAAGTTCAGCATTTCAGGAAGAAATCACAATCTTATTGAATTCTGGTTCTGATTATCAACTATACTTTAGGTACTTGACATATTCTATTGTCCTATGATGGACCTTTTGGCATTATACATTCCGTTCACTTCATAACCTGAATCCATTCTAACTAAGATAACCTTTGACCTACAGGTCAGACTGCCAAATTTGATGCTGTTGTCGAGGGCAACCCCAAACCTAATTTTTTTTGGTACAAGGGTAACAAGGAGATCACCGAGGGATTCAAGGGTCGTTACAGTGTAAGTAATCCTCGCTATAATTGCCACTCAGTCTACATTGGCATATATCACATATCATGTCAAATTGATAAGCTGCTGCAGTATGCTGTGTGGATACCAGTTAACCCTGGTTGTCTGCTGCAGTATGCTATGTGGATACCAGTTTACCCTGGTGATCTGCTGCAGTATGCTGTGTGGATACCAGTTAACCCTGGTTGTCTGCTGCAGTATGCTTATGTGGATACCAGTTTACCCTGGTGATCTGCTTCAGTATGCCGTGTGGATACCAGTTAACCCTGGTTGTCTGCTGCAGTATGCTATGTGGATACCAGTTTACCCTGGTGATCTGCTGCAGTATGCTGTGTGGATACCAGTTTACCCTGGTTGTCTGCTGCAGTATGCTATGTGGATACCAGTTTACCCTGGTGATCTGCTGCAGTATGCCGTGTGGATACCAGTTTACCCTGGTTGTCTGCTGCAGTATGCTATGTGGATACCAGTTTACCCTGGTGATCTGCTGCAGTATGCTGTGTGGATACCAGTTAACCCTGGTTGTCTGCTGCAGTATGCTATGTGGATACCAGTTTACCCTGGTGATCTGCTGCAGTATGCCGTGTGGATACCAGTTTACCCTGGTTGTCTGCTGCAGTATGCTATGTGGATACCAGTTTACCCTGGTGATCTGCTGCAGTATGCTGTGTGGATACCAGTTTACCCTGGTGATCTGCTGCAGTATGCCGTGTGGATACCAGTTTACCCTGGTTGTCTGCTGCAGTATGCTATGTGGATACCAGTTTACCCTGGTGATCTGCTGCAGTATGCTGTGTGGATACCAGTTAACCCTGGTTGTCTGCTGCAGTATGCTATGTGGATACCAGTTTACCCTGGTGATCTGCTTCAGTATGCCGTGTGGATACCAGTTTACCCTGGTTGTCATCTCCATCCAGTACCAATTTCAAGACAATCTTAAAATTCCACTCATTCTAGAAAGCGTTCACTTACGACTTACAGAACTTTTGATGAAGTTACATGAGCGCCTCTTTGGCACATACCAGCAGACATCAGTCATTATGAATATGTTATGTGTTGTATGTATTTCAGGTGAAGTACTCTGAGCAACGTAATGTTCATTTTCTGGAGATCAAGAAAGCTGAGATGGGTGATACTGGCAAGTTCAGCTGTAAGGCTGAGAATGAAAATGGCATAGATGAGCGAGTCTTTTCACTTGTCGTCAACAGTAAGTCCATTCCTAGTCCTTTGACTCATTTCAAATTTTTTAGAATTGGTTTTTAAGCAAATTGTTTATGCAGACAATGGTTTATTGTTTTTGGTTATTGGATACCAGGGGCCTTTCTCAAAGCTCGGCTCCAGCTCCGGCTCAGGCTCTGGTTCCTGCTCCATTTCGTGAATCCATACTAAACTTACAACAAAATCTGCAGTTAGGAAGTAGATTCTCTGGTTTGAAAAAGAAAACAGAGCTTCAGCTTCAACGAAAAATCATAACCTATATTTTCAGAAGGTGGATGACAGAGACGAAGCCCTAGCCGGAGCCGAGCTTTGAGAAAGGCCGAAGATTGTCTGTATCCCCTTGGCAATTTTGATATGAACCTTTCTGAATCCTCAAAAGTTTGAGTATACGTGTGGAATAATTATTGGCTTGGAATTTGGCTCCTTATATATATGGCAACCATGGCAACTGGGTATTAGCACTCCATATTAATTGACATCACTTGAGATTGGTTCAAACCATGCATAGTTTCTATGTACATTTGCCACACATTGCCTGACACGCAGGTATATTACTGGTGTCAGCATTTACTAGGCTTCTGTTTTAGCAGATGTCCAGAGTGCTGTTAAATAATACAATTGGATTATTGACTGATGACAACCATTCCTATTGTTTTTGATGTTCATAGCTTTTTTTATCATAGTTAATGGGCAAATTTCCATTTCTTACAATTGGGCCAAAGCATGGAATGTTTTCATTTGCTGGAAGATGGTAAGGAGAATTTCAACTGATATGATACGTGTATTGCCATGTTGCAGGGTGGCTTGTTTCTCCCATCGTTCAGTGAGCATTGTGGTCATGTCATCTGCAATGTTATGGTCTAAACGTTTGTCCACATTTTTTTAATTTTAAACATTTGCGAGGATTTCCAAAGGTTTGCATTGTTTCTTGAAGTGGTTTGGAAGAATTTTCCAAAGCGAATAAAAAAATCAAGGCAGTTTGTGGGTTCCTTAAAGACTTGTTTGAAATCTCAAATAAAAGTTTGCAACTTTACAAAAAATATCACTAAGCGATCCTTTTCAATGCATTTTGAAAATGTGTGGCCTGCTGGTCTTTATTGTACATTGGATTGGCTCAAAGCCCCTACATCATGAGATACTGTGTCCCAAGTAAGCAAGTACAAAGTATCATATAACTTTGCCAAAGAATGAAATTGTCTGCAAAATGTAGAAATTTCTCAACACTTTCCAGAAATTCAACTTTAATTATCACTTTTTTTCCCACAGGTTTACACAAAATACAAAAGATACGGCTGTTCTTAAAATGATATATTTCTTTAATTTGTTGGTACTGAGCAACTTTTGTGTTTGTTTTTAATAATCAAAGAAACATGGCATGGACAGCACAACTTGAATAGAACAAGCACATTAGAAATGAATTTTATAATATGAACAGCGCCCTCTCTTGATGATTGTTGACTACTTACATTGTGCACAGTTAGATGCACTTTGATTTCTAATCACATTGTTGATAATAGTGTTGGTATTAAGTAACTCGGTTGACACATTATGCACAATTGCACCTTTAACTAGTCGTCTGTTTATGCCTGGTTTATTTTTCTGTTTGGATATTCCACTAAAATGTATGAATATTTAAAAGATACCAAGCTAGGGACAAGATAATGACATGCAAAAACAATGTATGATTATCTGATTCTTAATGAAATTATTATGTTTTTAAGTGACTGAATATCATGAACCTGCAGTCTATTTCTCCAAACTCATGGTAACTTTCTGTCAATCGTATGACTTACAATACATTGCAGCCTTACGTAGGATACAATAGGTTATCCTTCGTAACTTGAGTTATGATCGAGTTTAGGGCTTCATGAAATCGATATCTGCATACCGGCATATTAATAAAGAGCTTAACAAAAAACATTCACATTCAACTAAAACCCATGCAATCGCCACTATATTAATAAATCAGGATATGTGGGATTTTGCTTTTAAAACAGTATTTTGTGAACACTTTTCCAAATAACAGCTAAGGAATTGATATCATATCATGTAATGGTTAAAGACTTTACATGTG
Source organism: Astropecten irregularis (assembly GCA_963971285.1). Lineage (NCBI taxonomy): Eukaryota > Metazoa > Echinodermata > Asteroidea > Paxillosida > Astropectinidae > Astropecten > Astropecten irregularis. The sequence continues at coordinate 8,777,632 of OZ020259.1, forward strand.
CTCAAATTACAACAAATGTGTAGCATTTTATTTGTCAGCATGGTCAGTACAGTTAAGAGATACATGTATAAACTTAACCAAATTTATGTGGTGTGGTCATACCGATTGAAATTGGAATACCTGTATCCCTCATTTATGACGTTGAGGAGAAATTTCTTCGTAGTCCCAAATCCTGATCTCTTTAAAGTTGATTTGTTCAAATTTCCATGCAAACATTCTACATGTTGTACATTGTGAACCCACCATGCAAACCGTCAAATTTCATTGGTTATCTTTTGCCATTCTTTTGTTTTCTGCCCCAGCCTTCCCATAAACATTCAATTTCACAAACCAGTGCATAGAACAAAAAGTCATGCATCTGCATAATGAGAAAACTAATCAATTAGATCACAATTTTGTGTTTTAAGCAGAATTTATGAGTTCATAAAATGTTTATTTTTCAACATGTAATTAACCTACATGTATAACCTAATCTGTTATTGAGTTTGAGTGTTAATGTATTTTATTTTACTGTATTAAACTCAGTGAGTTGATGTATTAATGAACAATTAATATTTTCTAGGCACATTCAAAATGACTTGAATCTTGGGCTGCAAAATGCTGCAAAATGCATGCGTTGATTTTCTGTTGGTCACTGTGGTATATTGGCACTCTCATGCACTGTACTAGGCATAGTCCCATGCTGATGGCATTTGTATATATGAATTATCTTATGAATATGTATGAGGTAACAACATCGCACTCCTTAATACAGTTTTTAGTTTGACTAAACCTCATGTATTAGAATGATTGCATTCCATTGCTATTGTGGTATCATCAATGACTGGTGCCTCTGTGTTGTACATGTATGTAGTTGGTGCATGTAGGCCTATACATCACACATGACAACTACATGTATAAGCAAGACCACACAAGAACTTTGGTAATCTGAAGTTGGACCAACCTGATCCAATAATGTAGTTGATTTAAGGAAGACCTGAAGCGGTTCAATCCTAGCATGATCTTTATCGAAGGCGAGGATCGAAACGCATCAGGCCCTGCTAACTCCAAGCATTTTATAAATTTTAGGTATTTTTGTTTGGCTGATGAGCAGTTTGCAGCAGTTCATTACTTGTAGTTGATGATTGTTGAGCTAGTCTGGTTGCATGCTTGGTATAGCCATACAGGGCATGGTCACTCGTGTGTCTATCATGCAAATTGTACCAAAATACAGCAAGCAACCATTGCAACTACAAAGTCAAATAGAATTTGTTACTTTGGTATATTATTGCATTGCCAATGTTAGATGACAGGTATCATCGTTTTATGTCTGTAGCTAAAAGCTTTTGTCCTTTTTCACTGTGTGTGACTTGCATATGATTTTGACAAACATGCACATGTCATTATGATTGATGGCAATGGCAGATGGAATGACATCAATGTATATGAGGTATGATGTAAGCTGAATACAAATGTCACATTAGCATGGGAGTTTTTTCTCCACTCGTGTTTGGCACACACACATTTTCCACAATGCACTTTGAGTTTGCACCAATTAGATCAGGGCTCAGTTTTACAGTATGATTCTTGACAAATGCAGAAATAAAATATCATGGTCTTAAATATTCTAAACAAGTTATTAATTGCAGACCATAACCATCCATGGGCAACAATTTGCGGGTTTTTTTTTATTTGGGGATGTCTACATTTCATGATTTTTTATCCTGTTATCAGATAAAAGTCACAGAAATGCCATGCTTAATAACCCAGAAATTGCTTAATCATTGGAGTGATCATGCACAAATGCACATTCACTAGAATGGGACATTTTCATTGATTTCTGATTTTCAGTATCAAACAAAGTCATGAAATATATTTTCCAGTGATATGAAAATTCCCAATCCTAGTAACCTTTCCTGAAGAGTACATAGTGAGCATTGAGACGTGTACATGTAGATACTGTAAAGCTGAGGCCTGTATTATTCAATTGCTGCCAATTTTTGCCAATGGATAAACAGAGAATCCGGAGCCGATGGAACCTGAGGATACTGGAGAAGAAGGTGTGCCAAATATTCAATGTCCTACCTCATTATCTCTATAGTATGTATGTAGATTCATTGTTATATTATTGGTAGGATATCTGGGCTTATGCTGTGTCCAAAACGGGTTTCCAGAGCTATGGCTACATCTATGCGTTCCAATGCATTTGCAACCTAGACCTAGCCTAGGCAACTGGTTTTGGATGCAGCATATTTTTGACATTTAGAAGCAGACATCTTTGGTCATTCTACAGGCAGCCATAGCTGGGAACCTCCATAGGGCATTTACGAAACAGAGGCTCAGGCTCCATCTCAGGCTTCATCTCAGGCTTCAACCCCATTTCGAAAATCCATTCTGAAAAAATGGGTATCAAAAAAGAGGCTTTTGGCTGTTGGCTTTTGGCCTCAGCTTCAATAAAAAACCTACCCCCAGCATATGGATGCCAGAGCTGGAGCCTGAGCGCTGAGCCTGAGCCTCTGTTTCGTAAACCGCCATGGTGTCTACCCAATGGTAATTGGATTTAATACAATGGGTAAAACATCTCGGTTGGTATGTGATGGCCCCCATCTATGGCCGCTTCATCAGAACCATTAGCAGTTACTGCCAAATCAATGATTGTAATTGTCCTCTATCCCATACAAAGCATTAAAGGTGTATTTCCATACTTTGGTAGCATACTGAAACAGAAATCTTCACAGATATACCTATAATTTTAATACAGGGTATAAAGATTGTGATGGTAGAAACATACCGTTAAAATTGTTCTGCCTGAAATGCTGTAATTTTATCCAGGAAAGAGCAAAACCAGCTCTTTTTTATTTATAAATATAGCATTTCATGGCAGAACTTTCTTAATAGTATGTTTCTACCATCACCATCTTTATACCCTGTAAGTAGGTAAATCTGTGAAGATTTCTGTTTGGGTATTCTACCAAAGTATGATACATGTGGTACCTAAGGGTGCACTTCCATCTAGATTATTGGAATAGATGACTGAGTGAAGTATTAGCCAGTTTGGTTATACATTGTAAATGTATGATTCTATTAATCATAACCCCTAAACAATGCAGTTTTATTCACAACACACAAAATGTGTGGAAAACACACAAAATACAAGGCTACAAAATCCCGCTCTTTCAGATTCAGTTTCATTTATACAAAGAAATGTACATTAAATTGACAATGACACTGAACAAATCTCCATTTTGTACATCCTCTTGAAATATTCCAAAACACAATCAGCTGCATTTAATGTATGCACTGTCCTCACATACTAATTTATCAGTTTAGATGACCGCGCAAGATGTTCAACAACATGTTGTATTTAGCTTCCCATGATGCCCGGAAGCAAGGAACACTACTTTGTTACACACAAACATGCAGCTCAACTGTCATACTAACAGAATATATCCCTTCATTTTTGAAATCCATTTTCTGATGGATTGAAGAGTAGCTCAGTCTTGAAAACACTGGGTTTTTTTTATGGACACTAATGATTTTACAGGAAACTACCTTAATATCCATATTTGTTATACACGTAATTGCATGGTGTCTACGGCTGCCATACAAACCATGAGGTAATCCACCATGGCTAAGGTGTATCATAGTGGAATACTTTATCTAGGTTTTTAGACCTGTGGTGAAAGTCTTCAAATTTTGTGTCTACATTTATGTATTTCATTACTTTGTTGGTCAGGTTGTCATTTGGAATGAAGAGCAATATCAAAATGTAATTGCAAGACAAATTCTGGAAAATTATTGTTGTTTTTTCTGAAGACTGATACCAATGGAATTGTAATGTAGTTTTAATGTATAATTGTGGAAGTTTGTTTGGCAAAAAGATGTTATTTAAGCTGGCGGACTGTTAAACAGGTGAACCAATTGTTCTGAAACTATGGAGAAAACTTTGTATATGTATGTTTTTGTTTTGTTTTGCGTAAACTACAAGCAAAATATAAAAATCAAACTTATGGTGTTTACTTCTGTTATGATTTGTTATGCTGCAATAAGGTTTTTGAATGTTTGATTTAACTTTTGTATTCATTTATTTGTATTCATCTTTTAGAAAAACCAGAAAGTGATGCATTGGACTTCCGTCAGATGCTTCGACACAGGTACATAAAATGAGGAGAATAGTATCCCATTATAACATGCATTTAGGTGCTATGAATAAGGCCTTAAAAAGGGTTATATTTTGGTAACGGGCTCCAAAAAAAGGGTAGGTAGGTCGGGATTCTTTTCTTTCTTTTTTTCCCCTCTCAGCAATGAAAATGACGTGCTTTCTAATTATTTAAGCCGGTAGTATTACACGATAGCAAAAGAAAACAAAGTAACACCATGGAATACTACAATGGGAAATGGTCAGAGATGGTTTCAAACGTATTTATGACTAATTTATATAGATTTTAATCATTAAATTTCTTCCCTTGGAAAAAAATCTTTAGACTTTAGAAGGAATTTTGAAATTTCACTTTTTCTTTTTGGTCACTTCTACATGTATATTGCTTTCAGAGAAAATGTGACTAAAAGCATTCAGGAAATGAAATCATTGAAACTTTCAAGAATGTAAAACTTCAGATTTTAATCTGAATTGCGATTTTAATCTGAATTCTGATTTTTTGGTTTAGATTTTAAATCAGAATTTCAGGGTTTTTTTGTACTTTATGATCAAATCTACGTAGAGACAACTTGTTGAGCTGCTTATTATCCCCACTGAGCTACTAGTATGTATTTTTATTGAACAAGTTTGTGTGTTGTATGCTTGTACTTATTGGAAAGGGGTCATTGTAACCAAACATTCTTGACATCGTCAAACCACAACTTGGCAGTTCATATTCACTTCAATAATGTTTATCAACTAAAGATGTCTGGTTTCCTTTACAGAGAAGTGAAGAGAGCTGAGACTAAGACTGAGGTACCAGACTGGGGCACTCTGAAAGACACAGATGTACCTGATAAAATGGTAGGACAGCATTCATCTACGTCTTTCTTCAATCTTACTCATCAATCAACCTTTTTGGTTGATTTTGTTCAAAAATGTATGCATTGCCTTGACTGAAGCCTTGTTTATATTTTTTCATTTCTCACTTGTTCTCCAATATCTCTCTCTGCCCCAGGCAAAATAACCCCCAGGGGAGACGAGCCCATTTTTCACTTGAAGAAATCAATCTCATATTGTGCACATATATTTATTCTATTTCTAGGCCCATTTTGTTTATACATGTATAGGGTACAGTTTAGTGTGACAACCTGCATTTGTAGTCTTGGCGTGCGGGTTTGCACATGGTAGTGCAACATAGTTTGCACATCACACGATTGAGTGTGATGTGCCCAGCTCGCTCCAAGCTGAACTCACACCAGCTCATTCACACTTCAGGTCTGTTCCTGGGAAAAGCATCTCACTCGGAGGCCAGAATGTTCAACCTGGGCCCAATTTCATGGAATTCGTTACGTCCTATTTTTGTGCTTATGAGCACTGCTACGTGTGACATCTATTTCATAGAATCCGTAACCAAGACTTTCAGTTTATAGGAAAGATTTTTTAGGCTAACCGTGATTATTTTCTGCTATAACGTGCTGTAGCATTCTGCAGAAAGTCCTTGCTTAGCCAAGCAAGAAAGAAAATACACTATTACCGTAAGCAAAAAAAAGTCTGCAAAATTAAGCGGAGTATCTTCGCTTACGGTAACGGATTCCATGAAATTGGGCCCCAGGCTGAACTTGCCTTGGGTAAGAGCCACCTCATAAGAGGTAATGTGGGGTTGACTCAGGTGGAAATTGCACGTAAGAGACAGGGTATATCTTCACCCCTGCGTTGCCCTTGGGCCATCTCCCAGATTGTGTCTAGTGAGAAAAGGCTAATTTGAAATGAAACATTGAAGTAATCCTGTTAGTCTGTTTTTCTGTTCTGATTTTGCCACCAGGGCGCAGAAATCAGCCGTCCTCTGAAGTCCACCCGTGCCAATGAGCGTGATGGTAGACTGACTCTAGAGGTTGGCTGTAAGGCTGAAGGAGTTAAACCTACCTGGTATAAGGATGGACAAGAAGTAACAGCTAGCAAGAAATACAAGATGAAGCAAACTCTGAATGATTATGAGTTGACTGTTATTGATCTCAAGGTGGCAGACGGTGGTGACTACAAAGTCAAGTTTGGTGATTTTGATGAGAGCGTCTGCAATGTGGTCATCGATGGTGAGTGACAAAACAAAAGACATTATACAAAAGGCTTAAAATAGGCATAAATATGTGACTACTATACAGACCAAATACAGTTTTGAACGCAACTTAGTCAAAAGAAAACCTGTATGATTCGGTTTATTGCCGAAAATTAATTAATTCTTAGGGGTCTGTAGCGCCATAAATTTTACATTATACAAAAGAGAATCATTCAGTTTGCAAAATTTGTAGATTTAATTGAAAGTTCAAACCCATATATGAATTTCTTCCTAGTTCCTTTATCTTCCATTACTTGACCCCGGCTCCCTTGACAATTCTACCCAAAAGCTTCTTAGAGTCTGAAATTGTGCAGTATCATTGTGGCATATTCTTTAACTCGGACCATGTTTGGATGTCAAGCCTATACAAAGTACTGAGTCCTCCAATAATCCTGCTTTACTAGAAATCATGCTTGAATGATACATGATGTCATATATCAGCTGATATGCAGTTTGCAATGGTACACATGTATCATTATTGGCAATTCCAGGATGGTTAGGGTTAAATTATTCTAATATAGAAACATCTGACAAGTTTTGAATTCCATATGATGTAAAAGTTTCTATAAACCAGGATATACAGTACAGCAATTTCAAGCACATTATTCATATTGACTGATGCCCCATATTTTGCATACTTAAGTAATTGTAGCTCTCTACATAAGGCCTTAAAAAAAATTGTTGTGTTGCCCTCAGCGACCGACCGTAAGATGCCAAAACTTTGGGTCAGGATTTTTTTTTTTTCTCTGAGTCCTAAAGTATAAAAACTCACCATTTTTGACAGAAAATGTAAGATTTAGCATTAAAAAAGCGTGTCTCCTCAAAACGACCCAAGACCGTTGATTTATAAGCCCTTGTGATCATGTATATGAACGACACAGTATTTATTCTTAAATGTTTGAAAGTCGGTCAAAAAAAAGAAAAAAAAAAGAAGAAGACAAATCAATTGACCACTTGAGGGCAACACAAACATTTTTGTTCGGCCTAATATGCTCAGAGGAACCTTGGTCCAGTCTAACTGCTCTGTGAAATATCTCTCATTTGTATCTAAGCATTCTGTGCTTAAGCACCACAAGCCTTTTCCACAGGTTAGCAAGGGACTCCATTGTGAGCATATTATGCTTACTAAGCATTCTTTGCTTTCATGCTTAGCGTGGAATTACCTGACTAGAATCATAGAATGGTGAGGAGTAAGCTGGGTATTCATTGGTTAGCAGAACCATGAAATGGATCACATGTCTGGTCCCATGGGTGTGATTGTACTTAGTAATAGCCTCTGAATATAGACTCAGTATATTCCATGTAAGTGTGGCTGATGTTTGCTATCTTCTGGTCAGTTTAGTAAATGACCCTTCACCAGCTACACACTGAGCACTGCCTAACAAACAAGCAGTGTAACCAAAATACCAGATCAGTACCAGTTATTCCAACAGGCCCAATTTATATTATTACTGAGCAAAGAATATACAATTATGACAAATGTTGTCTTGAAATCACACAACCACTCACAAGTCAAACTAAACAATGGAAAACATCTGTAAGGACAGACAAACATTGATACAGTCATGTAAGTAAATATCTTTCTAGAAATGTTGTTTGAGTTTTATTGAATGAATTGCACTCAGCTAGTTTGTGTGTAATGCATCTGCTTTGTATCTGCTTTGTCTTGTTTCCAAATCAAAGCATACAGAAATGCACTGCATTATGATTGCTATCTTACACTGCTTATTCACTTTGTATGCACAAACGTCTTGCCCACAGTCAGTGTTTGCTCAATGTTCAACCCACAGTGAAAGGTTTGCAATTTGAAATGTCTCCCTCTAAAGTGTGTGCAAAGAAGCAATACAGCAAGCTGCACTCAATATTTCACTGCCTATTCTTGCTTCTGTAAAAGTGTGATGTTGCTAAATTACCGTAAATGTCTGGCCAAATTAAGGAGATGGTTTCTCATTCCTAAGTGAAACTTTTTCTTCTGCCTTATCGTGCATTTTTTTTTCTTCAAAATTAAAGAATTCAGTTTTCATTTATGAAAATTTTGCAATTTCAGCTTTTCTTCTCTTTGCTTTAGTAATATTCAGTCTGAACAATCTTTCTTTGAAAAAAATATAAAATAGTTGTGAAATGCAGATGTTTTTAGCACGTTGGGATGAGAAACTATTGTTCTTGGCTTTAGAGCAAGTAAAGTAATGCTTTGTGCATTGTTTTGTTTGTTGACTTTATTCTTGCTTTGCTGCTTTTGTCAGATTTGTGCTTTGTATTTTTTAAATTGTATGTTTTCACATTTTTGCAATTGTCTTCACTTGATTTTGCTTTTGTCTTCTGTGTCTTCCTGTTCGCTATGTTGCCTCCTTTCTGACAATACACCCACAGAGCACATTTGCCTAGCAACCGTTTCAGATCGGGAGATGACATCATTGGTTTCCCGGGGGATCGTAGCTAAGGGTGGTATGAATCTAGTCCCAACATTGGTCATTAGGCAGTTCCATGGAAGATGCTTATTACTTACATGTGTATGTATGGAGTTCAATATGAGACACGCACACACAGCCAAAACTAATACCCAAAATATTCAACTGAGTTTTCAACTGCATTGAAACTGGAAAAAGTATGAACAATTTTTTTATGAGAAATTACATTTTTCAAAGTTGCATGACAATTGTTGAAAAGTTTTTGACAACGACTTGAAACTGTCTTTGCATTTGGTGTTATAGCCTTCCTGTCATGGACCATGTTTGCAAACTGATTTTCTGTCACATTGATGTTGCATTGATCATGGATGATATTGATTATTGATCTTCATTGATCACATATTGATCCTTGAACTGGTATTGATCTATGATCTCACATCAATTGTTAATTGGTACCTCTATCCGATGCTTTAAATTTGGGTTATTTGATTTTTAAAGCAATAGCATAATTCCTTGTACATGTTGTACATGTACATTTGAAGATTTGGATACAATGTATTTGTGTTGTTGTCCTATCCAGCATATTCCATGGAATTGCCTAGTTTTTGAATCACAGTCCTCAATCTTACTATGTCATTCAATTGACTGATATGTACAATGATACCATGTTTCTTTCAGGTATTGTGTCCAGTACATGTTTGCATGCTTCCCTGTGTCCAAATGCTCATCAATCAATATGCATGAAGCTAATAACAGCATATTCATTTCACATACCGTTGCATTATGGAATATTATGTGAATGTCATAAAACACCATTTCTCAGAAAAAAAGGTATGTTCATAATTTGCTAGTCAAATTTGACTGTACATATCTAATTAATCATTCATGAACTGACACCAGATTTTGCTTCCATCTCAGAAACGTCTGATTGAAGCCTGTCCTGGCCAGTTGTTATTTAGTGCAATGCTGATAATAGCAAACTTCAGGAATATTCAGTGAAGAATATTGTTTTACCCAATCTTAAGTTGTTCTCACATTTGGAAAAGTTTCAGATAAATTTCCCGACACTGATATTTGTCATGGAACATATTGAGACTGTATTCAGTGGCTACTGAGGGTTTTATCTATCAAATAATGTCAAGATGTCCAAACTAGACAAATGATAATGGTTAAGTTGATCAAATGCTAGTAACGTATGAGATGTTGTTGACAGAAACTGGACATGAGCTTGTTATATTGCCATTCTGAGGTGCAATTTCCTCTGTCCATGTCTTAAGACAACTCAGGAGCTCTTAATGAGATTTACATGTATAAGTCAACAAATGGAATGGGAATTTGCCATCCTTATAGGGTTGAACAACAAAATGTTGTTTTTTTTGTGAGTGACTTGCTGGCATTCAAATCACTCATGAAGATATTATGCCCAATAACGTCCATGTGAAAAGTTCAGGGTTTCTTTGTTGTTTTTTTACAGAAGTACACTGAAATGTATATGTGTAGGTAAAGACACATTTTCATGTACTGTGATAAAATGTCCATAATGTCCACAAAGTAAGCATTAGGAATACTTGAATGTTACATGCCAAAAACAACTTTGATGATACATATATGCTTAATGCTTGAACCCTTGGAATAGATGAGTGCAATAATCATGTTATTCCACCCATAGGATTACTCCATGGCAAGTATTGACAGTCTAATACCCTGGCTGACATTTACCAAAACATGTTGGTCTGTATGTACCAACTTGAATTTGATATTTTGACTGAAATAAAAGCAATTGATACAAATTAAAGTCTGTAATATTACATATAAGTGTCAGGTTTGACTCACCAGTGCCAGTATATCAGAGGCTTAAAGCGTATTGCTTAGAAAATATAACTTACCAACCAGAGTGTATACACTGCATAATGCTTGATCATGTTGAAAGACTGGTGAAACTCTGCTGATTTTTGTATTATCATGAATTCTGATAAGTAGAATCCGGGTGACACTCCTGAGACAGACATAATGAACATTCCAGTGCTATCCTGATCATATTTGCTCACCATTTTTTTTAAAACAAATGATAAGATGAAGACACCAGCTGTCTGTGGCAAATGTCACTGTCAGCTATGATAAATGTAGAAAATTGTCACAAAGCAGCTTAACAGATTCTGTTTTAATACTTGAAAATTTCAAGATTAATTTTGATAATGACATTCTTACTGGTACCTCAGGCACTGAATGAAACACCTGACTTCAAAGGACATTCCTCAGGATGCTGTAGTGTTTTATTACAACTGGCCAAATATTGATCATTATTTGACTGGATATGTTCTGATCCTCTACTATCTCTGTCTCTTCTCCTTTTTCACCTTCCTCTCTCCTACTCCTTGATTCCGATTAATTCACACAATCCAAACCATTATTAATCGTCATAGCTGCCCCACCACGTAAGTATATCACTCCAGTCTGGATTCATCTACATGTTAGCAGCGGCCGTCTAGTTCCTTGACTGCAAGGCCCAGAGATCCATTTGATGTGTCAGCACCAGTCAGAACAACCAGATGGCCGCTGTGTTTTGGACTTTTCGATTTGCCTTAATTTCTTTTAATTTCTTCTAATTCACATTTCACAGTTTTCTTTTCCATTCCACGATTTGTCTTCTGCACTTTCACTTGTTAATGAAACTTGTTGCATTCGTCTTTATTTCCTTTTTCCTGATCAAAATGAGTTGCAATAGTTTGAATTCTGTTATTGATTTGGAATATGGAAATATAGAACTAACTTCACACTTTAAATTGGTTTTGTTTTGTAATCACTTTGAAAGAACACACACCACTTTTGTTTACTCCCTTTATTGGCTTCCATTTCTTTCTTGTCTTCCTACATTGTCCGCATCCTACTTCCCATTTTGTTTGACATTCATACATCCCACTGTGATCCTTTTACCCTTGTCTTTGCCAACCAGTCACCTTTTATATTTGTAAACTTAACTCTTTTATTTTGACATCACAATCTCCATCTTTGTATTAATCTGTGCTGTCTGAACTTGTACCTTTCCTTTCCTTAGTTCCTTTGCTCCTGTCCTATTCTGCTTTCCATCAACACTGCCCTCATTTCCTTCCATTCCCACTGATTCAATCTTTCCTTCTCTCTGTTCCTCAAGCTATCCCAACCTCCATCTTTCTACTTGAGTTCCTATCCGTGTTCCTTTAACACCTATCTCCTCCACTCTCCCTGTTATATTGCCTCCCAGTTCATCCGTCCTCTCTGCAATTTTTCTGCAGACCTGTCTCATGCTGCCTTTTATCCAACCTTCTTAAACTTATCTAACATAACTCTTCCCTTTCATCACCTTATACGTCCCTATCTTTTGCCTTCCCTTTCTCACAACTGAGCTTAAATGATCTCCTTCTGCTTTTCAATGACCTCATCACCTTCATCTTCCACACTGCCCTGTCTTGCTTCTCTGTTCCTCCACCTCTCCATTTTGTTTCTTCCTCAATGTCCCCAACTCTTGTTCTATTCTACCCTTCTACCCTAATCTTATATTCCTAGTGATGCCTCCCAATTTCTGCTTCCATTCTTCCCTTCTTATTACTCCAGTCACCTCTGACCTCTGACTCCATTCTTTCAACCTCCTTGACTGCATTTTTTGTTGAGATCTCCTGCGTTTTTCCACTATTTTTCCAGAGGTCTTTCCCCCATACATCAATCCCTTAGTGATCAATTCAGATGCTCCCTTGTGCTTTTCTATTTTCCTCCAATGATGCACCTTTTGTTTATTTTTAGCACCCACACGTCTTCCAAGCCCAGTGTTTCTCCATCTTGATTTGATATTGATTTCAGTGATTTGATGTGGTAGTCCTCTTGAGCTGAAGTTGTTGTCTGCAATTTTCTTTTTCATTTTATTTTTTCATTCACAAACATTCACAAACAGAATCCCTGTAGTTTGAATTCATTTCATATGCAAGTCTAGAAAGTCATTCTCATATTTACATTTGCTGTTGAGCAGTTGAGTCTGTTCTGTCAAAGTTGGCCTGGAATATGATCCATGAAAGGACCAGGGCCCAATTTCATGGAATCTGTTACGACCTATTTTTGTGCTTACGGGCACTGTTACGTGTGAAATCTATTTTATGGAATCCATAAGCAAGACTTTTTTTTGTGCTTTTAAAATCGGTTAGCGAACAAATTTCTCAGGCTAACCTTGATTTGATTTTGCTGATGCGCTGTCATGTGTATTCTGCAGAAAGTCCTAGCTTAGCCTAGCTAAAGAGAAAACTCTCCCGTGAAATATGCTAACCGTAAGCAAAAAGGTCTGCTATTATCGTGAGTGGAGACTTTTTCCGAATACTTTAACTGATTCCATGAAATAGGGCCTAGATTATTTCAGCATAGAGGCCCAAACCAAAGCCTATGTGGCTTCTCTGAAATTCCAGACCTGCAATACATTCCAGCAAAATCTTATTGACACGCATATTTCATGATTTTGATCTAACCTATTCTACCTCTACCCTGTGGAGTCTTCATATCTAAGCCCTATGAAGTAATATCAGCCACATATTCATCACACTGAATGCATGCTCCTTAGTCTCACATTCTTGTTGTCCAGAAATATTGACTAGATATAAATATTTATTCAGTGTGCTGTCATCCATAGGTCTATCTGCCTGCCTCTAGTATCTACCTAGAGTATTATACAGGTTCCCTACTGGCACACTAAATAGATATCTGTGTTTAGTAAGAATTTCAGACAGCCGTGATTTCTACCTTCATTATCCATGTTATAGTGAACGCATGTGGAGTGTCAACTAACATTACGCTAAAGTTCACCTTCAAGACACGTTTTAAGATTGCTTGATGATTTCTTCTTGCAGCGGGAAAACCAAAGGTAGACTTTGTGACCCTCTTGAAGCCAGTTGAGGTGCACGAAGGTAAAGATGCCAAGTTTACCTGTGAGTTGTCTGGTGACTGCATGGATCTTAGCTGGTTCAAAGGCAATGAGAAGGTACAGCCTCGTGATAAGAAGTGTGAGATCAAACGGCTGGGACGACGTCATACTCTGATTGTCAAGAACTGCATGGCAGAGGACCAGGGAGAGGTTGCTATCAATGTGTTTGGCAGATACAGCAAAGCAGATTTGACCGTCAAATGTAGGGGTCATTTTATATCACCCTCAGTCCTTAGTTAGACTTGTGACCTTTGATACCCATTTATATGAACATTTTCTGTGGAGTTTTCATGTATCACATATTGACCTTTTATAATGTGATCTTGGCCATTCTTGTTTGTACATTGTGACATTCTGTTGTGGACATGGTGACCTTTGACATTCCATCTTGGATATATATTGATCATTGGCACTTTTTTGATATTTTGAACTTGGGTGTTTTGTAGATTATCGAGTGATATTCCATCCCGTGGCAGTCATCTGTGTTTCTTTAATAGGGAGCTTTAGATTTTCACCTTGACTACGTTGACTGATAAGTGATTGTGTCATGCCGCGTCTTTGTGCATGCGTCAAGTCGTCACCAACGTTGTCTGAGTGAGTCGAGAACGCACAAATAGTTTTGAAGTTCTCGCGTTTTTGGTCGACGTGAACAAGATCCACATTCTTACCAATCTAAAGCTCCCTAATCTCATTATGAAGTCAGTAACAGAGAAATTAAAGTGATAACCATTTCATCATTGCTGTGCAAATATCTTTTCACTTCCCAGCTAAACCCAAGTTTGTGAAGGACCTAGCCCCAGTCACGGTGGTAGAGAACCAATCCTGCACACTGTCCTGTGAAATCTCAGATTTCTCTTCTGAGGTCAAGTGGTTTAAGAATGGCAAGCCAGTGACTCTTGATGACCGTGTAGAATCTAAGATGGAGAGGGGTACCCGTAAACTCATCTTCTACAAGGCTACGTTTGATGATGCTGCTGAATACACTGTCAAGTTTACTGATCTGGAATCCAAGGCCAAGCTGTCAGTTATAGGTATATTTAACAGTCTCTGACTTTCTTTGCAACTAAGATCAATTTTGTCCTGTTTTGCCAAAATTTACAGACATAAAAAAAAGATAAAATCATGTTAAACTTTGCAAAAAAAAAAAAAATGTCTGATATACATGTATTCATTAGGTGAACAAATTATGGCTGTTGAAAGTAAAAAAAAAAAAACAATTGCGAATATGACGATTTTGAGAAGTGTGATAAAAAGATCTTGATCTGCACTTCAAACACAATTCATTCACGTATCACATAATGAGCCAGAGAACACACCAGTAGCTCTGAATGGTTGTAATACTAGGATGTATTGTATATCATAATGTATGAATTGGCTTAGTGATATTATTTGCAATCAATTTGGATTGCAATTGTCTCATTTTATTCAAGTATCATGAGGCTCATAAAACTCTATCTTCTTTCTAGTTCAGTAGTTGTATATTTTCATATGCCCACTTGAGTAGGGTAATTATGGTACTGATGACTACAACTCTTACCTTTGTTCCTACATACAGTACAAGTTTTCAGTATGCATAACTGTATAGTTATAGACAACAAAAACGTGGAGCTTTATCAGTTTGGTGATTACCATACCCCTATACTATTACCTATAAATGCCATTAATTTGGCAATTTGTCTGAGCTTGATTTAGCGTCAAGGGTGAATCAGTTTGAGTCTTAACTATTTCTCCCATTCCTTGCTCAGAGCCACCAAACTTCAGTGGGAATCTCCAGGAACAAACAGAAGTCTTTGCTCACCAGGATGCTGAGTTAGCAACGGAGGTATCCAGTGAAGAAGCTGAGGTCTTCTGGTTCAAGAATGGTCATCCTATCATGCCTGATGATGAGAAATATGAGATGGTCTCTGACGGTAAAGTCCGTAAACTCATCATCAAGGATGCTATGCCTGATGATGAAGCCAGCTATGCTTGTGCTCTTGATGAAGAGAGAGTTACACGATCCAGTCTACGTGTGCAAGGTAAGCATTATCAGTATACTATAAAATTTAATGCTGGTACATTGGAAAGCCGCTATAATGAACGTGGTGGGATGCACAGATATTGTCTTGTATAGTGAACATTCGTTGTAGTGATTTAAAAAACCTTATTGGGTATGTATTTTAAACAATAATTGAGAGCCAAGGATGATGTTCGGTATAGCCAAATGTTCGGTAAAGCGATGTTCGTTATAGTGGCATTCCACTGTATTCTGAAGTGATTATAAATGCCGTATGTTTTTATTTGAGCAGAATCTTCCTGTGTGATTTGGCTATGATTAAAACATCAGGAATGATTATCATGAACAAATCATTTAAAGTCAATTCAATGTTTGGTACATTTCAACATAACAGACACAAAATTGCACATGAGTGGAAATATATTGGAAAGTTTGCTATTCTGCTCGCTTGTGCAAAACTCTCACAGTATTGATTAGTTACATTGAAATAGTATTCACTTTAATAATGCCTGCTGTCATGAGGTTCATGAATTAGCCTTCAAATTTAACTTTGTTTTATAATATCCCAGTTGTCTGTATATAAAGTCATAGTTCATGAGTTTAAGCGTTTGACACTTCTTCGTTCCTTTTATTCCAATTCAGCCCCACCCACCGTATCACTCCCCGTTGACATGGCGGATCTCATCGTTAAAGCTGGTGAACCAGTGGAAGTTACATTGGATATCTCAGGCTCCCCTGCACCGGAAGTACAATGGTCCAAAGCAGGCGTTACTATGGCACCAGATGATCGCACCCAGATGGTTACCATGCCATTGACTGCTACATTGTTGGTTACACATACTACTCGTAATGACACCAATGAATACGCAGTTGCTGTGAGCAACAAACATGGCAGTGAAAAGGCTACATTTAAGATCACAGTCATTGGTAGGTACAGTCGTTCATTACTTGCATGGATTCATATTTGTACATTTTAGGCTGATTCTTACTAGACATTGCAGTGTTGAGGGAAATATGACATCTCTTATTGGTCTACCTCACATGAAAAGTCACAGAGAGTTGAGAACATTTCATTGTTGTTTCATTCGTGTTTCATCAATTGTTTACTGCCATCATATGACGTCATGATTCTCATTGCTACAGAAATTATGGTAGAAATTATTAACCAGCGTGTAGTCCTAAGTACAATGCCATGCCTGTCTGAATCTCAAATGTCAAATAGTCTTATCAATAATGGGAGATTTTTGAGAACCGGTTTTCAAGTCAACAGCGCACGCACACGCAAATGTGAGCATGCGTGCGTTGTTTTGCGCCTGCGCTGTTGCGCGTGCACGTGCGCTGTTGACTTGAAGACCGGTTTTCAAAAGTCTCCCATCGCTTGTCCTCACCCAGCCATGGTACAGTTGGATATGTGTTTGCATTCTGAAATGAAGCTATACACCAATCCGACGGCGCGACCATGGAGGTAGGAAACATTCACCATTAATGCAGTGTCCCCACTTGCCTTTTGTCCAGCAACAAAAGAATTTACGTCTGCCGCACTCTATATTGCAGGGTGTACGTCCCCTAATCATGGGACATACACCTTGCAATTAAAGAGTGTGGCAGAGCGTAAATGTACACAAATCTCATATTCCTCTGAACTTTATCAATATTCTGATACAGACAAGCCCCAAGGTCCACAGAATGTGAAAGTTGCTGGTTACAACGAAACTTCAGTGTCGCTGTCATGGAAACCACCCGCTGACAACGGAGACAGTGAGGTCACCAATTACATTGTGGAATACAAGGAAGCCAAGCGTGGTGATTGGACGGTATCCAATGACAGCGTGACATCCACTGAATTCACCGTTGCTGAGCTGACTGAGGGCAAGGAGTATATGTTCCGTGTAGCTGCTGTTAATATAGTAGGAGTTAGTGCACCAACTCCAGCAGATCGCTCACAGGTTGCTAAGGAACCATTTGGTAAGCTACATGCACACTGATATGACATTAGGTTTTGTTGTGAATATAACTTCCTATTACTCATTGGGACATTTGCCAAATGTGCAATGGACTGCATGTTCAAAGTTCTTTGGATGAAGCAGTAGTGTTAATATGGTGGAACACTACTATAATTAACACGCTGGGATGCACAGAGATTGTTTGTTATAGTGGTCGTTCTTTATAGTGAACAATGTTAACATTGTACTTAAAAATTGGGAACCAAGGATGATATTCGGTATAGCCAAATGTTTGGTATATTGGTGTTTGATATTTGGCATTCCACTGTAATGGTTAACAGTACATGACATGTCTTCTAGCAATCAGTGATGTATAAGATGTGATTTACTCATTCATATTGCAGAGCCTGCTGATCAGATGGAACCACCTCAGGTTGTTGATACCCGTGATGGTGCCATTTCACTGAAATGGGCTGCACCAGAGTTTGACGGTGGTTGTCCAATCACTGGCTACGTCATTGAGAAACGAGAAGTCGGATCCCCACGTTGGAGTAAGGCCACTAAGCAGCCCATCAAAGGCACTAGCTATGAGGTACCAGACCTTGTTCAAGGAAGTACTTATGAGTTCCGTGCAATAGCTGTCAACAAGGCAGGAGAGAGTGAACCTAGTGAGCCCAGCAAGGCAGCCCTGGCACGCGAACCAATCGGTAAGAGTCTCTTAGTCTTTAGTATTTAATAATAATTTATTTTTTTAAGACAGTTACACAGCATGTCGTCTCAACCGTCTGTACAAAAAATATTGTACACAAATATAAATATAAAAAGCATTATTAAGAGTAAAAAGACTAGATTTACGAACATTGCCTTAAATACTATGCAAGAAAGAATGTTTATGGCTTAAAAACATGTTAGCATTACACATTTCACATATAAATCAATAATCAATATAAATCATATTTAGAAGTAAACGTTTGACTTTCCTTAAGGAAACCTCCAAGGTTTAAAGTGAGGAATCACTATTTACAGTAACATCATACCCAAATATCTGTACACACATGTATATGGATAGTGTGTTAAGCCACTGTCATAGCTACATGTGTAATTTCAAACCATAGCCAAATATCACACATGAGTCTATGGGTGGTGGTTGAAGACACTGTCATAGACATGTGTGTAATTTCAAGCCATAGCCAAATATCACACATGAGTCTATGGGTGGTGGTTGAAGACACTGTCATAGACATGTGTGTAATTTCAAGCCATAGCCAAATATCACACATGAGTCTATGGGTGGTGGTTGAAGACACTGTCATAGACATGTGTGTAATTTCAAGCCATAGCCAAATATCACACATGAGTCTATGGGTGGTGGTTGAAGACACTGTCATAGACATGTGTGTAATTTCAAGCCATAGCCAAATATCACACATGAGTCTATGGGTGGTGGTTGAAGACACTGTCATAGACATGTGTGCAATTTCAAGCCATAGCCAAATATCACACATGAGTCTATGGGTGGTGGTTGAAGCCACTGTCATAGACACGTGTGTAATTTCAAGCCATAGCCAAATAATTCAGACACAGCTGAACAGTCTAGTATCCCACCTCCTCCCTGATGACTACAGATCCAGCATTGCCTCCTGGCCAGCCAGTTGTTGAGGATGTGACCAAGGACTCTGTGACTCTATCCTGGGACAAACCAGAGGATGATGGAGGTAGTCCCATCACAGGCTACTATGTGGAGAAGAAGAATCCACAGACTGGTGAATGGGAGAGAGTCAATAAGAAACCAGTCAAGGATACCAAGTTCAAGGTACCAGACTTGGTAGAAGGAGAGGAGTATGAATTCCGAGTAGTTGCTGAGAATGATGCTGGGTTGAGTGATCCTAGCACAGTGTCTCAACCTGTTGTAGCTAAAGATCCTGAGAGTAAGTATCAGTCAATAGACAATGCTCATTATTATTATTATTATCTAATTCTGGTTATGAAACCAAGGATTCCTGAAACGTGCAATAGGCACTGTAGCTCCAAAGCCTGATGAAACCTTTTATGGAAAGATGATGAGAAGTAGATCAGTTTTAGAGGTGGAAGGAATATTCTGGGTAAAACCCAGCAGTTGAGATTTTGTTGAGTTGTCTTTCTTCCTGAATTAATGTAATTCTTGGAGTAAGGAGGGCCTGACGTTTCGATTATAGCAGGAACTTTCAAAAGCCTTTGAGAAAATCCTTTGAGGATCAACCTTTGAGAAAGATTCTGCTGGGATTGAAACATCTGGCCCTCCTTTTTAAATTCCAAGCATTTTATAAATTTCATGTCATTAGTTTGGATGATGAGCAGTTTGCAGCAGTTTATTACTTGTATGAGTAAATTCCATTTATTTTCTATACATTTCATAAACCATAGGCTAATGAATTGTTTTCTTAAAGAAAAACTTTTTCGTAATTAAAATGATTTGGCATTGCTGTTATGAAATGAGGTAATGTGATTGAGATGTTTGTGGTCTTTCAGTCCCACCATCCCTGGACGTGTCTGGTCTGAAGGATCTGACCGTCAAAGCTGGTCAGAACATCAAACTGGTTGTGTCATTCACCGGTTCCCCGCCTCCCAAAGCATCCTGGAGCTTGGATGGAGATAATCTCATATCCGATGACCGAACCAAAATCCGTAGCAATTTGCTGACTGCTGAGCTATCTGTCATGGATGCCAGACGAAGTGATACCGGTGCATACGTTGTCACGGTAACCAATCCATTTGGTACAGAGAAAGGCACATCCAATGTTAACGTTCTTGGTAAGTTGTTAGACTTAATAGTAAAGAAATAAACACATAAGCTATTATAGCAACAACCAGTTTGGCATACTCAATTGTAATTTCAACTTCAGGATTTTGTATGTTTTTTTTGTGGTGGTGAATTGTTATTTGTCTTTTGATACCAATAACAGAAATAAGTGATTGTTTTCATGTGTTTTACAAAACACAAACAAAATAAGCCAAACACCCAATCATCCTGTTTTATTATGCACATGTACGTATCCATACATCAAATATGAACTTAAACCAGTCATACACTGCTTTGTCATTTATTCCACCTAGTAAACTGCTGATATGAAACGTTTCTAGATGACCTGCTTGTCAAATAACAATGGCAATCTCAGTCAAACACAATTTTGCAACTTGTCAATGAAATATTGATGGCTCTTATCAAGTAATGATTCCTTTTAAGGCATAGTTTGAAAGACACATTTTGTGCATCAAATTGTGTACTTTGCGCTTGAGTTTCTTAATGTGTGTACATGTGTACAATCCTACTTTTGATGTTTATTCTATAAATAGACAAGCCCGGTCCTCCTAAAGGACCAATGGAAGTTACTGATGTGACTGCTACATCAGCTGTGTTGTCATGGCAACCACCAGCTGATGATGGTGGCCAAGCAATCACTAATTACATTATTGAGAAGAGAGACACCAAGCGATCTGGTTGGACTCTTGTCAATGATACCACCAAGGAACTGACAATCAAGGTAAATAACACTACAGGCATGTTTGTAACTATGCTAGAAATAGGATTCTCAAACAGTAGGATTTTGAATATTTGAGTTAAAAAAGACTTTTGTATATTTCAACATAGAACTGAGAATAATTAGTTAATGGCTGACATTTTATGGGTAAGCAGAAAAAAAAGGGGAAGAAACAAACGCCAGACAATGGAATAAGACAGATGATGTCTTCACATTATGAAAGGCAATGCAATAAATGCTTCCACTCAAATCGACCCTTCCAACCTGTCAATCAAACTGTACACATTTTATGACCTGATTTAAAATCAAATGATAATTTAAAAAATTCATCAAATAACCGCAAGGAAAATGGACTGAATTTTAAGTCATTGAAAACTGAACAAAGACAAATTGACTGGAGCGGGATTCGAACCAGCGACCTCTGGAATTTTGAAAATTTATCAATTGCATATATTACCCCAACCACTTAAGTCTGATTTTCAGGACACTTCAAGAAAATTGAAATAAAACCATTTCAGATATTAAGGAATGTTTCAGCTAGCATAAATTTGTCCTAAACTGGACATGTTAGTTGTCATTATTCTAAAGGTGTATTTTTGTTATTTCCATTTAGGTGACCAAGTTGCAAGAGATGACTGAGTACATGTTCCGTGTATCTGCTGAGACTAGCCTGGGTGTCAGTAAACCACTAGAAGCTCCACACACTGTCCTGGCTAAGAATCCTTATGGTATATACACTGATAATTATTGTACTATTAATAGCCTGTATGATTCACAGCAATGAATGTGATGTGGTTAGGATCAGTCTGATAATGATACCCCTTGTTGAGGGTGCTGCTACTAAATATATCATAAGAGCTATCCATAAGTTGTTGAATTCAAACCATAGCATGATTAAGGCTCTCTCAAAGTTTGAATTCCTATATTTTATATTTATATTCCTATATATATGTATATCTGTTCCCCTGTTATTTTGAGTGATCATAAAGGCTGATTCATACTTGCTGTGTATTCACTGCATACGCAGCACGATGCGTCAAAGTGTCTTTGTGGGTAAGAATGCACACTGCTTGCTGAAAACGGCGTCTTTGTGTGAAGCATTTTAAAATAGAGAGGTTTGTGCGCACCAATTTAAGTCGTATTCGGACAAGTTGAAATATTTTTTAAACGATTGACGGATGCTTACATGCAGTCCATTTTAACTTGAAAGATGGCAGAGTAATGAACATAGAATGTGACATTCGCATTGTGTGCTGTGCGTGCATAACCACAGAGAGTATGAACCAGCATTAACCCTCCAGAGACTTTGATAGAGACATTCCATCAATAGTGGATATACATGTATCTTCCTCTTGGTATTAACAGATGAGCCAGGAGCACCAGGAGTACCAGAGGTTGTTGACTATGATCATGACTTTGTAGAGCTTGCTTGGACTGAACCTGAAGATGATGGAGGTGCTGATATTGAAGGTTACATCGTAGAAAAGAAAGAGAAGACAAGCTCTCGCTGGATGGAAGCAACTGATAAACCCGTCAGAAAGACTGAATTCAAGGTACTGAAACATTCTATTATCATGGCTGGGAATTTTAATCAGTGCTTTTAAAGGTATAATGCATGATTGGTAAAGGTCACAGATTAGCACCCACACATTTGTCTAATCCAGCATATACATGAAATAATAAACCTGTGAAAATTTTAGCTCAATAGAACATCCGATTCCTGTGAAAATAGCAAAAACCCAACTCAATTTTTCCTTTAAAACATAAAGAATGGTTTTGATCTTACCCCGAGATAAAAACTGTTTTAGGTTTTTGTTTTACTAATTTCTGGATAAATACACCATTTCAGGTGGAAATATTTTAAAGATATGTTTCTACCGGCACTATCTTCATACCCTGAAACTTATACGTTAATCTGTGAATATTTCTGTTTCAGTATGTTACCAATCCTGTACTGTACCTTTAATAAGGGCGATTCAAAAAAGTGCACCTCCAAGAGTTTGCAACACATTGGCCAATTACAATGAGGGAATCTGTTGACCCAATGCCCACCTGGAAAGTGTCAACTGATTCCCGTCATTCATTGGCCAACACGTTGCAAACACTTGAAGGCGCACTATTGCGAATGGCTCTTTTTCTCAGGATATTTGATTTCAAACCGTGCTGTTGATTGTTTGCTCATACTAGATTCATTTATGAGACGGCTTACTGTTGTTGTTGTTGTGCACTTCAGGTCCCCAATTTGATCAGCGGCCGTACGTATGAGTTCCGTGTCGCTGCCATCAACAAAGCAGGGAAGGGCAAATTCAGCCAGGTATCACAACCAAAGCTTGTCAAGGCCAAGTTCTGTGAGTATTCATACTATTATCTAAACTTGGGTTGGACGTTTTCATTATCTATATATCCCAATAAGGTATTGCAGTAGTCAATGTTATACTGTCTTTCTATGTTATATTCAGTCTGCCTGTGTTAAAACATGATTTTAATATCTACTGCAGATATACTCAGTGGAAGTGCCACTCATTTCTGCTATTTATCAACATAGCTTTTGTCATTAAGGGTTTGGACCAAGTTGAGCAAGCAACTTGAAGACAAGAGGTGCATTTTGGTGAAAAAGATGTGTTAGTATTAAAAACTAAGCTAGAAATCAATGTCGGTATATTTCTTTGAATGTTTGTTGTTTGATTGCATGTAACAGCCAAACCAGTGCTTTGCATTGATCGTCTGAAAGACGTCAAGCTCCGTGCTGGACAGGAGCTGAAGCTAGAGGTTCCATTTGATGGCAGTCCACCTCCTACTGTAACATGGAAGAAGAATGGTACTGAGATACAGCCATCTGACCATGTGCATATTGACAACACTGAAGAGCTGACTACAATTCGTGTAAGAGAATCGGAGCGTGATGACACTGGAGAATATGAGTTGATCCTCTCTAACGACTCTGGAACTTTGAATGCTAAGTGCCAAGTGAATGTCCTAGGTATGTATTGGAAGTCAGTTTTCCATTATTGTTGGGTATGAGAATACTAGCACTTTGCCAATCATCCTTTATTGACGTACCAACCACCCATAGATAAATTACATGCTAAATACTTTGAAGGTTGGAAAACAATTAAACAAATGGAGGAACAATGGAGATAGATACTCCATGTTTGGATTGTCAGTTTTATATAATCTTCATATTAAAGACTTGGTCCCAATTTCATAGAATTTGTTACCGCCTATTGTTGTGCTTACGGGCACTGCTACGTGTGAAATCAATTTCATGGAATCCGTAAGCATGACTTTCTGTTAGTGAAGAATTTCTAGGCTAACCGTGATTATTTTCTGCTAACTTTCTGTTATATGCATTCTGCAGAAGGTCCTTGCTTAGCATAGTGAGAAAGACAACTCTCCTGTGAAATACGCTAAGCATAAGCAAAGAAATGCTGCTATTGTAAGCGAAGTATTTTTGCTCACGGTAATGGATTCCATGACATTGGGCCCTGGCCTCTTTGTAACACCCCAGTCACTGGTCCACGTCACTCTGCTTAGACAGAACCTATGATAGTAACCCTGTATAATAATCTGTTTGTATTGCAGACAAGCCATCTCCCCCATTACCTCCATTGGATATCTTTGATATCACCAATGAGACCTGTAAGATGACATGGAATCCTCCAGCTGATGATGGTGGTAGTGAGATTGTCAATTACATTGTAGAGAAGCGTGAAGCTGATGATGATTATTGGAATAAGTGTGGAGGTTACATCCAATCTCCTAGTTATACTGTCACTAAGCTGCAACGAGGGAAGGAATATGTGTTTAGAGTAATGGCTGAGAATGGTCATGGTGGAATCAGTTTACCATTAGAGGCTGCTGCACCTATCATAGCAAAGAACCCATATGGTAAGCATTGTCAGTCTCTGTCATTCTATGCACTAACATATTGATACCTAGGTTATTTCAATGGGAGACTTTGCTGGTCTTCAAGTCAACAGCGCACGGGCACGCACAACAGCGCAGATGCAAAACAATGTGCACATGCTCACAATTGCATGCACGTGCGCTGTTGACTTGAAGACCGGTTCTCTAAAGTTTCCCATTGCATATCAATGAGGTTTAGAAACTAGTTTCACCTGGGGCCGATTTCACTAATGCTTCGCGACCATCGTAAAGCCCAGATCCATCGCTAAACGGACAATCGATCGCTACTATACGTAGCAATTTTCCGTTTAGCGATTGATTTGGGCTTTACGATGATCGCAAAGCGTTAGTGAAATCGGCCCCTGAACCTAAATATGTGTTCAGATTTATTGCATGGAAGTCGTGTAACAAATATGTGGCTATAAAATTGTGCGTTGCATCATATCCATATGGAGTGTGTGTGTTCATATTGATGATGTTACCTTGTAAAATGAAGACATCAAATCATGAAGGGATAATTCATAGGTATAACCTCATCATTATCTGCATCTTGAAAAGTCACTTCTGTTCTTTGTTACCCTGGATGAAATTCAAAATAGCCGTTATTCACAATTTATGCACAACTTTTTTCATATTCTTAAGTATTAATTGTTTTCCGTCGGGGAGATAGAAATATGCAAATTAAGCTCGCCCTTCACCGACGTAAATGAAAACTGCATACTCAGTGCTTGTGGAGTGCACATGAACAAGTCATGCGCTGCTCAAATGGGATTCAAACCCACATAAGCTGATAATGTAGACCTGTACCATGGTGAAGAAGCTTCAGAGTCGCAAGCATTAAGCTAATAAGGATTGAGTAGAATTGAGTGGACACATTACAACACAGCATGATTGTATCTTAGTAGGTTATACAATTGCTAAGCATGTAACAGTGTTTCTTGCTTAATGTATCATTGTCTAGATGAGCCTGATGCTCCTGGCAAGCCCAAAATTGTCAGCTATGATCGTGACCGTGCTGAGCTGCAATGGGCTGAACCTGAATCAGATGGTGGTGATGCTATCACTGGTTACATCATCCAGAAGAAAGATCCTAAATCCAACCGCTGGTCCAGGGTCAATAAGTCTCCAATCCTGGGTACAAAGTTCACTGTGCCTGGGCTGATTGAGGGTCGCAAGTATCACTTCCAGGTGATTGCAGAGAATCGTGCCGGTCCTGGCCAGCCTAGTCCTGAGTCTGACATCATGATTGCTAAACCTGAATTTGGTAAGAGTTTGAAATCAATCTTCCAATAATGCATTGCATAATGTGTTTACGTCAAGGGCAAGTTGGTTTGAATTGCTTGATGTAATGTATTTCAACTGCTTTTAGCCTTCACATGCCAATTTTAAGCCTGGTCCAAACTTCATAAGAATTTAAAATCAGAGTGATTTGTCTTGCATCACATTGACAGTGGGAATAACAATTGATGTGTACTGGTTGTTACATCACCTGGGGTATGAACTGGGATTTACACATTCACATTTTCTCCATTATTCATTTTCTTTGGTTTTTTTTTTTTGTAAAGCACAGTGATTAGATTTTGCAATTGTATTTATAGGAATATTGAGTTGGAGTTCTAAAAGGTTCAAGTTGACACCAGTTTTAGTGCCATGGTTCCTGAGTTTGATTCAACTAGATATACCTCTCATGGCTCATCCCCTCTTGTTCCCAGATCAATGATTAAACTGTTGTTTATCTCTGTTTTCATTCAACAGAAAAGCCCCAGATTGACACCAACTCCCTGAATCTTCGTGACATTAAGGTCAAAGAGGGTGATCACTTTGACATCAAGGTTCCCTTCGTTGCCAGTCCAGCACCTGATGCTATGTGGTATAAGGACAATCGTGACATCAAGCTGACCGATCGTGTGACAGTGGAGACTACAGAGACTCTGTGTACATTGAGTAACTCAGCTGCTGAGAGGGCTGATACTGGCACATACAGAGTCAATCTGGAGAATGATTCTGGAAGTGATTCTGTATCTCTCAAGGTTATGGTACTATGTAAGTATGTCTTCTATTGCCTTTTCCAAACTATGTATTGGAAAGAACAACAACAAACTCCAAATGGATACATACATCGGTTATTGCCAATGTGTTACCATCTAGTTTGCACTATTAAACTTACCTATACAATCCTTGATTTTGTGGTACAAAAACTATGTTGACAATTTGAATGAGTAATAATTAATTATTAATGTTCTAATTGCTAATCCAGCTCTGTAGTGGGCCTCGTTAATGTCAAATATATTTGTTTTGGTTACCAGTCAAAAGGTATAAGCCATTAAGTATTACATGGCTTGGAATCTCACCACATGAATGATATACACAACAATTTGTAGAATGTTGCAGATTGTATTTCATATAACATTTGGAAAGAACAGAAACTAATGGACCAAATCAATCTCTCAATTCATCTGTAACAAAAATATCAAGAGAAAAAGGAAATGTGGAATACTGTACCAGTCTTGTACTGTGTTATATATTCTGGGACCCTCCCTGTTGTCAAATATGTGCATGTAACATATATTGACATCAAATTAAGATGCATCTTACACGGCACTGTAATTGTTGGTTGCCCTTAAAGTCCCAGATCTTTCTCTATAAAGAACTTTAAGAACGTAGTGCATTTGACACTGTTAATCATAATATCCTTAATGTGTCACCTTGTCTTCACTTTGTTTAATGATGGATCCTGCAGGCCCTCCTACTGCACCCAAAGCACCCCTGGAATACTCCGAGTTCAAGAAAGACTCCCTGAAGTTGACATGGCAACCACCAGAGGATGATGGAAATGGTAGCATTACTGGTTATGCAGTAGAGCAACGTGAAGCTAACCGTGAGATATGGACTAGGATTACAGGATCTGCATCAGCTAGTGGTTACACTGCTAAGAATCTCAAGACTCATAATGATTATGTGTTCCGTGTGTCAGCTGTCAATCAGTATGGTGTCAGTGAACCTCTGGAAGGTAGACAGGTCAAAGCTAAACTGCCTTTTGGTAAGTGCTTCATTTCTATGTATAGAAAGTCTGTGTTGTAGCTCTAGTGTAGGGCCAATCATAGCGCTGCTCAACAGGACCCAATTTCATAACTCTGCCTTCAAATAGTAACCAGCACTTCTTGAAGCAGATTATTGTTCTTGTCATATCCTCCTTCATGCATTAGCCAGGATTTTTTAGTGTGCATGCAAAGTTCGCCTAAATAAGGATTTCTGTTAGCGTAGAAAATCAGCCCAATTCCCTTTGTAACAATAAGGATTATAAGCTCAGTATTTTGTGGTAAGTAAAGCCATAAGATAGGGCACATATGTGCAAACCATTTTGTGCTTAAGCGTGAGCATAATTTAGCCTGTATTATATAACACCTTAGTAGATCCTTGTCATTTGATTGGAGGATTGTATGTCACGTGATATTTGATAAATAGACCAATTCATGGCTTACGTCACAACCGTTGAAATTTGTTCCATCCACCGTGCATTTTTGGTGCCATCCGATTTGTACCATTGCACGCCTGGGACTTCAATACGTGATTGGTCAAGCGGCGTTCCATTTATTTGTCACTGCGTGCGCGCGTACGTGTTGGTGTGCAACGCGCGTTACTGTATTAAGAGCATATAGTTTGCCAAGATTTTAAGCTTTTTTTGTCTCGCTAACTCTTAAAATGTTACCCTCCAAACAAAATCAAATGACAAAGATCTACTTAGATGTTATATAAAACAAATAATGAATGTTTCACATTCGTAGAATGGTAAAAATTATTTCATTCGGTGACAGATGGACTGTACCATTCCACTCGGCTTCACCTCGTGAAATGGAACAGTCCATCTGTCACCTCATGAAATTATTTTTACCATTCCACTCATAAACATTCATTATTTGTATAATATAGACTGTACACTTGCACATTCACTATGAGCTAGTGTTGTTACATCATTCATTTGGATATAACACAGTAAGATCCATAACAGACAGACATAAAGAGAGAAACCAATCATATATAGTTAAGCGGTGTAGATCAGTACATTTACATTGATAACATTGGGAAACCTTTGTCCCAATCTGTAAGCTTAGTAACCTTGATAGGATCTTACAATTGTTATTTTGCAGTCTGAGCATTTGCTGTGTGTGTTTCTAGACCACTACTTGTCCCAGTGTGTTAATGAGACAGGAGGAGTATAATTAGACATCATTTGGGGTGCTTTGGCCTAGTGGTCTGGCATGTCGTACTCGAGGTCTTGTGGTCAATCTACGGATTGTTGGTTCGAATCCAGCCATGGGTTGTGGTGCTTGCATCCTTGGGCAAGACGCTTTGTCACATATTGCTCCTCGTCACCCAGGTGTAAATGGGTACCTGTGAGGGTAGAGATGGCTTTATGGTTTGATTAGCCTCTGTACACTGAATACGGTAGCCGAGGCTGTATACTCCTCAGGGAGTTGAGATGGTTTCAGGAATGTAAGGGGGCCCGATGACCAGGGATTATAATGGTATTAAAACACCATGATCTAGAAGGAATGGTGCTATATAAACCTGCTATTATCAATTTACCCTTACAGATGAGCCTGATGCACCAGGTGTCCCTAAGATTGAAGCTGTTGATCGCAACTCAGCCATCATCTCCTGGACTCCACCTGAACATGATGGTGGTAGCCCGGTTACCAGCTATGGCATAGAGGTCCGCAAGGGTGACAGTAATCAGTGGGAACCAGCTAGTAACTATCCTACTAGGGATACATCAGCTACTGTACCTAACTTGACTGAAGGCAAGGAGTACCAGTTTAGAGTGATTGCAAACAATGAAGCAGGACCTGGTAAACCTAGCAGAGCTTCTGATGCCATCATTGCACAAACTCCCATCTGTAAGTAAAAACACTCACTTACATTCATCAGATCAATTTCATTTTGTTAAATATTGAATATAAAATTAACCGTAATGTAATGATTGGAGCTCAAAATATAAGGCATGCTTGGAGTAAGGTGGTGTGAATCACATTGTCTACATAAGTCCCTATCGATAAGTTATGGCAGGATTTGTATGATGTCCATGAACTTGCAGCTGACTTTTACAATTCTATTATGCTAGTTATCATCAATGATACTCAGACTGCAGAGAGGCTGACAGTTCCATACTGGCAGGATTTTGCCTCTGTACCTACATCAAAAACTTCAGGTTCTCTTAAATCTGAGCATTACATTTTCAGGTCATTATTTTGGTTCAGCAGTTTGCAGTTATTGTGTTAGAATGTTTTATCTTGGTCATTCAATGTGTACATTAATCCACAAAGCTAGGTGCCCACGACTGTTTTAAACACTTGATTTGACATACAAGGTCTTAACTGACATGATTCTGTCACACTGATGTGATATAAAGTCAATAAAAAAATGGATAGACCACAAAAATAAAGCATATGTAACATAAACATGACACTTCATGTAGATAGACATATTTTGCTTATGCAGGAGTCTGCATTATAAACTGCTGCAATTCTAATTGTAATAATGGCAGAATTTAGTTTTTGGGGTTCTGTATTCAAAACCCTAAATAATTATGACCAATAGCGCTCAGCACTTTAGCTAAAAATAGCACCGGATCTCAGACAAACATTGCAACCATGCAAACGTGTGTGGGTGTGCGCGTGCATACACTACGTGTGTGAGTCAATGTTTGTCTGACATCCGGGAATTTTGTGACGTCATTAGTGCGGAGCGTTATTGAGCTCTGTTCATTTACACCTTGTAGTTGAAGTATATACATGCCTAGCCATTGTCATTATGATTGACATACAGACTGCTTAATAGCAATCTTCCAATGTGTGAATTACTTACAGTGCCAGCTGATGCTCCAGGCCGTCCATCAGTTGATAAAGTACGCAAGGACAACATCGGGGTATCCTGGACAAAACCAGTATCAGATGGAGGATCTAAGATCAAGGAATATGTTGTGGAGAAGCGTAAAGTACCAGACAGTGGCCATAAAGGAGATTGGGAAGAGGTATACAAACTCACTGTGCTTTATTGGCTTACTCATTCCTGCATAAATGCACCCATTATTGGCATGGTGCTTGTGTCCTTAAGTGAGACACTTTGCTCCAATCTCAACCCATAATGCTCAGATATCTGTGAAAGAATATATAATATTGGCTGGCCTTGAGGGAGATACCACATATATTTCCCAAACTAGTCTCATATTGCCCCGAGTTGTGGGATGGCATTTTGAAAATGAGTCCCATACAGTTGAATGGATCATTCCAATATGCACACTATTGAGGTCTACAAAAAATAGACCTCTGTAGGCAACTCATAAAGCAAACTAGGATTGTCTGTGTTCATATCTTTGTTCTATTTTGGTGTCTGACTCTTTATATAAACCTAATTATTATTTATTTAAGCAATTTAAAACCTCTTAATGTTGTTTAAATTCACTCCCAATGTATTACTGTCTAAAGTGATCTGTTCTGTATTAATAAACTTGTTCGATATGCAGGGTCCTGATGTAAACCAGTTTTAAACTGTTTTGGCATACCCTGGGTTAATAAATAAATGTAAATTGTAAATCTGTGTCTTCCCTCTCAGGCTGTCAGGGTTCCAGCTTCAGAGGAAAGTGCCACAGTACCAGACTTAGAGGAAGGTTCACCATATGAGTTTAGAGTACATGCTAATACTGAGGCTGGGCCACCTGGTAAACCAAGTCACCCAACATCAGTAGTAACTGCTGAGGATAGACCAGGTTGGTGTGGTCAGTTATATATGTCAGCTGCGGTGAAGGGTTAATCTGTATGCTCATTCATGCAAACTCATAACATTCCATTTGTGAACGAAACTTGGTTGATTGGTGTCCTAAAATGTGGATGGTCAGGGTATTAGAGCTGAAACAAGAGAAATGGTTTCATTACAACCGATGAAGCCTTGATGAATCAACTTCAACCTTTAATAGTATGGGGTTAGTAATGGGGTTGGTCTCAGGGAGAGTCAGATGAGACTTTCACAGTTCACACCTGCATGATACGTGAGCACTAGATGCAACTGTTTGGTCATGTGGCTAGATTCTCTGTGAGTGATCCTGCCAGGTGAATTCTCTCTATGAGAGAACCTACTGGTAGGACTCACCCTGTAAGGCACCCAAATGACACGTTGCGTCAGATGGATGTTATTTTGCTGAGATGGGGATGGGTCACGTGGCTGCCTGGGGGATGGTCATCAGACGACCAAAGGAGTTCCGCTCGAAGGTTGCGCATGCTCCCACTGATTGATTGATTAATTGATCTTGGTACCTCATCTTGTCACTGCCCGTTTCTGTCACTTTTTATTTTGATATTTGTTTGTCCACAGAGCGCCCTGTTCTGGACATCAGCACTCTGAAAGACATAAAGGTCAAAGGTGGTGAGAAGTTTAACATCCATCTGAACTACACTGGCATACCTAAGCCTGAAGTCACTTGGGAAGTGAATGGTGGAGTAGTCAAGGAAGATGGCCGTGTCATCACTAAAACTACATCAGAGTACACAGCCTTGCTTGTAGAGAGTGCACAGCGGGTTGATGCTGGACGTTATACCATCACATTGAAGAACAGTGCAGGCACAGATACTGGCAAAGTCAAAGTAGTGGTGCTAGGTGGGTGCATATCTTGGTAGCTTTGTTCCTTGTCTGCAACTGAGGTTATTGGAAGGAATGTTTGATATTCATACTTTTAGGCTGTGCTTTCTTCACCATGAGGTTTGGGATCAATTTCATAGCTCCAGAGTTGGAGAATTCCCTGCTAGCTTTCACCATTTTGTCTTTACAACTCTTGTCTGAATATTCTGCATTTACCCTGTAAGCATAGCATCCTTAGTTTGCAGGCAGTATGATCCCCATTCTGTGCCAACCTGTGAAAAACCGTTGCTCTAGGCCCAATTTCATGGAATCCGTTACGGTCTATTTTTGTGCTTACGGGCACAGCTATGTGTGAAATCTATTTCATGGAATCTGTAAGACCTTTCGGTTAGCGCAGAATTTCTAAAGTAACCGTGATCATTTTCTGCTAATGCGCTGTCGTTAGCATTCTGCACAAATTTCTTGCTTACTGTTACCAAAAAGGAAACTCTTCCATGAAATATGCTAACTGCAACCAAAAAAAAGTCTGCTACCGTAACCAAAAAAAAGTCTGCTACCGTAAGCGAAGAGTTTTTGCTAACGGTAATGGATTCCATGAAATTGGACCCTGTTCTTAAGCACAGCAGTGCCATGGATGATCAAATGATATCAGGATGTATTTTTATGGGGGCCTAGATACTGAAGATGATTTCATCATTATTCAACACATCAGCACGTTCCATCACATGCTATCATATTTCATAATTTGATTAGATTTCCAATTATTTTTAAGATCTAAGATGTAAGGTGACCTTATTGCCACATTTTGCTATTTGGTCAGTTGTTTATTTCAGGATATAAGGAGTCCTTGAGATGCCACCTTTCATAGGATTAATCTTTGATTTCTTTGTTGATACTTTGATGATATTAGATGCCCCAGCTACACCTGAAGGTCCTCTGACTGTGTCTGACATCACCCCTGACTCAGCAACACTCTCCTGGAAGCCTCCTAAGATTGGTCCTGAAGACGTAGAGAATTACATCGTAGAGAAGAAGGATGCAGATACAGGCAACTGGACCAAGGTCAGCAGCTTCTGTGTCACACCAAACATGAAGGTCCGTAACCTGAAAGATGGTGCAGAGTACCAGTTTAGAGTCAGTGCAGAGAACCAGTATGGAGCTAGCAAACCACTGCTTAGTGAACCAATCATAGCCAAGCATCCATTTGGTGAGTTTAACAAGAAGCATGTCATTAGGTGTCATGTTGGAATTATGAAGAATGTATTGGAGTGCGTGGCTGCACAGCCAGATGCCCAGGACCCAATTTCATAGAATCTGTTATGGCCTAATTTGTGCTTACGTACACTGCTATGTGTTAAATCTATTTCATGGAATCCGTAAGCAATACTTTCTGCACTTAATCGGTTGTGAAGAATTTAATTTTTTTTTTCTGCTGAGGCCCTTTTATGTGCATTCTGCAGAAAGTTCTTGCTTAGCGTAGCAGAAAGAAAACTCTCCTATGAAATATGCTTACAGTAACATATTCCATGAAATTGGCCACAGTACACTAACAGTTCTTGTAGCCTTTTTGCTTGGTTGTTGAAGACTTACTTATATACAAGGGTATCATTTGATTTTGAAAAGATTTGGGGACTTTGAGAGGGAATTCAACAAAGTGACCAAGTCCGAGCTCCAAGTTTCGTGCTTGTAATCATGCCATTTTGCACATATTTATGGTGTATTATATCTACTTCAAAGGTCTTCATGTTAATTGTGGGTAATTGTGGGTAAGGATAAGTATGTGTTTTGTTCAATACACAGTTCATAGAATATAGTGCTTTGGTGTGATACTTGTTGCATGTATGGTTTGGATAATACACAGATGCACCAGGTGCTCCTGAGGCACCACATGCTACAAAGACAGACCGTACTACCATCACCATCGCCTGGAAACCACCATCAAACAATGGAGGTAACCCAGTCACTAGCTACATCGTGGAGAAACGAGATGCATCTGAGACTAAGTGGTACCCAGCTACCAGGGCACCAGTGAAGGACACTAACTGCTCTGTACCTAAGCTGATTGAAGGGACTGAGTATGAGTTCCGTGTGACAGCTCAGAATGCTGCTGGTCCTGGCAAGCCAAGTGAACCCAGTGATGCAATCCTGGCTGCACCTCCTGCAGGTACATCCAGAAATATCATATCTAATAATATCTTATATAGTCATTGAACAGTGAACAAAGAAAAATTAACTGGAGCGGGATTCGAACCGACGACCACCTGAATACCTGTATTCGAATCCCGCTCCAGTCAATTTTTCTTTGTTCACTTCTCAGTCAGTTTTCCTTGTGGTTATTTGATGATTATAATATCTTATATATTCGATCAGTTATCTTATAGTGTACATGTACATTACTGAACTTTTATTATGATGTAGATATAATCCAGAAATATTCTGAGTGTCTGTAAGATCAGTATGCTTTGAGGAGGAGTGTACATATATAGTCAAATACCTAGCATTTACAAGAAGGCACATAAGCATTTAAGCACTACCAAAGTCAAGCTTACAGCTCACCAATGGTTCTATTCAGAACCACAGACTTTCTCTATAAAGAGATATCTGTAATTGTTACCATAGAGCTATATTAAAATTACTAGAGCGCTAGCTCCGTGTACAAAGTGATGCCTACTGGGCGCATCCATGTTTGTGCCCAAACCTATGGAAAACACAAAATTGTGTACATTTTTGTACGTTCATTTGCATATCTGCGTTGTGTTCTTTACACGTGCGTTATAGAAGCCCGATGACCCCAATATCCGACGCACCTTCGGTAAATGAGTGTTTCTTTTTGCGCAGTGCGCGCACACGTTCTGCACGTAAGTCACGCAATAATTGCATGCGCGCTTCAATACGTGCTTCTGGTACCGTTCGCGCGTACTTGTGCGTTGCATAATAGTACACCCTTCGAAAGGCATTTCAGTCAAAGTGTTCTTGTTCCACAGACACGCACACAAATTCAAAATGACTGCGTCCAGAACGGTATCAAAGCGTCTACGCACGGAGAACGCGGAGCTCGCGCTCTAGTAATTTTAATATAGCTCTATGGTTGTTAACCACAAACTGTCATCTAGTTTTCACTTACACATTGATTATTATTGTTATGATATCAGTAAGTGATATTATATTTTCATGTGAATTTGTAATCCATAGTGAAGCCTAAAGTGCGTAGTGAT
Organism: Astropecten irregularis; assembly: GCA_963971285.1. Taxonomy (NCBI): domain Eukaryota; kingdom Metazoa; phylum Echinodermata; class Asteroidea; order Paxillosida; family Astropectinidae; genus Astropecten; species Astropecten irregularis. The sequence goes on from OZ020259.1 coordinate 8,813,422, forward strand.
TGTCGTAATAAAGACATCTTGGTTGTTGCTGGTGAACCATTCAAGGTGGAAGTACCCTTTGAGAGTACCCCTGCTCCTCATGTAACAGTCACTAATGAAGACCAAGGTGGTATTGAGGTGCATAAGGGAGATAGGTTTGATATTGAGGTAAGTACATCATGTAGGCTGCTGTTTCTCAATGATTATAACAAGACATAAAGACACTAATATAAGACTTTGTATCTGGGAATGCATAATGTTCTCACATGGATTGGTCACAGAATACCGGTAGCTGTATTAGGTGGTACAATGAGTGTCTGAAGTCTATATTGTGGGTGAAGTCAAGTATTACCTCCATATTCCACATCCTTTAAAAGTACAGTACAGTATGGTAACATACCCAAAACAAATGTTTACAAATTTACATATAACTTTCAGGATATGATGATGGTAGAAACATACCGTTAAAATGTTTCCGGCTGAAATGGTGCATTTATCCATAAATTAGTCAAACAAAGACCGAAAACAGTTTTGATCTCAGGATAAGATCAAAACCATTCTGTATGTTTTATAAGAAATCTTGAGCTTTTGATATTTACTTGTGACTCAGATGTCCAAATGAGCCCAAATGTTCACAGGTTTATTAATTTATGTACATGTTGGATTAGACAAATTGTGAGTGCTGTTCTGTGACCTTTACCAATCATGCATTATACCTTTATGGACACATTCATCACATAGTCTCTTTTGGTATTTTATTCTTTAATTGTACATGTTTATTTAAGATTCAACCCATTGATGAGCATGGGTACAGTATGTATGATTTAGATGAATTAATTGTATCTTTGGAAATGTATGTATTTCATTGCAGGAAGGGACAGCTGAAGCCATCTTTAAATGCAAACACACAGAACGATCTGATAGTGGGAAATACACCATCACCCTACGCAATGCAGAAGGCTCTGATGCATGTCATCTGAGAGTCACTGTTGTAGGTATGTAACAAGTCCAGATACTAGACAATGCTCAGTGGTTCTGCCTTGTGGATCAGAAATATGCTGATCAGAAAACATTCAACTAAATATGTCTTCATGACTTGAGTGTTGATAGCTAGAATTCAATCATAATTTGTTTGTAATTTGTTCAGAAGGTAAGTTGAAGTTTGAAACTTTGAAGTACGGTCCTGCCTGATGAAAGTTGACATTAACAATTTATTAATAGCCAACTAGATAATGTCTGTTCACCTTTCTGTCATCCTGCTCTGTTTTTCTACAATTCACAAAAGAATAGCTCGCTTACAAATCTTGAATGATGTCTTTATATACTGTAACTCACACTAATCAGCACAATATCATGAATTTGACAGGACCTATCTACTCCTAGTTCAACCCCTCATTGATATTATGCAAATAGGCTTGCCCTTCACCAACGTAGGTGAACACTACATACTCAGTGCCTGTTGAGTGAACACAAACAAATCACGCGCTGACTCAGGTGGGATTCGAACCCACAACCTCCTGCTTATCTTCTTATATATCTTCACCCTGATGACCCCAGCTAGCTCCGTGGCCCAGCAGTATGGCATCTGCAATAGTAAGCAGGAGGTTCGAATCCCACCTGAGCATATTTTTTTCATGCAGTGCTCAGTGAAGGGCAAGCCTATTTGCATATTTCTATCTCCCGAAAAATCTCTCCGTCGAAAATCATTAATACTTATGGATATCAGTTACCTCTCAGTGAAGATGCTATGTATACACGAGAATGCAGCAAGTCCTTGTATACATATCATGTACTGTTTGTATCTATATAGATAAGCCTGGTCCTCCGGAAGGTCCTCTGGAGGTATCTGACGTCACTGCAGAGTCAGTCAAGCTGTCATGGAATCCACCAAAGGACGATGGAGGCAGCCGTATCACCAACTACGTGGTTGAAAAGAAAGAGGAAGGCCGACCCAACTGGACAAAGGTCAGTCTTGTAGGCAACCAGAAAGATCTCAGAACTTTTTGCCCAAGGACAATTACATCCTGGAAGCATAAAAAGGAAAAATTACAATAATTGTTGATCAAGTGCATATTGTGAGAGCGGTACATTAGACCAGCTTTTGTACTGAGTAAGACTAAGGCCAAGGTTCAAATGACAGATTTGAAAAAACAAAATTAGCAATACTTGGAATTAGGAGGCCCTGACACATCTCGATCCTAGCAGGATCTTTATCCTTTACTTGTATTAAAATAACTAGAATTATAAGGTAAGAAAAATCTCAACTTTGGAATTTGTGTCACACAAGTTATCTATTTGAAAGTTTTGTACAATTGTAGCTCACATGTTTGTAACTTGATATGTGTGCAGGTGACTGGTTTTGTGAGAACCACTGACTACAGTATGGGTAGTCTGGATGAAGGAGTCAAGTACTTCTTCTGTATCAGAGCTGAGAACCAGTATGGTGTTGGTGAACCACTGCAAAATGCATCAGCTGTACACGTCAAAAACCCATATGGTAGGAATGATGTTAGGCGTCTTAAAGGTAGTATCATACTTTGGTAAGAAACCAAAACAGAAATGTTCACAGATTTACGTATAACTTACAGGGTATGAAGATGGTGATGGTAGAAACATACCATTAAAGATTTTCCTCCTTAAACAATGAATTTATCCAGAAATCAGTAAAACAATGTCAGAAAATGTTTTTGATCTTTTAAAAGATCAAAAATAAAAGAGAAAAGACGTAAGAAATACTGGCTGTTTTCACTGTTTTCTTAAAAAGTGGGCACCGTATGGGACTGACATTTTCACAGATGACTGTTACTGTATCTGTCTTGATATTTTGCCCATGAATCTGTATTTCTTTGATAAAAACCAAAGTATGATACCACCTTTAAATGAAAGCAAAAACATTGTTCAGTCACGCTCGCTTCATACAGGTTGTTTGGCTTGACTTATTTGTCAAAGGTTCGTACTGAGAAGTGGCGCCTAAGCAGTGAAATTAAAACTGTGTTAATTGAATGCAAGGAATGGAATGAAATGTATATTTGTTACTGTAAAATCACTATTAAAGTGCATGACTCAGGGACAAATTTGAATCTAAAACCTGAATTCAAAATGCAATTAGTTGGCTTGATTTCTCACTAGAAACAGTAAATCAGTGCACATCTATGATTATATGTATAATGATTTATACCAGTGCTTCAAAACCTCACTAGTACCCATTGGTGCTCCAGGGGGTTGAGAGCTAGCAAATGCTGACAGATTATCTTGCTTAAGCTAGAACATTAATACAATGATCCCTTGGCTGGACTCGAACCCAGAACCTGTAACATTCACCACAAAGATCTCAATTTAGCTAGATGTTTTGGTATTAACACTGAGTTATATCTGTGTGTATTTGATGTAGATATCCCTGATGCCCCAGGTAAACCTGTTGTCAGTGATGTAGATAGAGGCTATGTCAGCTTATCATGGGAGAAGCCTGATAGTGATGGAGGTAGTAAGATTACTGGATACATTGTGGAGAAACGGGAAGAAGATTCTGAATGGGAACAGGTTTGTTATACTCTTAATCTAATACCACGGTTCAACAAGATCAAATGTATAGACCTTTCTTTTGTTTGAAAACATTTGCTGGGGGTTGGCATGGGCGGCCAAATGTTGCAAAAAATTTCATTTTCTTGACAAAATATGTGGTAAAATTCAACATATTATCAAACTTTCCAAAGCTGTACAAAATACATACAACCGTTGTTTGTCTTGTGTTCATTACATTCAGCAATATCTTTGCATGTTAATGAAACACTGTACAAATTGTTGTTATATGGTTTTGCTTGGCTCTGGTGGCTCGCCATAGTTTCTGCCATCTTGGTTAGCAAAAACCTGGGCTGTGACATTGCAAAACTAAGGTCTTTTATTTATCACGTGTCGTTTATATAAATGTTTAGTACTCACATCTTATATGTTTGTTTTTCTCCCACAGTGCAATAATTTCTTGGTGAAGGATACTAAGCTATCCCTGAGCAATCTGCGTGATACAGTGGAATATCAGTTCCGTGTAATTGCTAAGAACATTGCAGGATTGAGTGCTCCTAGTCGCCCATCAAACAGTGTCTTACCAAAAGCACAATACAGTGAGTTGACTTATCTCCATCTTATTCTATTTGTCATTGTACTCCTTGTAATCTGACAGTCATAATCATAAACCAAGTCATAGTGAGATTTGTCAGATAAGTGAGAAGTTACTAGGTGACACAAGCTTGTCTAATAATTTTAAATCATCAAATAACCACAAGGGAAACAGACTGAATTTAAAGTCATTGAAAAGTGAAAAAAAAGAAAAATTTACTGGAGCGGGATTCAAACCGGCTGGATTGCTCAGTTGGTAGAGTGCCTGTACAGTATTCAGGAGGTCGCCAGTTCGAATCCCGCTCCAGTAAATGTCTTTGTTCACTTTTCAATTCTAAATCAGCATCAAGTTGACTTATCCCATTCAAATCTCTACGCTTGTCTCAAGTTATCATACACAGAAACATAATGCTTCAATTGGCTCATGTCATTTGAAAGGTTTTATGCAGTGCACTGCAGTAGATGTCAGTGGTGCATGTGTTTATTTCTTGGCCCATTTTGTTATCATCCGGCCATATATGTTAAGGATTATATCTTCATTTATGAAAGCAGTGATATTGGAATAACATTACTATCAGTATTGATGTATAGCGAACAAAAATATGTTTTCTCTAGAAATAACTTTTTGGAAAGTTTGTTTGAATGATTATTGGTTTTTTTTGTCTTAGTTATTTGTGTCATTTATCACAACAAAAGAGAACAAGTTAATGAATATAAAAATACAATGAGTGATGAGTGCACAGGCAGAAGGCTGTACATGGCCAGGAACCATATACAAATAATGAAATTATTAAATGTTATGATCTTACCAGCATAAGTATAATTAATTATATCAATTTGACTAATCTGATTAATTAGACTAATTGAATGGCGTGTATGATGTATGACTATGGTGATGTGTTTATTGCAGCTACCTCTGATAAGCCTGGTGAGCCAGTAGTTGAGAAGGTGACTGGTAACTCAGCTGATCTGACTTGGGCTAAACCAACATCAGATGGAGGCACTCGTATTCTAGGTAAATACAACCATCATACTACTGTAGTATTACTAGCTAGAGATAATATGTGCATAAGCTTTCGTAGCAACAACTACTTCATCAGATGCAAGTATGAAGTAGTTGTTGCTACGAAAGCTTATGCACATATTATCTCTAGTTAGTCAATAAAGTGCTATTTGTATTTTTCTATTTTATATTGTTATCTGACTGACACCGCTACCCATAATTATACTGGTATTACTATGCCTCATAAATATTAATGACCTAGAGCCGAATCCCAATTGGTCAATTCACCATCACTTGCCAGTGGATATATTTGCTGATCACCAGCGAGTAGGCCGGGGAATCCCCGAAGGAACTATTACACATGTAACATCTCACTGTGCATCCTAGGGAAAGTTTGTAGCGTGCGTGCACTTCAACGAACACGAATGTTTTGCTGCACTAACTGATACCAATCTCTACGTGAAATAACCACAAGAGAAACATATTTATGAGAATCGACTGTACACCCTCAAACCATGTGATATTTGTAGAATATAACCTGGGACCAAATTCATGGCTCACCATAAACATGAAATTTGCTACATCGGAAGCAGAACATTCTGTGCCTTTGAGATCTTGTTCCATGGAGTGGGGAAGAGTCTGCATTTGTGCTCTTGGTGTAGTTGGCATGACTAAGGGCTCTTTGGATACTTGCTTAGCATAGAAGTAAGCCTAGAATGATGATTATCATACACACAGAATTCTGCAGTAAGCAGCACCATGTTATTCTGTTATGACGTTGCTATTGCCTAATTCCATTGCTCTACTACCTTTAAGTTTACTGAGGATTTACTGCTTATTGTAGCAATATGGAATTACTACAAGCATAATTGACAAGTTAGCCAAGGTATTAGGTGCATGCTTCTTTTAACTAAGCCTGGATCCCTGTTGCTGGCTACTAACTGTTTCTACGTAGATTTCTATGTGTGGTATATACTTCAGATAAGCCATTTGTAACATACTTCTTTCATTGCACATAAACACCCCAGTTTGTATTTCCCATTCTATGGAGTATGTTGCTATGGCACACGATTCTGGGCTTTTGCGTAGCAATACCCATCTTTGAAATGAACTGGCTCCTTTGAGCCATTCTTATAATATGAATAGTGCATTGGTGCAAGACATCTGTTATTTACTATAAAGCAAAAGCTTTCCCTGAATTATGTCATATAGCAACAATGTCTTTAGTCTGGAGAATTGGGATTTTGGTGTTTATGTACAGTGACAGAATTCAGTGTATACCGGATATTGTTCAATTTTAACTCTTGAAAGGCTTTACATGTATATTAGGTCTGGGATTCAGCTTTAGAAAGAGCTAGATTAGTGGCATGCTTGCTTGGTAGACACAGTAATGTGAATTGAAAACCATTTACTGATAACTCCTAATCTATTTACTAAGACCTTGGTTGATTTACCTCTGACAGGCTACAATGTTGAGAAGCGTGAAGTTGGTGCTCCATCCTGGGATAAGGCTAACCGTTCTCCTATCAAGGATAATAAATTCACCTTGGGAGACTTAGAGGAAGGCAAAGAGTATGAGGTACGAGTTACTGCTGAGAATGCTGCTGGTATGAGTGAACCAAGCTACTCAGATACAGCCATCAAGCCCAAAGAATCTATCAGTGAGTACTACTGATACTGCTTCTATTGAGTACACTTTTCGTCCATTTCATTCACACATGTACTACATTTTGATTATAATACTGTTATCACTATTTTATGTTGTTCTTTGTTGCACAGAGGGTACAGCACCATTCTTTGACAAACGTTTGGAGAACATCACTGGTGTCCAAGATGACTCTGCTAAGTTTGAGTGCTCTGTATCTGGTACCCCGGAACCCACTATCAAGTGGTAAGAAAATGACATAAGAGCAATGGTATAGCAGTGTTCATCTACACTTAATGATGGCTTGAAAGCCAAATTCCATTAAATAGACGCAGTATGGGTAGTTTCTGTGAATAGAAAGTTGAATATTTTGTCCATCTAAAGATTTGAATTTTATTTGTGATTAACATTTATCAATTTAAAAACTGGAGGCAGCTTTCAAGTCTGTTACGTTCTGGATGAATACATTTCTTTTCTGTACTGTCGTAATTCAGTTTTCAATATTTTCATTAACCGTCAATTCAGTATGTAGGACAGAGAAATCCTTATAATAGGGGATAGACTTCTAATTATACAAATGTAAATGATAACAAAATGCCAAATGACCACTGACCCAAGCCATCTTTCCTTTGCTTTTATTTGTCATTCAGGTTTAAGAATGGTTCTGAAGTTTGGACAAGCACTCGTATATCAGCTCGTCAGATGGAATCAATTTGCATATTGACCTTGAATGACCTGAAGGATTCTGACTCTGGTGAATATACCTGTGAGGCTAGCAACAAGATTGGCACAGAACGATGCAAGGCCAAACTCAGTGTGGAAAGTGAGTTACAACTTCATATCTATTATTAAAAACATCCTTACCCTGACTGTTATCGATGGACCGTTCCGGCTTTGCTATTAAGCCCCGCCCACCTTAGCAATGCCTCGTGTTTTACATATCGCATGTGACCGAGTTTGACCAAAGAGATGTAGGACAATGACTCCAATTGGTCAGTGCGCACAGTTTGATTGACAGGCTAGAAGGGTCCATATAGTGCATATTACACAACATTGAGCTAATTTCAATCTGAAATGACTAAGGACTTATAGTGAGGACTTGTTCTAAACCTCCAATTTGTTCAATCATTGTTTACTTCATTTGATTCAATCAGAAAGGAGCCAATGATACGTATACTGCTTATGATTATTGCTACAGTGTCATTCATTTAGCATTAACATCACATGAATCTGGGCCTTGGAACCCAGGTCAAATAATTTCCAGCTTACCAGTCTTCTGTGCTAAGCGCTTTCATGAAATTTCCCTGTTTGGGCTCTCTTCATCAGCAATAAGCTGGTTCATCTGGTGTATAGTCAAAGGTTAATTAAAATGGTGAAAGTTTGAATACATTGGTGATGTGTGTGAGATTAGACTTATTCAATGTTGTAAGACTTCAAATTATATCTGCATTGAAATAGCATGGTGTCTCTCTCACCATAAATACAGCACTGTGGAGAATCTTACTTACACGTGTAGCAAACAGTACAATAGCATCTTCTGAACCAATAATGTTGTTCAATAATTGAGATATTGTGAATCCTATGTATGTATGTATATTTGATTACAGTGGCTCCTACTGTGGGTACCGTCCCCCGTGAAGTCACAGTGGAAGTAGGCTCACCATTCAAGGTGAAGATTCCATTCAGTGGTAAAGGGGACATCACAGCTCGATGTCTGAGGGATGGACAACCTGTGGACGGTATGTCATCATCTAGTGTCATTTTATTCCTTTTAATTAGATATAGGCATGCCCAAGCCAAGTTGGTACTGTTTGGCAAGTGGAATATTACTACTGCAAGATACCATGATTCACCAGCATACTGTACCTTCAATGGTACTTGGCAACATCCTAAAAGCACTTGCATAAGTCTGGATTCAAGATTTGATAGAATGATCGATGAATATTAATGATTTTTCTTGGGGGAGATAGAAATATGCAAAGTAGGCTTGCCCGATGTAGATGAGCACAGCATTCTCGGTGCTTGTTGAGTGCACATGTGTGAAAAAATCACGTACTGGCTCATGTGGGATTTGAACCCACGATCTTCTGCTTACTAGTGCAGATGCCATATCGCTTGGCCACTGAGCTAGCTGGGGTCAGCAAGGTGAATCAAATCCAATATCGCTGCGGGCACCGCGGTAAATCATGAATATTCAATGATGATTTATCTATTAAGTGATTTGAGTCATTGAATTCAGATGAGCATTTTGCAATATTTATGACCTGCATAGTGCATCAGTAGTGACACAGATATCCAATCCATGTATGTAGGAAATGATGATACATTCATTGTAACAAGGAGAGCCAAGTCATACTGTCTACCAGGGACACTATTACCTTGCAGTAAGACTGCCCTGAGTTCTTGTTGAGTCCTGCATTGATCCTGATACATTAACTGCTTATGGTATTTCAAGCATGCACAAACACGGTCTCTATTTATAATAGTCAACCTGAATATAAAAACGTCATATTATAACTATATATTGGAGTGCGTTCCGCTTCTGCTAACTACGCACACGGAGCACAATGAGTGCCACCGTTTTCAAATGGGAACATGCTGTTCGCCAAACGATCGCCTAACATGGCTAACGGTGTAGAGAAGGTGTTTGCTGAAGTTGGCTATAGTGAATGAAAGATGGACGCAATACGCAACACATGTTTGCCGTTTATCGCGTGTGCATTCTACTTCACAATTTAAGAATAAGGTGAACATGTTCGCGTATGTTCATCCAAGTGGAACGTACCCCTGGTGTAATTATGTTTTGTTTTCCATCATTCCTATACAGATGATCATGTAAAGGTGAATGTAGTTGATGACTATGTTATCATGAGTGTTAAGCAAGCTGAATCTGAGGATCATGCAGCATTCAAGGTTTCTATTGTCAACAATGCTGGAAGTGATAGCGCCAGCTTCAACATCAAAGTCATTGGTAAGATGTGACTCATTGTAGTTAGAATGTTTGGTTGAGCGAGAAGGCTTTTTGATGTGAATGCAAGTGCACATGAACAGCAATGTATAAGAGCTATTAGACTTGTCTTTTGTGACTACTATGTAATAGTTTGCCCAGGATCATGGGATATTCCATAGCTTTAAGTGTCCTGTCATTATTAATTCAATATTATACTATGCACATGAAACCAGTCAATTCTGTGTACCAGGTATTACTTAGGATGGACTTGCACAATGTGTATTGAAGGAAAGCAAACATTAATAAGCCTCGATGCAATTTGACCAGAAACCCTTCACATTCTGCTATTTAGAATAACATTGTGCAGTATTCATATCAACCTTGTGCAGGCTGACGCAACAGGAGGGCGCTATTTTGAAGTGAATAAAAGCATATATATTATTATACGCAGTCTACCCACCTCAAATAGCTCCCTACTATTGAATCAGTCTTACATCAAAAGGTCTATACACTCTAGTCTGACATAGGTCAAGTTGGGTCATCAACGTTACAGTGCCTAGGAACTATCACTCCTGTTTCCTTTATGAGATAACAATGGGAGACTTTGGAGAACCAGTCTTCTAGTCAACAGCGCATGCACGCGCAAAACAACGCGCGCATGCTCACAATTGCGTGCACGTGCGCTGTTGACCAGAAGACTGGTTCTCCAAAAGTCTCCCAAACCTAGAGATAGTTGGAGTGATAAAAGCTGTGAGACAAGCAATATTGGGAGATTGAATGATATTTATAAACCATTTCCTGTTGATGAACATACATTCCTTCTGATACTTGTAGATGTACCAGGAGCACCACGTGGTCCTCTTGAGGTTGGTGAGGTGACCAATACCTCCATCTACATCTCATGGAAACCCCCTGCACATAATGGAGGACTTCCAATCAAATCTTATTATGTACAGAAACGGGAGGAAGGATCCAGGGAATGGGCAACAGGTAAGTGGGAGGGTGTGGATGCAATATATGCCAAACAATTATAAGATATCAGATAATTGCTAGATTTGTAATGATACATGTTTATGAAAGGAACCCAAATAAGACTTGAAGCTATGCATGGTGAAAGTACTAAATAAGGTAGGTTTGCAGTGACAGCATTTTATCTCTTCTGTAAGTGTGTGCGGTTCTGAGACGAACTGTTGTTTTAACACTGTAGAGTGTTATACTAGAGAGTTAAACCATCATTTTTTCTCAGAACCACACACTTACAATCACCCCAAACCTACCTTATTTAATAGGAACCTATTGTCCAATTTGGTGCTGCATCATTACTTAGATTTATCAGTACATGTATGCCTTAACCATCTCAAGTTCTTGGGGAATATCAAACTTTTTAATTTCAGGGTTAATATCCAATACAGTTATTTCCATATTTATTAACATTATTTGTTCACTTATCTTTTGTTATCCAGCTGCAAGCTTTGTACGTGAGACTTTCCTGAATGTACAAGGTCTTCAGACTGGTGTACCATATGAGTTCCAAGTCTCAGCAGAGAATGAGATTGGTGTTGGCAAGCCTCTAGTGGGTGAATCAGCAATACTTGCTAAGAGTCCCTATGACCCACCAGGCAAGCCAGGAGAACCTGATGTTAGTCAGATTGGCAAGGACTTTGTTACGTTGACATGGACACGTCCTCATTCAGATGGTGGTAGTCCAATCACTGGATACATTGTAGAGAAGACTGAGGCTGGATCTGATAGATGGGTATGTAATAATAATAATATCTACTTATGTAGCACATAATAATTAGAAGATTCTCTATATTATTATCCCTGGTCATCGGGCCACAATTTACATTCCTGAAACCATGTCAACTCCCTGCGGAGTATGCAGCCCCAGCTACTGTAAAGCATACATAGGCTAATCAAACCATAAAGCCATCTCTACCCTCGCAGGTACCCATTTACATCTGAGTGAAGAGGAGCAATATGTGACAAAACGTCTTGCCCAAGGACGCAAGCACCATTGACCCTATTTGGATTTTAACCCACAATCTGTAGATTGACCACAAGATCTTGAGCTTGACATACCAGACCACTAGATCACAACGCCCCAAAATTTTTAACTCTCATCAATTGAGAATGAATCCAAACCACATCAATATGACTTAGGATGATGAATCTTCATAGGAAATTTTTTTCATATTTCATTCAAAAATTTTAACAGAAAGTATTTCCCCTGAGAGGATGCATGAAAACATCTCAAATGCAGTTGAAACATATTCTGATATCCCACTTATCTTACCATGATAAGAAAGTCTCCATTACTGCAAGCCTGGCCCACACACACCTGCCCATGATACAGTCAAATCAGTATACATATACAGATAATGCCACTGATTGAATATATAATGTAACATGTCATGTGATTGACTTAGGATGAGAATGGTGTGTCTTCTTATGTTTGCTTTGAGGTAAAATTGAACTTGATGAACTTTCATTCTTGTAGTCTGGTTAGTTGGCATTGACCCGATACTCACTAGACTCAGATTAATCTTCCATTGGTTCCTGTTCTGTAATGATACAGCTTGCAAATGTTATCAAACTTATTCTAAGCAATGTTGGTCAAGATAGCACAAGAATGCTTATTTCAAGTACTAAGTAGTAATTGTATGAAATTGCTCCGTTTTGGTGAGGAGGATGCTAATTTTATTCAGCCAGTTTTGACAAATGCAATGGATTTGGCTGTTTATGATAGGTGCAAGTGACCCGCAGTAACATCGTGCAACTGACCATCACCGTCCCTAACCTGATTGAAGACAGAGAGTATGACTTCCGTGTCTCAGCCGTCAATCAAGCTGGGTTGGTCAGTCAGCCAGCCGTTGGAAGCAACTCAGTCCTCATCAAAGATCCCAATGGTTAGTCTCATTCATAATTAGTGTCAGCTGCTCTGCAAATAGAGTCTCCTAGTTGATAACCTCAGTGGTTGAATAGCGCTCCGCACTAATGACGTCACAAAATCCCCGGATGTCAGACAAACTGTCTCACTCACGTAGTGTACATGCACGTGCACACCTACACACGTCCACCCACGTTTGCATGGTTGCAATGCTTGTCTGAGATCGGGTGCTATTTTTAGCGCAAGTGCGGAGCGCTATTGACAGTATTTCTGGTAAATGCATGAAACAAGTTTCCATGCCCTGAAATCAAATTTATTTGGCCAATGATTATTTATGAGTGGTTTATTCTAACAAATTTCAAGTCTTTTTTGAGAGATGGAGGATTGGAAACGTGAATACATATTCAATAAAGGTATAATGTGAGACCAAGTATTCAGTTTTGTGCATCACATTTATTATTGCAAGGAAATGACCAAGAATAGAGAAGACCTTTGTTAATATACTGAAACATTGGTTTGATCATTTGGATGCATGCAGTGACTGTGTGCACTGGATTATAAGCACTGTGACTACACCATGCACCACTGAGTGCATTCAGAAGCATGTGAATTCCCTTGCAAACAGTTTGACAATCTTTAATAATTGAAATTTATATTAATTTTATTTTACACCCTTCAAATGTTGATTAAATGATTATTTGCAACATGTTTCTAAACAGGCAGATATATAAGTTAGATTTAAGGCAATGCATGGCGGAAGTACATGAGGTAATTGATTTTGCAAATGTTTCTCCAGAAGACGGCCAGAGCATACTGGCTGGAACGTTGAGTTTACCGGCTTTTTTCAGAACCACACAACTTATACAAGTGTATGATTTATGTCTCATGGTGTTGCCGCAAAATCAATTACCTTAGGCAGAAAGATATAAATGTTACTTCACGTTGTACTTTGAACCAAACATAAAATCTGTATCATGACTGATGTTGTCTTTTAAATCTGAATCCTTTCTAGAGGTGATCAGACCCAAGTTTGAGGAAGGTCTGCATGAAATAACAGCACATGAAGGCAGAACTGCTACATTTGAGTGTCGATTCTCTGGTAAACCACTACCTGAGGTCACATGGTAAGTCAATGACATTTAGCATTGCAACATATGCCATGTACTTAATGCTGATGTCATACTTTTAAGGCTGATGTCAATGACATTTTGGAAAACAAAATGTATGGATCTCTAATCTGCTAAAGTGTTAATTTATTCTACGTTTAATTGATCTTGGTTACCTGTTTTTCACTTTGTGAAAATGCTAAATCCTGATCTGTTCTAAATTCATTGTGTATGTAAGAATAGCAAAGTAGAAATTGCCTTTCAAAGAAAGTGACAGTACATTATTTTAACCTTATTTAATCCACTTGATATGGGAACATTAAATAATTAATTTAAAGTTAACAAGAATTTGTAAATTTTAAGGTAGTACGTATACCATACTTTAGTAGCATACCGAAACAGAAACCTTCACAGATTTACCTATAACTTGCATGGTATAAAGATGGTGATAAACCAATTGACCAAAACGACCTTCGGAAGATCAAAAATCATGTGAAAAGTTTTTTCACTGTTTTCTCAAAAACTGGGCACTTAATGGGACTAGAATTTCACAGATGACTGTTACTGTATCTTTCTTAATATTTTTGCCCACGAATCTGCATTTCTTTGACAAAAATTTAAGTATAACATTACCAGTCCCACTGCCCATCATATCTGAAAACTAGAATTTTGTTGATTTTTGTCCATAAGCAAACAATTACAAATATATATTACTGAAGAATCTATGTTACTATGTATTACTATGACAGGTGCAAGGGAAGCAAGGAATTGTTCCCTAATAACAAATACCAACCAGATGTAGATGGTCACACAGCATCCTTGGCAATTAGCAACCTACAACCTGAAGATGTAGATGAATATACATGTGAGATCAGGAATCCTGGAGGCAGGAAAGTCAGCAGAGCTCAGCTTCTTGTCAAATGTAAGACAACAAGGAGGTTTAATCATGATCAATTCGACATTAGCAAACATGTAATGTAATGTAATGTAATGTAAAGAAACGATTGTCCATGTATTGTCTGTGGGGTGCTGTGGCCTAGTGGTCTGGTGTGTTGGACAAGATCTTGTGGTCAATCTACAGATGGTGGGTTCGAATCCAGCCATGGGCTAGTGGTGCTTCTGTCCTTGAGCAAGACGCTTTGTCACATATTGCTCCTCTTCACCCAGGAGTAAATGGGTACTTGTGAGGGTAGAAATGGCTTTGTGTGCTTAATTAGCCTACATGCGCTTAAAGTAGCAGGGGCTGTATACTCCCCAGGGAGTTGAGATTGTTTCAGGAATGTTTGTGGGGCCCGATGACCAGGGATAATGATGGTAGGTGCCTTGAGCACCCTCTGGGTGGATATGTTGCGCATTATAAATGTCTATATTATTATTATTATTATTATTATGTATAATGACGCTGGTGTCTGATATTTCTTCTTGTACAGTTTCACCAAAGATCAAACTACCAGCTCGTTTCCGTGACACCGTCGCTAGTTTCTCCAAGGGTGAACCAATCAAGCTGAAGATCTCAGTCAGTGCTTACCCGAAGGCTTCCTCTAGCTGGACATTGGATGGCAAGAGGATCAACCGTGGTGTTGAAGATACTGACCGTCATGCTATTCTGACCATACCTAATGCAGAGAGGAAAGATAGTGGAGAGTATGAGTTATTAGCTGAGAATGACGTTGGTAGTGACACTGCTGTTATTAATATTTGCGTCAATGGTAAATATTACAAATACAACCTTGATTTTTCATTGTTTGTAACCAAATGCTGCATTTTATCTTAAATGATCCTTGGTATATAGTGAACAAAGATAATTGATTATTACAATGGGGCACTGCCAACATAGGGCTGGATAGCTCAGCTGGTAGAGCGCCAACATAGTATTGCGGGGGTTGCTGGTTTGAATCCTGCTCTAGTCAGTTTTTCTTTGTTCACTTTCCAAACACTTAAAATCATTTCTAATGCAAACTAGTGCACAGGTTTGTTGCAAAATACAATCATTTATCAATCATTTACAACTAGACAGCTTGGCTTTGTTCTGACCTTAACTGACTAACATTGGTCCAGTACTGTCTTGTAATCAGTTTGACATCTGTGGTTGAGAGCCTTTGATAGATGTCAAGATAGGATTGGAACATGAAGTCACAGCTTCTCAGTTACACCATGTGTCATTTGGGTTGAGTAAGGCCCAATTCACTGGCTGTGGCCGCTGACTATGGCGGTGGCTTCAACTGCGTCATTTAACTGGATTCAGCCAGTAAAATTGGGATGCGCCTTTGGCTGCATAGGAACTTCCTCAGTAGACAATTTGAATCCATGTTTACAAACATACAAATGCTGAGCTCGGCCCAGTCACACAAAAAATCACCTTCCTCTTTGGCTTGATATTTGTGACGTTGCGGCCACTGCTGCGGTCGAAGCCAAACATTTGGGACGCGGCATCAAAACGGCCGTGCTGCCAATTGCCGCAGCCTAGGCCATACATTTGAGACACGGCCGAACAGTGTTAGTAGATAGTTACAAGATTAGCAACAAATTGATATTTCTTTATCAAAACTGCTTATCGGAATTTGCATTCAATGATTCAATGCATTCAAATACCAATGTCTATAATACAATTTGGGTTCAGATAAAGATGTATGATTTCAATAAGCTCACTAGTTAGTCTGTGTATCATACATGTGTGCATTGTAAACAAGTCCATGCAATAATATCAATAGAATTGATGTGAGGATGATTTGTTTCTTGTCATTTTATCAAGATGTTCCTGGAGCACCAACAGACCTCCATGCAAGTGATGTCAACTATGAGTCTGTAGAGCTAGCCTGGACTGCACCTTCAGATGATGGTGGTAGTACCATTGATGCTTACGTCATAGAGAAACGTGAACAAGGCTTGGAATCCTGGAGTCGTGCTGGTTTCACCTCAGGCCAGACCAGTCATGTGGTGTCCATGCTCACACCTAATAAGGAATACAGATTCAGAGTACGTGCTGAGAACATATCAGGATCAAGTGAAACAGTTGAAATATCACACAAGAACGCCATACCAGGTAATTATGATATAACTTCTGTGAATAATAATAATAAATGCTTAGAGTTGGGAGGGCCTGACGCGTTTCGAGCCTAGCAGGATCTTTTAAAAGAGGACCTCCCAACTCCTGCTAGGATCGAAATGCGTCAGGCCCTCCCAACTCTAAGCATTTTATTAATTTCAGGTCATTTAGGCTGATGAGCAGTTTGCAGCAGTTTATTACTTGTATTGATAATAATATATAACAGTTTTTATAGATCGTATAACACATTGAGGGGCAAGTATCTATGCGCTTAGAAAGTTAGAAAAGAAAGTAAGAAAAAATGTGCTGAGTAAGGTCCGGGAAAATTAGAAGGATATTTTAAATATGTTAAGAGCAGATTCCAAGTCTTCTATTGAATTTATGGACCTAGCTGGGGGAGTGTTCCATAAAACAGGAGCAGCATAAGCAAAGCTCATGAATAGACTGTTTGTAAGTGTGATCATCATTTTGGGGTTCACAGAATAGTGAACATGCATTATTAATGTCAACAACTGCATATAATCTCATATGATTGGATGAGGAAGCTTGGTCTACTTACAGATTAAGAAACAATGCTGATATATAGTGCTATAAGCAAAAGAAAATAGCACAACATAAGTGCAGATGTTGCATCTGTATAACTAGATATGTAGGACTGTGAGGAAATATTTGGCTTGTAAAAGGTACCCATTCTTATTGATCAGATAAATTGAAATTACAGCAATAAACAAGGCAAGATGCAGTATAATTGCTGAAATGCATTTGATCTGGACAGATGAGTGTTTCACATTCTATTATTTGTGTGCACTTTTCAGAACCAGAGAAACCCATCAAGAAAATAGCAGTAGAACCAGAAGAAGGTAAGACTGTCAACAAGCATGGTATATACATGTAATAGATAAACTAAAGTAATGTAAGGAATATGTGCTTAAAATGTTACAAAGGTTGCCACTAAATAAAACAAGCAAGTAAAGGCAGAACAGTCTCAATGCAGTGATCAACCACCTGACCAAACAGACATGTGTACATTAGTCAATGGCTGTGGCATACCTCACTAAGGTGTGCAACCACCTAACATAAAACGCAAGCAAAGAAGTAGACCAAATATTGCAGGTTTTGGCAATGCCACATATTACCATCATGAGCAAGTGCCTAACAGCAAGTAATATTACTGCGTAACTACACATTGCGAATTGGATAGACACCATTAGTCTGTAAATGGTTTGAATTGAATTGAATTCTTGCTGAAGATGTGTTTCTGTAAGTGGCAGATAGTCAAATTCCATATTGAAGCAGCCTGCACAATAAGACTAATGTGCTTGACCTTATAGTCATTGTCTCATTGACGTACACGTAGTTCCCATTATTGGTAGAGAATATTAGTAAATATTAAAACAAAATACCAACATTCAAAGAATAAACATGTTCTCATTGTGTCATGCAAAGTTTGACCAAGCCATAAGCCATTTATGTTATACATCCTGTTCCTTATCTTTTGTGTATTTCAGCTATGCGACCTGAGAAGCCCAGACTTCCCAAAGTACATGATTATGATAGCATCGGTAAGAGTCACATTTCAACATTTATTCATATAGGTTCCTGACAAAATATAGCACATGATGTGAATTGATACCCCTCATCTAAATAAAACTAGAAGAAGACTTTTAACATCAGCTAGCACTTATAGGAAACACCCAGTGATAGTGTATTATAGTTTGCTGACAGTTAGTCTGACATATGAATACAATTCTCTGTCTCTTTAGCATTCCAGATATTCCTTCTGTTCAATAGAATTTTGATATCAAAAGTAGATAGATTTGTTCTCAAAGCTAGAGAAATGTTGTATGTAAAGTTGGGTTATAAAAGAGATTATAAATATGGTATCATAAGTACACAAAAAACGATGTGCAAAAGTCTATGAGAATGTCTCAAATCTCTCCATAGCAATATTCCTTTAGCTATCCAACCCATAGTGATCAAGAGCCAAGTTACCTCAGATATCCATCCCCAAAAGTCCTGACTATTGCCAATGAATCAACATATGTACAGGAAGCTTATCTCATTGACAACCATTACATGATGTAAGGTTTGCAGTCTTTCTGTGAAACTTGTGTGAAAGCTGTGTGATTTGTTTGATAAATTGATTTTTTTTTGTCGTTTTCTTCTTGAAGTTGAAGAAGGCTTTTCACCCAAGAAGGTCAAGCTACGTAAGACATCTCCCAGTGATCGCTATGAATTTGGAGAAGAGCTAGGAAGGTGAGACCCTGTTGCTGTGCTATTTGATGAATGGTATCCTACTATATGCAGCTCACTATGGGTCATAGTATTCATCTTGGAATCTGTTGTACTTTGATATACTAAATACTAAATAATTTGTGTACATTGTCAACAATGGAAGACTTTTGAGAACCGGTCTTCAAGTCAACAGCGCACGCACACGCACAACAGCACACGCGCAAAACAACGGTCGCATGCTCACATTTGCATGCACATTCTCTGTTGACTTGAAGACAGGTTCTCAAAAGTCTCCCATTCTCTTCACTTTTTGTTTTAATTATCAACTGGTTCTAACTTTATTAATGTCACTACTATGTTTTTTCAATATGACTCTCTGTAATGCACAGGAGGGGATATATTAATGGGAGACTTTGGAGAATCGGTCTTGAGTCAACAGCGCACACGCAAACCATGCTTGCGCAACTGTGAGCATGCGCGCGTTGTTTTGCGCGTGCGTGTACTGTTGACTTGAAGACTGGTTCTCCAAAGTCTCTCATTGATGCAGACTTTGGGAATGGAATGTTGAAGGAATCTGAGTGTTTCGTAATTTTGACTAGTGCCGATGAGGAAATATGAAAACAAGCAGTTGCTATATTTTTAAGTCAATACGTATGGTTTGCAGCATTGACTATTAGGGACACCACCAACGTAGGGCTGGATATCTCAGTTGGTAAGAGTACCATTATGGTATTCCAGGGATCGTTGATTCGAATCCAACTCCAGTCAATTGTTCTTTGTTCACTCTTCAATGACCAAATTGGCCAGTCACTGTCACATATTGATTAGGCAAGTGGTGACTATTATAGTGATTTATTGCCCATTGCTGTGAAGATATTCATTTGACCTTTCCTCAAATGTGGCCTTGTTATGTTTAGAATCTAATGAGACAATTTGGTGTAATTGTTCTTCAGAGGTGAATTTGGTGTGGTGCGTCGTGCATTTGAGAGACCAACTGGCCGTAATTATGCTGCTAAGTTCATCCCCACTGCATCAGCAGACAAGTCTTATGTCAAACAGGAGATGGATACAATGAGTGCATTACAACATCCTCGATTCCTACAGCTACATGATGCCTTTGAAGTAGAAGATGAGATGGTCATGATCCTAGACTTGTAAGTACAGTAAACCAAGGGGGTAATTCTAGTATCTGTAGTGCCAGACTGTTGCCTATTGCCTCAATCTCAAGAAATGGTTTGGGAAAATGACTGTTTGAACATCGTCCTCACTTGATATAAGTTTGATGAATGAGTGAACCCATTGTACTAGCCACTGAAAACTTCCTCCAAGTTTTTTCTCCATTAATACTCACTGCTCTAAATGAGCACATATAGTACTACATGTACCTACATATTGTTATTTGACCTTTGAAAGGCTTAATTATTGAACGCTACATGGCTAAAATCACCATAAGTTCTTAATAAGCTCTCTTAAGGATGAATCTATCCTTATTGGCTAATGTGCAGTTTTGTGAGTTAACATCTTCTAGAGTTGTGGATTATATAGATTTGTGGAAATTATAAACGGGAATGTGTTATTTCCTGTCGTTTTGCTGACTTTCAGTTTGAGTGGAGGTGATGCTTTTGAGCGTATCCGAGACCGAGACCACCTGACAGAGCAGGAGGTTGCTCGTTTGACTAAGCAAGTCTGTGAAGGATTGAACTATCTACATCTCAGGAACTACATGCATCTGGATCTCAAGGTATGTAACATAGCAAACACTGTCATTGCATAGGACAGTGATGACCAGAAGCTAAACAAAATTCACATTGATTGATTGAATTTTGCGGGATTGCAAGTGTCAGTACCTATAGTCATCATCACATGTTGAATTTAACTACACACGAGATTGTTAGAACCAAAGCTGATAGAATGTCTTTACAATGATTGATTGTGGTAGCAGTTTCAATATTGCATTCAAATAAATCTTCTCATACCAGCTTAGGGCCTGTTTGTTTAATGCACAGGATCATGGAATTTGTGGATACGGATCCCATGTTAGCATACCCTGCATGGGACGTGGATCCCTAAATCTTGGATCCGGTGTGTTAAACAAACAGGCCCTTAGTTTGGTGGTCGGATTGGTGAGACGTCTGCACTAGTAAGCAAGAGGTCATAGGTTAGAATCCCATCCTAGCCAGGATGGATTTTCAAAAGCACTGAGTTTACAGCGCTGGTGCGTGTTTGTGAAGGGCAGATTTAGATGTCACATAATGAACCATTTATGCAAATCAGTTTTAATTTTCTTCTGATAATCAGCCTCAGTCCATCCTGTATGAGACTAAGAAGAGTGACAACATCCGCATCATTGACTTTGCCATGGCAACCAAACTTGACCCTGATGAGAGGGTGAAAGTGGTAACAGGTTCATCTGAATATTCATCACCTGAGCTGATTGCTGGTCATCCTGTGGGCTTCTCAACAGATATGTGGACTGTAGGAGTTATAGTCTATATGCTGTGAGTATTGCATATTGGCATAAAGTTCCCTACACAATAAATGTTTAATCAAACAAATAATTTCATTTTTCTTTGCTTAGAGTTAGAAGGACCTGACGCGTTTCAATCCTAGCTTGATCTTTCTCAAAGGCATAGCTTTTTGCCTTTGAGAAAGATCCTGCTAGGATCGAAACGTGTCAGGCCCTTCTAACTCTAAGCATTTGATATATTTCAGGTCATTTTGGCTGATGAGCAGTTTGCAGCAATTTATTACTTGTATTTCATCCTTATTTTAAAAGATTTTGTATTGACAAGTTTAAAGAAAGTAAGATGTAATCATTAATCCCCAAACCATAAGTATAAGTGAAGATGTTAACATTTTACAAGTAGAAGTACACCTGCATTCCTACAATCCATTGTTAGAATTCCCCTGCAATGCATACACATGGATAGTATGGCCCTTTTCCAGACCTCTGCACAGGCTGCGGCTCCGGCTCTGTCATCTATATGCTCAAAATATAGGTTGTGGTTTTCCATTGAAGCTGAAGCTCTGTTTTCCTTTTCAAACCAGAGAATCTACTTCTGAACTGCAGTCAAAAGCCTCTATTTTGATACCTATTATTTTAGAATGGATTCACAAAATGGAGCCTGAGCCAGAGCCAAGATTTGGATAATGTGCTGGCTTAAGTTTTTCAAAAGTTTGAAAGTCTTCTTGGTATTCAAATATGTCCACGTTTTTTAAATAAGCTCTTGTGAGCTGAAATATAACAGGGCTGAACACTCCACAGGGAGTTGCAGTTAAATGGTTACAGGAGTATAATTTAGCCTAATGACCAGGGATATAATTGTGAAATGTATGAAACATGCTTCATAAGACTATTAGATTCATAGTGATGGTAAGCTGACCTGGGGCCGATTTCATAAAGCTCTGCGACACGTCGCAACTCGAGTTGCGACGTGTCCTAGCTGCGATGTGTCGCATCTATGCGGTGAGTCCATAGAGAAAAGATGCGTCTTAACTCTGCGACGCATTGTAAGTTTTATGAAATTGGCCCCTGGTAGTGTACCAGTCCTGCACTGTATGTGCATTTATTGTACATGTTACTGATGTCTTGATGATTATATTCCCTGGTCTAGATTGAGTGGTATTCATCCCTTCGATCATGATGCAGACAAGATCAAGCGATGTCGCTGGGAGTTTGATCAAGGAGCTTTCCGTGGTATCTCTGATGAGGGTAAAGATTTCATCAGTCAACTCCTGGTAGCAAATACAGAGTAAGTCATTCATCTTAAAAAATCCAGTAATTAGCATTGATATTGATTGAGTTTATGATGAACAACAAACCTTCTCTTGGCTTGATTTGTCCTAATTTATCAGTGAGAGAATGACAGCTTTTGAAGCATTGGAGCATCCTTGGCTGAAAGACCTCGGTAAATGGGCCAAGAATCGTATCTCTACTGATAGACACAGACAACTCATGGACAGACCTGGCTGGCTGGTAAGTTCATATGTAATATCAAACATGTAAACTAGGGCTGAGGTCAAGGGCCCAATTTCATGAAATCTGTTTTACAGCATGTTTTTGTGCTTACGTGCACTGCTACATGTGAAATCTATTTCATGGAATCCGTAACCAAAACTTTTCGATTAGCAAAGAATTTCTAGGGTTACCGTGATTATTTTCTGCTAACGCGCTGCCAAGATTACTTGCTTAGTGTTACCAGAAAGAAACCTCTCCCGTGAAATACACTAACTGTAAGCAAAAAAACTGCTACCGTAAGCGAACAATTTTTGCTATACGGATTCCATGAAATTGTGCCCTGGTTTGAAAGTGTTATGCTTAGTGAGTAAAATGTTATTTGCCAGAGATTCATGCTACTGTTATGCCATGCAATATCTCAGTACTACACATTAATAATTGCCTTAGGCATTTATGTCCAAAATGAGATTTTAGCCTGAATCAGATCTTGATCATAGGAGCTACCTACATGTATGGTTGAAGTGTCCAGGTTAATACTTAACTCTTAAGTGTAGAAGGGTCACAAAAGGAAGACCATCTCAGTCAAGCATGTGACTTTAATAGCAGATTAGATGGGTTTTTTTCTCAAAAGTAGTGAAAATTACTTAGGCAATTATTTTATATGGAATGTTGAGTAGCAACCCATTGTGACCGAGGGCCGATTTCACTAACGCTTTGCGATCATTCCTTAAGCCCAAATCCATCGCTAAATGGAAAAATGCTACACAAAGTAACGACCGATTTTCCGTTTAGCGATGGATTCGGGCTTTAACGATGATCGCAGAGCATTTGTGAAATTGGCCCCAGCTGTGTATTTTTTGTGCTAATAACAGCTGTGTAACATTGACCATGATATGCTAAGGGTATGCTAGTAGTGAATGTTAGGTCATATAACTTGAATACAATGTTTGTATTGTATTTTCCAGCCTGGAAGCCAAGTTATTGGACTTGGTCGGATATCCAACACCAGCACACACAGAAGACGTAAACCTCTGGATGGTGACTTTATCATTGAAGTCAGCATGTGTAAGTAATATATCATCACTTGATAGCATCTTTAGTCACTATGGGTCATTGCATAAGTAATGTTCAATGGAACTAGATCGATTTGGGACAGGTTTACAGAAGACATCACATTCACTACATTGTACTTAATCTAGTTATCACATACATTTCTATAAAATGTTTTTACATTTAAGATGTGTGCATATATTCTGAAACTGCAAACACTTATAGACAAAGAATATCTAGGAAGTGTGAAAGTGTATGAGCATGGT
This sequence comes from Astropecten irregularis, assembly GCA_963971285.1. Classification (NCBI taxonomy): domain Eukaryota; kingdom Metazoa; phylum Echinodermata; class Asteroidea; order Paxillosida; family Astropectinidae; genus Astropecten; species Astropecten irregularis. Next base: position 8,837,663 of record OZ020259.1, read on the forward strand.
GTCATTACAACATCGCATTAAAGGTAATATCATACTTTGGTTTTTGTCAAAGAAATAGAGATTCATGGGCACAAGTATCAAGGAAGATACAGTCACAGTCATCTGTGAAAATTTCAGTCCCATACGGTGACCACTGTTAAAGAAACAGTGAAAAATGACAACAGTATTTATAATATAATTTCACTGTTATTTTTTATCTTTAAAATATCAACATTGTTTTTGGTCATTAGTTTACTCTTTTCTGGATAAATGCAGCATTTCAGGTAGAAACGGTATGTTTCTACCATCACCATCTTTATTCCTTGTAAGTTATAGGTAAATCTATGAAGATGCTACCAAAGTATGATACTACCTTTAAAGATAATCTTTGTTTCGTTATAAAGTAAAACACATTACTAGGGCTGAACAGGTCATATTTTGTATTCTTTTATTGGTAGGTAGCTTGGCTGGTATTGTGAATATTCAGCTTTCATTGTTTGATGTGATTTTATATTTGTAGCAAGGAAAGAAGCTCGTCCTCGTTTTATCCATCGGCCGGTTGCAACATTTGCCATGGAGGATCGTGATGCTATTTTCCAGTGTGTCATTGCTGCACCCTCTGAGCCTGTGGTTACATGGTCAGTCACCATATCATTGAATCCCCAAATCAAACTTTTAATTTTGACAAGAATTTTAAAGTAAATTGATTTTTGTTTATTTTCAATGTGTTATTACCCATTGCATATTTGGCAGATAATCAAACATTCAGTAGGAGCATATTGCACAGATCGCTCAATTTCAGCCTTAAGTGTGATGAGCATTATCTACTACAGCTTTGAACATACCAATAGTTAAAGGGATGGTACAGAATTGGTAAGACAAAATACACTTCAAGATCACAGATTCACATAAAACTTACACAGTATAATGGTAATGATAGGAGAAAACATCCCATGAAATGTTTTTGTCTGAAATGCCATATTCGTTGAGAAATAAATGAAACTATTTTCCGATTCGAATAAATCACTTACGAAGCGTTTTATTATGAACGCATAAAATCGTTGAAATGTGCAAACAGGGTTTCACTGTTTTCTCGTGACCCAGATGGCTGATTGACCTCAAACTTCTACAGGTTTGTCAGTTAAGGTATATGATGGATTACATAATGTGCTTTCACTGTCTGCAATGGTTTTGTCGCAAAAACCAGTTCTGTACCATCCCTTTAATGAAATGCTCTGGTGTATTACAAACTGAATATGATGACATCGCCTTTAATGAAACCAGTCCTCACTATTCTTGATATAATCCTGTCACCTGCAAACTTGACTTACTATTTCCATTAATTCTTACAGGATTGACTTTACTTTAATGTAACATCTGTCTGTGCCATCTCAGATAATGACTCAAGTGTATTAACCATGAGTGTGTTTTATAATCTGGATAATGATTGTATTATATCTGTTTGTTTGAAGGTGGAAAGATGACAAGGAATTGAAGGCAAGTCTGAAGCACAAAGCCAAATCAGATGATACAAAGTATGGCTTGGTAATATCACGATGCCAGATTGAAGAAGGTGGTGTGTATAAGGTCAAAGCTGTTAACTCATATGGTGAAAGAATCCAAGAAACACATCTTACAGTTGAACGTGAGTAACATACTTCATCACTTCTTACTTCTATTCATCTGACTACTATTAAGTCATAATCAGAAAGTTTTCTTGAATGAAATAATCATGAAATAACTTAAAACATTGAATTCAATACATTTTAAAGGACAAACTTTAGCAGTAGAAAAGTAAGAATATTAGGGATAGGATTATTAGTGGAGTGGAGCCATGACATGTTTGATCTTGAAACTTAATCAGTCATGTTATATGTCAGTCATTCATAATGGAAGTCAGTTAGCCATGTTAAGAGTCCAGGGGTCGATTTCACCAAACTCATCGTAACTTACTATCAATCGTAGGACTTATGATGCATTGCAACCCCACGTAGAAGTCGAAGGAAATGATGGGTTGTCCTTCGTATCTCAAGATATGATCGTTCGTAGGGCTTTGTGAAATCGACCCCAGCAGTCTTATTTGAAGTAAAACAGCTATATTGGAAACCAGTCTTCCATGTTTGACGTTATCTTAAAATCTATATTTCAAGTCATTTATCTTTAACCTTTTTAAAGAAAAACATTGAATTGTAATATAGAATTTTTATGTTTTAACCTAATCCAAATTATATTAAAATCCCTTTATTTTATTTTCAATTCCTGTCCCCAGCTGATCCATTGAAGAGACGTGAAGAGAAGAAGAAAAGGTAGGATAGAATCATCTAAGAATACAGTCACTCAGAGATGAGTCAATCAATCACTTTATTTCATTGAAATGTAATGCCTTCCCTTTGCCATAGAGTTATATAAAAAAAACTAGAGTGTGCGCTACGTATTCAACGTGCATGTTGTCGGCACTCCAGCATGGACGTGCAGCCGCCATTTCAATGGGATTAATGAGTTATTACAGTAGACTCCAAATACCTGGATGTTACTGAACAGTGCATGATGCGACGGGTGATGCAATATTTAGAGGTAACATTGCGCGGTTAAATCACTCATTAATTGTAGCTAAAAGGAAACTCAAAAGTTGCGCAAATGCGTGTGTTTGACCTTGTTTGGTTTTCTTTAAGCAACTCTAACACCATGTTGCCCCTGTGGTGGAATGTATTACGTGCACTCTAGTTATTTATTTAACTCTGTGCCTAATGCCTAAAGATCCTTCTAAAACAGTCTTGTGTATGCCAATATAATCGCCTGGTTGACTGACTTACAGCTTGTCCTACATAATAATAATAATAAATACATTCTTAAGAACCGCTTCACATTGTAAAACAATCTCGAAGCTCTTTACAATTGGATAAAATTACATTAAAAATGGAGAGAAATTTAGTTACGTACGTCATTACAATTCGAACAATTCTAAAAATGTTAAAAACAATTAAATTTAATTTAATTTAGTTAAATGCATATCCAAGAATCTCCCAGAATACTTTGATATATGGTTTGCTGCAAGGTATTGCAAAGAGAAAAGAAAGCACTATCTACATTGGTCCTAATGAATGGAGGTTATTACCAGCATTCATACTGAGCAGTGTGTATACTCAGGGCAATTCATGTATTGAGTCTGAATAATGAATCAAATCACATCACTGTACTTCATTCACACAATCATTATTATTCACTAAGTTGTTGCAAATTAGTCTTCATCGACATAGATAAGCACTGCATACTCAGTTCTTGTTGAGTGCACATGAAAAAAAATAATGCGCTGGCTCAGGTGGGATTCGAACCCACGACCTCACTAAGTTGTTATCAAGTCAATTTCCACTTTGCCTTGACAAAGATTACTTTGCTCATGAACTAAATAGATCTGCCTGTGCTAATATGGACCAAACACTAACTATGGATGGTGTGGGGACCCTGAACAACATGAGGTCATTGATTGCTTCCTAGAGGAATGATATCTACATTTGTTCTGTACCTATTGTGGTCCATATACCAAGTTATTATGATACTGCTAGGTTATTGTTAGATGTTGTAGGATAACCATATAACCTACACACGAAAGGAGAAATAGCCCTCATATTATGGTATAATGAGGATGGTGTTTGTTTATGAATCCAGACAAGTTGAGGCCCCAGCCCCACCTCGGCCAGACTCCAAACCGTCCTTCACATTCCGTCTACGGCCAAGGACTATTCAAGAGGGAGCTAGTGTACGATTGAGCTGTATCGCTGCTGGCTACCCTGAGCCTAAGGTATCTATACATCTAGACTGCCAAGTTAACAGCAAGTTGCCAAATAGATTCTATCTTTGGTATTTTGTAGAATTCAGCAAGTGTAGTTTCTTATTGCTTTTCCCAATAAGTCAGTTGTTATCTGACGGTTATTTGATATCTGGTTTGTTAGGTGATCTGGATGCGCAATGGTGAAGTCATACCCAAGACACACCCAGACTTTAAACAGGAGTATTCATACCGTATGGCAGTGCTGGAGATTGATCGTATGGGTGCTGAGACCTGTGGTAGAATCACCTGTATTGCTGAGAGCTCAATGGGTTCAGATGAAACAGAATGCGTCATCAGTGTTGAAGGTACGACAACAAACAACTAACATAGTTTATACATTCCCACACATTGCAGTTTCATATTATTATTATTATTTACTTCTGGTAATGACATCAAGGATTCCGATAAAGGGCCCTAGGCGCTGTATCACAAAAGCTTTTTATGGAAAGATGATGAGAAGAAGATACAGTTTTAGAGGTGGGAGGAAAACCCCAGAGTAATATTCTGGGTAAAACCCACAGAATCAGGTAGGGACTGAAAACCCAATCCACTTGTGTACCGGGCAGGACTTGAACCCGGCCTGCAGAGGTGAAAGGCAAGGAAAGAACCGCTACGCCAACCTGACTCCCAGATACTTCACCAGATACTTGAGTTTTACACTGCACACTAGACTCCCTTAACACTCTTCAATATGATTACATATTATCAAACAGATACCATTCATCTAAATTGATGGTTCATATTTACATTTGAAGTATGACAGTTAGATGTACTGCTGAAATGAGAGTGACTTCACAACAGGGCTTCTCACCAAGTGCTACTTGTGGCGTGCGTGGCAAACAAATCCTTGATATTTCTAGTATTCTATTGTACCACTTTCTTACATAACTGTACTACTTTTACATCCAAAAAACCTTTTTAAAGGGTCAAAATTCAGAGTCTTTCAAAAAGCCAAACTCTAGGAACCCTAAGGCGGTCCCTAGACCCCACCTGTGAAGGGCTCGATGGCTTTGCTCCCTCGCATTAAGTGGCGCTTCATGATTATTTGATTTCTCTAGAAGTGTCACTTCAATAAAAATAAATGTAGATAAGAAGACCTGCTTTACAATATCAGAAAAAAAGTTAATACCATCTTGAGCTAGGTTATTGGAAGATGTTCAAGAATGTCTCTGTTAATCTCAGATCGTGCCAAGCGTGGTCAGAAGAGCTCCAGTGAATACACCTCAACAAGGAAGTCCAAGAGAAGAGAAGAAATGAATGAAGAAGATGAATCATCAGCTGCCAGGACCATCCAGCAAGGATTCAGAGAATATCGACATAAGAAAGAAAGTGTCTCAGAGGAAATCACTGGTGAGTAGTGATACAAATAATCATTGGTTTGTTTTGAGATCACTGATCCTGCAGATCCACGTCCCATGCAGGATACGCTAAAATGGGATTTGGATCAGCCCACAACATCACAGATCTCATGTGTGAAACAAACAGGCCTTTTATTTGTGTAGTGTATATCACTGTCACTATGTCCCTAGGACATTACAAAATAAACATGAATATGAAAAAGGATGAACAGTTTCAAATTAAAGCAGAATTGCTTAACTGTGTCCATCATCTTGAATGGATCAAGTAAATCAGAGCTTCACTGGCACTAGCGAGGCACAGAAATAGCTTCACTTGCCTTGCATCATGTGATTGATCAACATCTTATCCAGGGAAAGTTAAATCACTTAGAATCCCCAGGCCATACAACAGCTTAGCTTTAGCCGTACTGGTTGTAAGCATTCATATTTCTGCCAAAGCAGACTTGTATATGAACATGTGATGACTGGATATTAGTCACAAGATGTCAATCAGCTCTTCTTTGATCTCATACACTAGCTATGATCAACATAAAGGCTCATGATGGTCACCTAATAATGATAGTAGGAAATAACACAGTAAAGACCAACAATATCTAATCTAAAATATCACACTAGCGGTAAACAACATTCCTCCCAGCATTGATACTTGTAAAGGATATTATTCAAAATATGCTTTTCAAAATCTGAAACATGCTTCATGTGCAGAGTCTGAGGATAGCGGCCAGCGAACACGGAGAGAGAGACGTCAAGAGAAGCATGAAGAGGTCCACGTAGCAGCGAGCTCCTCATCAGCTGCTGGAGAGGTAGAGGAATCTCACGCCAAGGTGGACATTCAGGCTGAAGAGGAGATCGACATTGACTTGGATGACCCTGAAACAGAAAAGGCAGCTTTGAAGATCCAGGCTAGCTTCAAAGGCATGATGGCAAGGAAGAAGGACAAGCAGAATGGTGCAGGAGAGGAGACAGGTGAACAGAAGGAAGGTGGTGAGGCTGCAGAGGAAGCTGCCCCAGTAGAAGAGACACCAGCTGGTAAGTCCATTACAACAAAACACATTGATATCATAGATCAGGAGGTTGTGTCCTGACTCATGGCTGGCTGGGTCCCCTCTGCTTTAACGGCTCTCCTAAGTTATATTGAAAACTCACATAAAGTACATAATACATAGAAATACACTACTAGTGTTGCGTTTTCTTTTTAAACGCAACACTTGTGTCGAGAACTATTATATGAGCGTTAAACTGTTTATCACTTCAAGATTCAGATAATTATGTGATACAGCCATGTCTTGGCTTTCACCATGTAGAATTTGAGCAAAATTTGATTAAAATTGAGTGAAAAAAACTAAGACTGAATTACATAACTTCTAAACCCGATTTCATCTATCTTTAATACACATAATGTGTGTTTTGACTACTATGCGTGTTATCCTTGCAAATTTGTTTTTAAAGAGTACTCTTTCAATTAGTCATATTTTCGCCAATGTCAGACCCAATATACTTAAATTCTACATGGTGATAGCCAAGACATGGCTGTATCACATATCTGAATCTTGAAGTAATTAACAGTTTAATTTTAACATAATGGGTCTCAACAAAGTGTTGCGTTTTTTTCTGGGACACCCTGTACAAACTTGTCAAGAATGGGAACACTGGAAAGCGTTTTGTTTGTTACTGTTATATGTCACCTATGCTAAACGCTATGTAACCTCAGTGCACATTACAATCTTTTGTCTGATAATTACATTTTCTGCAATGAGTGATACAAATTACTAACTAGAGTGGACGATATCTACAGACACATGTGGATGAATTGTTTTAGCTGATTAAACTGTTCCTCTAACTGCATCAATCTTGATTTGGATTTGTGTATTATTGATTTCATTCTGCATTAGTTGCTGATGGTTATAAGGGTCCAGTCATGGCTGCCCAGCCACAGTCTGTTAGTGTGGAGGAGGGCATGAGTGCTAACTTCTCCTGCAAGCTTGTTGAAGCAGCAGATGAAGGTAGGTCATTTATAAAGTCAAATCAATAAGATCTTTAGCATTTGTTTAATGCCTAATGCCTTTGTGTTTGAAGTATATGTATGTGATTGAAGATTCAAAGTAGAAATAATGATTGCATGAATAAATTATAACTGAACAACTTCGCTCTTCACAAGTTGTTGGAACATTGTTTACTCGGTGCTCATGGCAAGGTCTTAGGCAACTGCTGAAGTTTTATTTGTGCTTCTGACTGGCACCCAGACAGTATAATGCTCCAATAATCACAGAGCTGGATAGCTTAGACTGCAGTCTGCTAGACTACTAATGTCTTCATTCAGACATCTTAGGCACAATTTCTGAATAACAATCTGGAAATTCACATCAACAAACTTTGGGGGTTTTCTTCTCTTTTTGTACAGTTTCCTGGATGAAAGATGACCGAGCCATTGAAGATGGTGGACGTTTTGCCTTGACCAGTGAGGGTAGTGAATACAGCCTGGCCATCCCCATGGCATTGTCCACTGATGCTGGACAGTACACTTTCAAAGCTAAGAATGCTCATGGTGAATGTCAGGCAAGCTGCTCTCTCAATGTGGTCCTAGAGGAGGCAGCACCAGCTGTCAACATTGAGGAGCTTCTCAAATCAGTTGAATAGCTTCTGTTGGACCTCTCTATCTATAGGTCATATTAGAGTCTAGTCTAAGGAAGGAATGTCTCCAAACTTGAAATGCGTGGAATGTACCAATGTACCAACTGTCCAAACCAAGAATATTGGTTTTTACTTTTGAACAATGACGTGTCTTCCAGCAGGTATGGATATTGTTCTGAAATGGAACTGGAATATCTCAAGTTTGGAAGCACTCTCTACAATCTAGTAGTATTTTGAAAAACTTATTATGAAAGCTACAGCCATATTTACAGTTTATCACACATTTCCTTTGAAGTTTGAGCTCTTATATTAAGCAATACCAGCCACCGGGTCACTTTCAAATTATGTATAACCATAAAATGCCTCCAAGTTTTACCAGATTGAAACTGCAGTATCATTTGCTGTTTCTAATTCACAGTCTGAGGCTCAACATTTTGAATTTTCAAAATGAAAAACGAAAATATTAATTAGACTTGCGAACCTGGCTGAATGCTTTCAAAGGATTTTAGTATAAATTGTAGACTTCAATCCTTTAATATTGTATTGTAAAGTAGTAGAAAGCATAATAATGAAATAGACCGCATTGGTAGAGGGTGAGCTGGCCCCGTTTACTTAAAATTTTGTTTCATTTTTTACAATAGAGGTCTTTCTTATAGCATGATCATGACATAAATGAAGTACTAAACAAAATGACAATTTATTTGATTTATGTTCTTGCTGGAAAGCTGCAAAGAAGTACATATTTGACATTGCTGTGTAATTGCTTATTTGTGAACATTGGCTTGGTTTTATTGCAATTTGTCACAAAGCTCTTGATTCTAGAGGGCGGCAACATCAAATGATTGTTACAAATCCTGACAAGGCAAGCATGGAGCAAATGTAAAACTGGCCCTGTTTCACTCTTATTCTTTCGTTTTTTTAATACCCACATTTGATATAATTGGACGTCCCTCTAGTCAATCTTTGTGATTAAGGCCTTTACCGAGTTGATGCTTCGTGCAAATTATGTACCTACATTTACTTTACAAATAGAAAAGCTTTGTAACTATGTGCATTGCGGATGAGTTCAACAAATCCTATTGTCATTTGTAACTCAAGTGTAAGATGATGCAAGCTTTCAATGTAGGTCAGTGTAGTTTGTTTCTGGGGAAGGTGTGGAATATTTCTATGTGCAAAAGTTAAAAGAATGAAGCTCAGAAAAAGAGTCTTAAAATGGTTTGTTGGTTTGAATGCTGTGACTTGCCTTTGAAGAGAGACCACTGGATAATCTGAATGCTACCATTTTCATAATTACACTTCAAAAAAGTTGCTCATTTGTATTTTCATGTAAACTTCATCAGATTACACAAGAAGAATGAAACTTGGCTGTAGAAATAATGAGCAACCTGCAATATAAAGATTGATCTATGACTGCCACTGTCCGAAACTGATCAACAGAGGGCGTTTTATCATGTCTCATATTAGGCGGCAATAAAATTGTGGAATTGCATTGACGGTATGATGTTGCCTTTTAAGCATATATGCATTGCCCTCCACAGCCAGTATTAGTTTAATATAGAGGCAGCACTCACCCGCTAATTAGCAGGTGAACGACTGTAAATAGCGCCCTCATTGTTGGCCACATTTGGATACCGACTTGAATGAACTTTTAAACAGCTTATTACTTAGTACTGCAGTGTTTTGTCCAGCAATATTAAAACTATATTTATTATTATAATAAAGATATCAATAAACAATACTAATGTGATGTGTCAATTACTGTGTGTAGTTTGTGGCCAACTGCCTAGTTCGTATCCATACTTTACCTCGCCGTAGCTTTATGCCTCTATTCCCTACAACCAGGGCCACTAGTCATATCAGGCTTGGGTTCTGGCTCAGATTGAACTGATGTCACAAGCTGTGCATGAGGTGTGTGGTGTGCCTTTGCCAGACTGTGGTTTTGACTCCTCAAAAAAAGTTCCGCAAGTCAAGCTCCATGGATGATATCTTTTTTGTTACTGATCTATGAACGGTGAAATTGGAAAGCGTGATTATTCCTCTTTACAATGATGTGTCATTTGTTATGCTAATATGTAATCATGGAACGTACAATCCTGATAAATATGCAGCAATGTCAAAAATGAAATGTTGCAAAATTCATTGTTTTCAGAAGTGAATTCTCAATCATTTCGAGGATGAACTGAGTTTGAGGAATGGTGTTGATGCGCTGATGCATGAAAGCACGGTCCAAACATGATGTATTCTCATTTGCGTTTTGCAACATTTCACTTCTGACTTAGCCCTTTAGTCTGCAGAAATGCAATTCCATGATTACATAATCACACCAGATGACACATCATTGTACAGAGGAATAATGAAGCTTTCCAATGATACCAGTTTCAACGTTCATAGATCAGTAACAAAGAAAATATCATCCCTCAAACTTCAGTAAGGAGAACTCTTTTGAGGGGTTTAGGATGGATGCACCGTGAATCTAAGGGTCTATACAATACAGCTTCTCCAGCTTTCATGTCAACAAACACAAAATTTATCCCATATTCTTGCACAAAGCTGTACAACAAAATGAATTTTTTTGTACAATAATACTATGGTTTTAATCACATCTCAATTCATCTTAATATCACTACTGCTGGAAAATAAGACACATATACAATATATACAAACTTTGTATTTGTTATGCTTCTGAGAAAGTCATGATCCAGTAAAAAGGTCTATTATAAAAATACAATAGACCTATTACACATCATCAGATGCCTGTGTGTACGATGTTCATTTCAACACAAGTTCTACTAAGATGAAAAAACAGCACTCGCAATTTAAAGTGAACTGCGGAAAAATATAATAGTCATACGCATGGTTTAAGTAAATTCGGAGATTAAAACAACTTGTCAGCTTTTAATCACAAAAAAAACCAAGAATAATTTATGTTGGCGATCTAATAAATATGTCCTAACCACATCTTTACCATGTTAATAACAATTGAGGATGAATGAGGGACAATGCAATGGTTATTAGTTTATTACTAGATTGAGGATACAGGTCATAGCTACATTGCATGCAACATGTATATACATCGGTTGTAAGTATGTACACTTCATACACAACCTACTGTTGTTTAAACTGTGATTTCAGATCACCTACATGACAGGTTTCACCTTATAGGAATTGTGAATGAATGACTTATTCTGATTTGGGCAACTAATGTTCCCCAAATTTCATTTCAACTACACGATGGCCATAAAAAAATACTCGGCATACACATGCCCATGTGTGACATTCATCTTGGACCATGCTATGTGTATAGAGACATTGATTAACTTCATCCACATAATGCCACAGAAAGACTAACGGCAGCATGTTTCATCCTTTCCTCTCACTCTAACAGTACTGGAGGCTTTTCATATACATACTCCAGTACATTTTAAGATACTTCAGAGACACATAATTGGCAATGGGATATAATGCCATGTGCAACCATTAATTGCCAACTAATAGAGTCCAAGAGGTATTCCTTTGATTTCAGAAGGCAGACTTGCAAGAACTTCAAGTTAATAACAGCTGGCTCTTCCTCCCAAGAAGTCTATATGCAATGAATTCATGACAGATACATTTCTTGGATAATGTTTTTGATATTTAAAAATTGAAATTATTTTAACATTGATGCCCATATATAGGCTAGGTGCCTATCCTATCCAGCACTAATGGTCAGTGTACCTGTTTTCGAGATAACAAGTTTTTGAGGGTTGGCCTTCTATACGTCACTGGTAGCGACGCGCAGCCTGTACCACACAACCAGTACGCCAACACAAGCCAAACTACAATGTCAATAGTTTACTTCTGTATGTGACTTTTTGTCTTGCTTGGAATAAATGCTTACACCTTCAAAACCTGGTAGGCCTACATCGAGGATACACAGTGTCCATGAGTAAAATTGAGGGAATATTCACCAAATATAGCAAGTTATAATCTGAGCAAATTTGACCATGTGAAATATTCCATGTATTGCGGTATTCAACACTGCATTGTTTGGCCCTAAAGAGCTTTGCTTTTGTTTTTATTTTTTTAAGAGAATAAAAGTAAGTATTAAAACTATTCATAATTATCATAATAATAACAATAATAACTCATTGACATGCTGTCTGGCCCATTATTGCTATGTTAATATCTCCAAGGGTTTGAGACATGTAAGTGAATACATGTATGCATTATGTATGTCTATGGTTTTATGCAGTATTCAAGTCATTGGAAATGTTCATATCAAGTTGTACCTTGCCCCGGAAAATCTCTAAACCACTTCACAACTGTATTAAAAAATACAAACGAGCCCACCCGCGGTATTATTTTCAACGTGCTTAAGCAATTTTGTTTTTAATCCGAAATTGACACTGTTTTCCCCCGGGACCATTTAGTGGACTCTTCCAATGATCATTGGTGGTGGTATTTTGATTTTAACTCCGAATTTTTCCGTCACGGACGATTTTTGTGGTTTCGTCCGACAAAAGACCTCGCTATGGACACGGGAGGGAAACAGCTGTAGAGTCTGGCGATGCTTTACATAGCGAATAAGAGATAGGGAATGCAGCGACCAACAGAATTCTATAGGTGGTTGGCAAGCATAAAATGTGAACAATGGTGCACCAAGAAGCAAAAAGCCGAACACAAAAGGTTGTTATATAATGTAATCCACAGCGAACACGGCCTACACACACAACTGACCGTATCCAAGCTTGAAAAATCCCTGTAAAGGGTACAGCCAGACATGCCTAGTCTAAACGTCATCCGCAACCCAAAATGTCAAAAGCAGTGTTATATACCGTCATCCGGTGATCACAACAGCAAAATATCATGCTTTCTCACGTCATACGCAACAGAGAAAGCTCAAACCGAGCCATCATCCGCCACTGGCGTCATGAAGTGCGGCGCATTCTCACGTCATCCAGCAAATTTTCGCTCATTTTCTAAAAAACCCTATCACTTTATCACGTCCTCCGTATGTGAACATTTTTTTTGCGAGATATCACATCATCGTCGTGAACTGGTTAATGAGTCCACAGTGCTTTGTACTTTGTGTCAAAATGAGTCTACATGTAAAGGATTTGGACAAAAGTCTTATTGGTTCAATAAAACACAAGAAGAAGAAAAAGAAAAGGCAGCAACGGTACCAAAAAGGTCAGCAGGAGGAGGGGCGGGTCACTAACTCTGCCCCCTCCTCCTCCCCCTTCTAGAATTAATTCAGTGCAATTTCAGACCTTATATCATATATGCAAACCCAAGCATAATCTATATAATAAACCAAATGCACAAGGCACCAATAAGCCTTTAAATTATTATGAACTCATTATATTCATGTTATCTTGCACTTGAGCAGTACAAAGGACCCAAGACACACAGGATTCTCCGGTTTTCCTCCCTCCATAAAACCCTCCATAAAACCAAGCACTTTCGATCTCAGGCTCTGTAATCATAATGGATTACCGGTATTGCTGGCAGCCGAGGGCGCCGATGAATACCGGCAATCTGATTACGTTGTAGCCAGCACTTTGAAACTTAAAGAAAAGGTGCGTAATAAATGTAATAATTATTATTAATAATTATTATTATTACCCGATGTATACGCATCCAAATATATGACAATGATCCAAGTTACACAAGCCACACAACTTTGTGTATACATGAATGCACACTAGCAATGCAAAAACATCAAGCTACAAAGAGTATAAATTATGTGTGAGCAATTAATATAGTAAAATATGTTATATAAAGAAACTATGCCTATAAAGCCTGTTCTTATCAAACCATTAAAGCAGTGCTGTATACTCAATACATTGGCTGAGGTATGTTAGTAACACTGCATGTTGAAGTAGAATGTGAACCAACATCCAAGCATGATACTATGCATGTCTAATCAATACAAACAGGCAACTGGATACCCTCAGCCCTGTACTGTACTATCAATGGGAGACTTTGGAGAACCGGTCTTCAAGTCAACAGCGCACGCACAACGGCGCACGTGCAAACAATGCGCGCATGCTCACAATTGCATGTGCACACTGTTGACTTGAAGACCGGTTCTCCAAATCTCCCATTATAAATGTATAATCATAATTTCAACAATCTGTTTCTACCTTTGGCAGTCTAGCCATGTATGCTCAAGTACTTCAATGTCTCTCTAGGAAGTATGTATTAAGCAAGACTACAGCATGCACCCTTCCTTGTACAGATATTCATCCAACTCACTACTTTTGAGGATGCAACATCTGAACGATGTGACCCAAGATGATTCATCTGCAAGCTCTATCAAGAGAACTCAGCAACTAACTGCAGCATCATTCCTTCATATGATGACAAGATTAGACAAATAGTATTTGTACACAAGCTTGTTCCATATCAACCACGCTGATTTTGGCAAAGGGTGTTTCCATGGTTACTTGGTAACCATCCCAAATCAGAAATACAAAAAATGAATGGCAGATTCTCATGCCAATTGATCATTTCTACTGATTTCATAAATATTGTAATAGTCTGACCTTCATATGGCACTGCCACCAGTGGATGTACATGTCCATGCATATTTACAAGTCTTAAATCATTAGGAAGAAGCAGCATTCCTCAGGTTTATACCAGTCTATTAATAGAATCTGATATTGCATCACGATTTAGCTGCTACTAATCCATTCATCTGTGGACTTCCAGTAGAATCGTTGCTCAGTGAGCGTAATGATTTCATTGCTGTGGTTGCAGCTGGGGCTGATGAGCCTTGGGCCTTCTGTCTGACCTCAAAGATGTCCTCAATGGCTTTCTTAAAACACAGGAAATTGTAGTCAATCAGACCTGTGGAAGACATACAGACAATTGTAAACAGCTTTAGTTTCTTTCACTTAGTTGAGAGATTGAAAAGTGAACAATGAAAAATTGACTGGAGTGGGATTCGAACCAGCAACCTCCTAAATACCGTACAGGTGCTGTACCAACTGAGCTATCCATCCCTATGTTGGTGGTGTCCCTAATAGTCAACTATCTTTGTTCGTTTGGCAGTCAGAAATCATGAAACGACGCACATACCGCGCTATATCCCAAGGATCATTTTTCGATACTCTCAGCAATGCTGCAACCTGGGAAACAGTACATTTTTTAATCAATATACAGTAAAAGTTTCTTAACTCAAACCTCAGGGGATTGGACAAAAACTATGAGGTCTTTCACTTTAAACAATTGGAGCTCGACCAATCATTTTTTGAAGCATTTTCCGGATTTCAAAAGCTCCGATAATGCACAGCACTAATTTTGAGCTAACAGATTTTGCCAACTTGCGTACAGAGACATCGTTTTTACACCCCTACTGTACATACACAAACCTTACAGTAAACATACTGCGAATCTCTGTGGTAGTCATTTTAATTGGAATAGCTTAAATCTTTCCGTACAACAGACTCCTCCCCCTCCCCCCCCCACCACCCTGTCCATCATCAGCATCTATCTCACCTTGTCTGTCAAAGTTATCCTCTCTGAGTATGCAGACTAGAGCTAGGTATCGGTTGACTTCTTTCAGGTATAGAATAGTTGCATTGTTGAGTCTTATTATGGAGCTTGAATCTGTGTCATATGCCACATCACCTTCATCTGACAATCTAACAATCACAATTATCAAACGCATTAATCAGAAATCATCAACTATTCATTCACAAAAAGTAGATTCATCACTTGACACTATCAGACAACTGTGCAATGAACCAGAAGCTGATTTTGCAGATAAGCATGGAATATAAGATTGTGTACATGCAAACATTCAGTAGCCTAACATTATTGCCTTTATGGTTAACACATGTTTTCTGGACAATTACAGTAATTAGAATGCTCATATAAGGGGAGAAATTCCTCCATTAGCAGAGCCATGAAATCCATCAATATGAAGCTCAAAGAGAAGCTAGTAACATTGGACAATAAATCCACCTAAATTCAACAGCTAAAATAGCTGGAAAAATGTGATAGCACATTAAATGTTACCAGTTGGTGCAAATGCACCATGGTATGTTCTCCAGGACAATACCACTGGTTACCAGACTTTTACAGTTAGACTGCCATATGTTCCAATGGGAGACTTTTGAGAACCGGTCTTCAAGTCAACAGCGCACGTGCACGCGCACGCACAACAGCACAGGCACAAAACAACTCGAGCACACTCACAATTGCGTGCGTGTGCGCTGTTGACTTGAAGACCGGTTCTCAAAAGTCTCCCATTGACGATACCATTAGTTACCAGACTGTGCTCATTATGAACAACAACAATCAAACACAAGTTGAACCTAGCATTGTTTCTACAATATTCCCAAAGTCAATATGGGAAGCATTCCTGATACTTAAAACAATGTTTAACAAAACCATCAAGAAAAAAAATGAAATAATGTCATTCAAAGATTTGCCAAATCCTAAAATTGTAAACTTAAATATGAGTTCTTGCAGAATTGGAACGAGTAAGTAGTGTAATATATACAAACCTACCCATAGATACAGGAGACATCAATGACAACATCAATCATGTCACAGCATAGCTCATATGACTGCATGTCTACAGGTGAACTATCCGTTGCAATGTAAATCTTGCTGACAACATCAAACAGAAATGCTTTCTCAATTCCAGAGTTCTGAAATGAAAGAAAATACAAACATCTGGGTTTCTGTTGGACATACTAGGGCAGTAGGTTTTGGTTTTGAATCATTGATTGATTGATTGACTTTTGTGATAAGTTTCAAGAGTGGAATGTGGAAGATGCAATATGAAAATAACATCAATTTGTAAAAAGATATGAATTGACCAGAATACCCAGGAAAGCACAGTGCTTTAGCTGGTAAGATGGCTGTACCACACAACAATCATACAAAGTGACACCAAGTCAATTCTGTCTTATGATTGCATAAGTATGAGTAATAAGGCTGGATCATCGATGATAATCGATTCCATTTTTTTTTTCGGAACCGATTTGGTGAATTGATCGATTTTGTGTTTTTGAGTTTCGATTCCAAAATGTGCTGAGCGATTCTTGGGTCGTTCGATCGTTGAACCAACCGTGAACCTGAAACGATTCTGGCAATGGCATTCTTCCAAGAAATGAATCCTAGCTGATTAACACATCAAAGAACTTATAAACCACATGCGGCACTGTCTGTTTTGTCGAATGTGCAGGATCAATGGATGCATGGTGCTGTAGGATTAGTGGGAAAAGTGTGTAAAACATGCTACAACGATAGTTGTGGCGACATATTAAAGTATGTGAGTATCTCGTCTCGATCTACGTGCGTGTTCGTTCGGGAATCTTCCATTGATTGGTGCCGGCAAACTTACAGAATATTCAGTCAGAGTTTTTCATGACTTTCTCAGCGTGACAAGTCACATTTCTTACTGCGAAATCTGCTCTGAAGCCGGCCGAAACCCATGGTACCGAGCGCGACTTGACTGCACCAAACACACGTTGTACGTACGCTTGCACTTCCAGCCCGATTGCAAATTTGCAACTATGTACTTCGCTGGTACACATTTGTATGCTTTGAATGGCCCAAATTTCCCAATCAAAACGCGCTATTTAGATCCGACAAATTGCCGCCATTTTGTCCGATAAAATGTTAATGCATGAATTTTGTATTCTTTACTTCTCATTTTTCGTTGATTTTATTTTTGTTTTGTAAGACAATTCTTTTACAAACCAGAGTTTTATACTTCAGTGATATTTATATTTTCATTACATTTCTGACTCACGATGACCTGGATGAGAGGAAATGTACATTTTTAGCCTTAGAAGTGCTTTCGGTGGTGGGCAATCATGACACATTGGGTGCTTGTGCATTGTTGTCTGGCAGTTGCTATGCCTACTGGATCGGTGTATTCACTGACAAGCTTAAGCATGGTTTCCTGAAAAACAGCGCGCTGGTTCCATTGATGGGTTGCCAATTTATGTGGTGCAGTTGTCTTGTGGGAACCAATCAAGGAGCACAACGTAAACATCTTTCAAGGTTGACAAAAATGTGCAGGAAAGGCGTAGACTGTCTGGCTTAAAATGTCAACGAATCTGCGATCCATTTTTGCCAATGAAAAAGTAGATAGGGCCTACTCGACTTCAACTTAGATAAGTAATCTTATTTCAATGGAATAGTTTTGACTCGAGAAGTAATAAACAAAAACGGAAGGTAGGAAAGTTGTCTCCGCAGTGCCGTCGGAAACTGTTTGGTTCGGTTATGATTTATAAATGGATATTCCTCTGCTGGTGCGGCATCAGGCACAAGAAAAAGCTATTCCCATGTTTGGGCCATGTTGTTTCAAGGCTATTGAATTAAATTCTTTTCCAATAAAATGTGAATTTTGTAAGAATATCACAAACTAAAATGACTAAAATGACAGGTTGGCAAGAAAACTATCGGCTGAACAACTCACGATGTATGACCACTCCTTGGTATGACTGATGAAAAAAGATGACGTAATTTGTGCATTTAGAAGTCACCGGTAAACTGAAAACCAAGGGGTTTTTAGGTGCCGGTATACCTACTAGTCAACAGTGGGAACCACCTAGCCTGCCATCCCAATGCATTTGCCTTGCTGAATTCTTATGAACTTATACTCCGTACGTCACTCCCTGGAGTTTGCTTTTATTTCAATGTTATTTTTGGAATAATGGAATTGATTCCCGAGTGGAATCGCGATTCCAACTCGAAATCGGAATAGATTCCGAAAAAGCTGGAATCGCCCAAGCCTAATGCAAACAAAACAGTATGCAGCTTTTCAATACATGAACGTGAACGCCTAAGAAAAAGCAAATCAAACCCTTGACCCCAAAACAAAGTGAACCTGTGAAAAATCCACTTGAGAAAAACATGATGATCTGAGAATCACCTCACGAGTACTGGGTGTGTGATGATACTTGACGATATTCATCAATTAATGAAGAAAGGGCAATCAGTAACCTGTGTACTTACAGATATCAGGATATTAAGCAGGTTCTCCAGTGTAGGTAGTTGAGGAATGAGTTTCTGTACCACTTTACTGAAAGCCTCAAAGATAGAGTGATCATAGATACTTGTCAAGTAGAAGCTGGACAAATAAAACAAAGGAGGTTACAGGTAATTCATTCACTATTTTCACAGATAAATACCGGTACAACTTATACATACAACCATGAAGAATTTCAGGTCAGAGTACATAGTACATTAGAATGCTGCTATAAAAAACATAATGGGATCCACAGAAAGTGTTTAGTGATTCCAACAACGCGGTATGGCATCTGGGCTCGATTTCACGAAAGGCTAAGAGCCTAAGACACATCGCAACATGCGTATCAATCTTAATTGCTAAGCAAAGTGTGATGTCACAGTACTAGCTGCTATGCCGGAAACATGAACAACTCATCTAAAAGATGAATCGCAAATCTTTGTGAAATCGACCACTGCAATAGTAAGTAGGAGGTCGTGGGTTCGAATCCCACCTGAGCCAGCATGTGATTTTTCACGTGCTCTCACAGGCACTGAGTATACAGTGCTAATCCACATCGGTGAAGGGCAAGCCTAATTTGCATATTATCTATTTCTCGAAAAAAATAATTTAATATCTACGATTCCAACTGACCAACAACAAATAACAACAATGTTCAGTATATTTTGTGCACAAACATTGTGAGCCAAGGATGACATTCAGTATCTAACCAAATAAGTGTTCCAGTGAAAAAAAATCAAGCAATTTTATATTGCCAGTCATTATTTTGGCTGATGAGCAGTTTGCAGCAGTTCATTACTTGTATTGAATAAAGGATTAGATTCAATTCTCCTAACTTGAAAGGTTATAACCTTTGACCTTGCATAGTAGCTTACCTGAGGTGAATGCAATCTAGACCAGCATCTGTCAGGTCATCATTGGCTCTCTGATGGATATCCCTCTGTGTCTCAATCTTATGATCATCTGATAATCCATCCACTTTATGAATGAACACCTCAAACTTGATATTAGGGTTGACTTTGTAGGCTCTGGAGACGGTCATATGTAACTTGGCAAGAGCGTCCATGTAATCATCCTATCATACAATGACAACATATCAGACATAGGGTATTCAGCACAATCATTAGAACAATTCTACCCAAAAAGTACACATGATAAGTCTTGGCTGTACTTTGAATATAACATCACACTGTATAGGGACCTGACATGTAACTAACCAAAAATTGTTCCAAGCTTATAAATAAATACCTTTTTTAAAAATAAGTTTTCAAAAACTCATAGGTCTTGCAATGGTTGTTCACCATTCCAGGACATTCGTGTCACTTTTCACATGCCTCACCATGTACACGCATACAATTAGTTTTTCAAAAAGAGAGCATTAATTTCCAGCAGACATTCACAGTAGTGCTGTGCATCAAAAACGGATTTTCGGGCTCCCGCTTAAAATCTTGCCATCCGGTTTCAAAATTTCAAAAACGGTATAACGAACCAACATTTTAAAAAGTAGACTGACGTTTGCCTAATAAATACACAACCCCAAAAGTGTAGACTGTATAATCCATACTTGAATTTCAGTCGTTTTGGGGTCCATTTTGCCAAGCAGAAACAAACTTTTCGCAAACTTGATTAAACAAATATTGCGAACAGCCTTCCAAACGCGACGATCGCTCAAAAGAAGACGTAAACATATCGCGTACGATGCATCATGAACACCGCATGCCCACCAAGTGGCCGCATGGCCCGTACCATGCAGCAGCAGCATTGCATCCAGAAAATTCCACGATGTGTAATGTGCGCCGCACCATTCAAAGCATACGTTGTACACCAGTACACAGTCGCCAATTCGCAATCGGGCCGGAAGTGGAAGCCTACATGTCGTACGTACAACGTGTGTATTTGGTGCATGCATTCAAGTTGCGCTCGGTACCATGGATTTCGGCCGGCTTCAATGCAGATTTTTCGGTAAGAAATGTGACATGTCACGCTGAGCAAGTTATGAGGATTCTGACTGAATATTCTGTAAGGTTGCCGGCACCAAATCATCGCAAGATTCCCAAACACGCACGTAGATCGAGACCAGAAACTGAATGTATACGTCGGCGCAACGATCGTTGTAGCATGTTTTAAACACTCCTACATACAGCGCTATGCATCATTTGATCGTGCACATTATCGACACGTGCAAAATATAGCGCTATCATTAATTTTTATGAATCGGAGCTCGGGCAACCGCTAATTTTTTCAAAGCGTTTTCCGGTTTTCAAAAGCTCCGAAAATGCACAGCACTAATTCACAGATAAAAAACCAACCTGGGCATCGATGACAAATACAAGCGCACCGCATCCACCAAATATCGTCTCAGAATCAAATGTAGGATCAAAGAAGTCAATTTGACCAGGAAAGTCCCATATTTGAAATTGTACAAAGGAACTGTTGTTGATATCTGCAAATTCAAACAGCAAAGAAATAATACACTTAATAATAAATACACTTTCAAAAAGAAAAAAAAAATAGATTTTCAAAATTGACAGGAATATTTGGGAGGGTTCACTTACTTTGTATCCAAGCAAGATTTGCACAAGTAATCTTACTGGTGAAAGATTATTTTTGAATACAACATATGGACCCTCCATGGTTTAGTCCAGAAGCTTTGAACAATTTTTGAATTGAGGAACAAGAACTGTGCATGTTTAAAATAAACACTAAACAAGATAAAGATAAAGCAAATAACAAATCTTTATTTAACTTACCATCTTTGACAAGTTTATTTGTGCTTTCCAGAAACAAGGTTTCATTTGGTGACATTTTGTGAAACACAACTTTCTGGATTGATGACTTCCCACTCCTACAAAAACACAATAACATCCAAATAAATAGATTCAATAATGAACGTATCAAAAGAATGACGTTTCTGTAAAAATCTTCCTTTTGAAATGCTGACACCAACCTTCATCTGAATATCGTCTCTAAACACATCAGGTGATTTGGACTTAAACCTTTCATTTGACTACCGGTACTTATACACTACAGACAACTTATTGTATGTTAAGGTGTAAAACTGGAGTAGCCTGGCTCACATCTGTTGACAATGGGAGACTTTTGAGAAGAGGTCTTCAAGTCAACAGCGCACACGCACGCAATTGTGAGCATGCGCACGTTGTTCTGTGCCTGCGCTGTTGTGTGCGTGCGTGTGCGCTGTTGACTTGAAGACCGGTTCTCAAAAGTCTCCCATTAACATGCAAAGCAAAAATGCTGCTTTGTCAAGTCAAATGCAGGGTGGTACAACAATGCATACATGGTGATATTTCAATTTTACATGTAATGCGGTGGTAGTTCCCTTGTAATGAACTATAAATATCATACCTTCTTAGACCCATGAGTAATATCCTGGGCTTAGTATCAGCAGAAGAAGCTCCTACATCTCCATTATGGTCATCAGGTCCATAGCCAAAATCTTTAGGAAATGACCCCACGAGGGCGCTATATCCACCAACAAACTCTTCATCTTCAAACGACTGTATTCAAACAACAAGGTAAAACAAAGCAAATAGGTTTATGTTATATTTACCATCAGACCATAGGCAAGTAATCCATATACCTTCAATAGCCCAATTAAATGAAAATGAACCAAAAATAATTGGAGAAAAATCAATGGCGAAAAAGATGATCATATTCTTCTTTGCTCTATTGTATGTATAAAAATGCTTTCACAGAACAACTCCTGAAACAAACTCATAGATTGGAACTTGTTTGCACTTAGTCAAACCTAAACCTTCACAGTTCCACATAGTCAGTCAGAAAAAACTGAGTGGAATGTGTATACAGTAATTCAAGCACACGGTTTTGATTAAAACAAGAATTTGCGCTGGTGTCAGTATATAATTTTGTCCACCGCCAACCATTTCTTATTGAAATCTGGGAAGCTGGAAAGCTAATCATGAGCAAAAGACCGGTGGGAAAATCTGGGACATGTTGTCCATGGTGAACATTCTTCTAACTCCAAGTCAGGAATAAACCATGGAACCAAGCAGGAGACAGTGCATAGATCGATAAAAACCACTGCAGTTTCTTATTTTAATCAATAGAGGGCGCCATTCAAAACCGTGTGCTCGGATTACTGTATAAATGGCTTAACTGTGTTACAATAAAAACTCCCTCTACTTAAAACATGTCACAGACAAATAAAATGCATCAATTTTCAATTTGTCCAGTGATGGGTACAAAATCATACATAACAGTGACTGAGTGATATGTATTGAGCATTGTACTGTATATACATACAATGAATGCCAGACAACATCGGACAACTTAACTTGAGATAAGTTTGACTGACGAGACAGGTCATCCAGTGAGACAGGCATACATGTATGACAGCTAACATGAAAGTTTACTGATATTAACTTGTCTCAAGTAACTGAATGTCATGGAGTTCCTACAGAGATAATGGGTTCATTGACAGAACTGGGGGCTGTAGACATCGAGATTCAAGAACAGAACAGTGATAGCAAATGACTGAAATGAGTGTATCATTGATCAATCTTGACTATGAGCAATACTGGCTTGATTAGAGGAACAAACAGACAAGGGACCAGTCCTTCACATGCATGGCTATCTGAGAGGACATGGCATCGGGCAGGTCATTGATATACAGCAGAAACAATGTCGGACCCGGGACAGAACCCACACAGAAAGAATTGACCAAAAATACGTACGTGTGCTGTACAGTATATCGGTTTGTACGTTTAAGTATCTACAGCAACAATGTCTAGAACCAAGAATATTAGAGATGGCCACGCGGACTGAGTGTGTGGTGTGCACGTTAAGGACCGTCGATATTGGGATTTTCAAATATCGATATATCGCCGCTGAAATATCGATATTATCGATATATCGATTTTCACGCATGCGGACGGCATTTCAATTTAAAGCCCTCACACGACGTGAGACGTATCTATCAGGTCGTGAGTCCGAAAACGCGAGGTCAAGAGACTTACCATCCGACCTTTATAGTCCAGACAGATAGTTTAAATAAATTTAATTTTTTAATATTCTGACCCAGACTTATTAAAATGGGTTGTCTTTCCAACCACAGTTACTGCGCAGTAACAAACCAAAATGGTATGTTGTGCGCATGCATGCAAATGGCTATTTAGGAGGCTTCCCTTCGTAAACCCAAAACATGTGGTCAAGAGATTTACCATCCGTCTTTACAATCACCAAACGTTTATATGATTGTCTGGGAAACAAAGTTGTTTTTTTAACATCCTGACCCAAACTTATTCAAATGAGTTGTCTTTCCAACCACAGTTGCTGCGCAGTAACAAACCAAAATGGTACGTTGTGCGCTGGCATGCAAATAGGCAATTTAGGAGATTTTCCTTCAGCCTTTATTCTGCTCTGATCAAAGCGGAACATAGATATATCTCTCTGTGGTTGGGCCTGTTTTACCAACAAAAGACGGCTTTTGGTGTCTGGTTTCTTGACCCAGAAATCTTAACTATGCTTAACAAAAGACCTGTCAATTATGATGTGTAGACACAGCTGGAAACAGTTCACGAGTTGCAGACATAATATAATGGGGGGGGGGATCGTGAATTTATTTCCAAGTAAAAGGCTGGCGGTGGTTTTATACACTGTAGCTCCGTCCAATCATGGTCCATTACTGATCCTCATAATCAATGCTATTGGTTGACGCTACATTGTGTGACAGCTCCATGCCACAGGTTCTCACGCACGTGGTTGCCTGAAAAGCCGCTGGTTCCGTTCGATAGGTAGTAAATTTGTAGTTATTCCGTGGGCACCAGCCAAGGCACGGTAACGTAAACATCTTTCGAGGTAGATGGCTGGCTATCGTTGTAAATTTTTTGGCTGCGTGATATCGGTACATAAGACCGCAAGATGTTACAACAACGTTGCTGGAGTTCTTTGGTTGTGATTAAACAAATCCACGAATACCCCAAATTCAGGTTTAATGACCGATATTGCGATTTTATCATCGATATTAATCCTCAATATCGAAAATTCCGATATATCGATATTGTTAAAAATTTGACATCGGCAAAATCGATATTAACATAATATCGATATATCGATAATATCGATATATCGACGGTGCTTAGTGCACGTGTGGTGGGACAGGTCGACCATTAAGACAGGTCGACTAGTGAGACAGGTGGACCGGAGAGACAGGTCGACCAGAGAGACAGGTGGACCGGAGAGACAGGTCGACCGGTGAGACAGGTCGACCGATGAGACAGGTTGACCGGAGAGACAGGTCGACCGGAGAGACAGGTGGAACGGAGAGACAGGTGGACCGGAGAGACAGGTCGACCGATGAGACAGGTTGACCGGAGAGACAGGTCGACCGGAGAGACAGGTGGACCGGAGAGACAGGTGGACCGGAGAGACAGGTGGACCGGTGAGACAGGTGGACCGGTGAGACAGGTGGACCGGAGAGACAGGTCGACCAGAGAGACAGGTCGACCATTGAGACAGGTGGACCGGAGAGACAGGTGGACCGGAGAGACAGGTCGACCGGAGAGACAGGTGGACCGGAGAGACAGGTCGACCGGTGAGACAGGTGGACCGGAGAGACAGGTGGACCGGTGAGACAGGTCGACCGGTGAGACAGGTCGACCGGAGAGACAGGTCGACCATTGAGACAGGTGGACCGGAGAGACAGGTGGACCGGAGAGACAGGTCGACCGATGAGACAGGTTGACCGGAGAGACAGGTCGACCGGAGAGACAGGTGGAACGGAGAGACAGGTGGACCGGAGAGACAGGTCGACCGATGAGACAGGTGGACCGGAGAGACAGGTGGACCGGAGAGACAGGTGGACCGGTGAGACAGGTGGACCGGTGAGACAGGTGGACCGGTGAGACAGGTGGACCGGAGAGACAGGTCGACCAGAGAGACAGGTCGACCATTGAGACAGGTGGACCGGAGAGACAGGTGGACCGGAGAGACAGGTCGACCGGAGAGACAGGTGGACCGGAGAGACAGGTCGACCATTGAGACAGGTTGATCGGAGAGACAGGTCGACCAGAGAGACAGGTCGACCATTGAGACAGGTGGACCGGAGAGACAGGTCGACCATTGAGACAGGTTGATCGGAGAGACAGGTCGACCGGAGAGATAGGTCGACCGGAGAGACAGGTGGACCGGTGAGACAGGTCGACCGGAGAGACAGGTCGACCAGTGAGACAGGTTGACCGATGAGACAGGTCGACCACTGAGACAGGTTGATCGGAGAGACAGGTCGACCGGAGAGACAGGTCGACCGGAGAGACAGGTCGACCGGAGAGACAGGTGGACCGGTGAGACAGGTTGACCGGAGAGACAGGTCGACCGGTGAGACAGGTGGACCGGAGAGACAGGTCGACCGGTGAGACAGGTGGACCGGAGAGACAGGTTGACCGATGAGTCAGGTCGACCGATGAGACAGGTCGACCAGAGAGACAGGTCGACCATTGAGACAGGTGGACCGGAGAGACAGGTGGACCGGAGAGACAGGTTGACCGATGAGACAGGTCGACCGATGAGACAGGTGGACCGATGAGACAGGTCGACCGATGAGACAGGTGGACCGGAGAGACAGGTTGACAGATGAGTCAGGTCGACCGATGAGACAGGTCGACTGGAGAGACAGGTCGACCTGTCACACCGGTCCACCTGTCTCACCAGTTCACCTGTCTCATTTTCAGATGAAGTTCGTAAAAGTATGTTTCTACTTGGCCAAATGGACAAAATAACCAGCCAAAATTCAAATAAGATTTAGTTGGTCAGCAAAATGCATTTTATGGTACTTTGGAAAGATATTTTTTCGGAGATCTCTTTTCGATCGGTCCACCTGTCGGTGTGACAGGTGGACCGATCGAAAAGAGATCTCCGAAAAAACCGGTGTGGTCCACCTGTCTCACAGGTTCACCTGTCTCATTTTCAGATGAAGTTCGTAAAAGTGTGTTTCTACTTGGCCAAATGGACAAAATAACCAGCCAAAATTCAAATAAGATTTAGTTGGTCAGCAAAATGCATTTTATGGTACTTTGGAAAGATATTTTTTCGGAGATCTCTTTTCGATCGGTCCACCTGTCGGTGTGACAGGTGGACCGATCGAAAAGAGATCTCCGAAAAAACCGGTGTGGTCCACCTGTCTCACAGGTTCACCTGTCTCATTTTCAGATGAAGTTCGTAAAAGTGTGTTTCTACTTGGCCAAATGGACAAAATAACCGGCCGAAATTCAAGTAAGATTTAGTTGGTCAGCAAAATGCATTGTATGGTACTTTGGAAAGATATTTTTTCGGAGATCTCTTTTCGATCGGTCGCCGTGCATGCTTACATAATAAAAAAGTTAAGAAAAGAAAAAGATGACGTCACCATGATAATATCGAATATTGTGATATTCACGATATTTTGATATGCCCAAAACTGGATAACAAGCTTAACGCATAACCAGATTTGTGTACAAGTCAACAGATCGTATGCAGTAAATGTAGATCTCTTGCAGTGCACAAGTATGTATGCAAGGCCGGGCGACCAACTGCTCAGTTTTACGTATGTCGATTCGAGTCGCCTCGTGTCGCAAACTTGACAGTTCGTGCAAAATCATCGGAAAGTTTCAAAGTTAGAATCGAAAATAAAGTGATTCTAATTCTTTGATTATTTCTGTAGTCAATATTAACTGTACAGTAAAAAATGTAAATGTAGCGTCATGATTTTAAAGCGTGGCAGTGATTTTTAAGCGTGGCGGAAATCGACAAGCGTCTTGGAAAGCGTGGCGGTGCAATACCTCATTTTTACACGATGGAGAACACTGGCCTAGGAAGTTTTTTTTTTGAGACAGGTTGACCTGTCTCACTGGTTGACCTGTCACACCGGTCCACCTGTCTCATCGGTCCACCAGTCTCACCGGTCCACCTGTCTCATCGGTCCACCTGACTCATCGGTCCACCTGTCACACCGGTCCACCTGTCACACCGGTCCACCTGTCACACCGGTCCACCTGTCACAACGGTCTACCTGTCTCACCGGTCCACCTGTCTCACCGGTCCACCTGTCACACCGGTCCACCTGTCTCATCGGTCCACCTATCCACCTGTCTCACCGGTCCACCTGTCACACCGGTCCACCTGTCTCATCGGTCCACCTATCCACCTGTCTCATCGGTCCACCTGTCACACCGGTCCACCTGTCACACCGGTCCACCTGTCTCACCGGTCCACCTGTCACACCGGTCCACCTGTCACACCGGTCCACCTGTCTCATCGGTCCACCTATCCACCTGTCTCACCGGTCCACCTGTCACACCGGTCGACCTGTCTCACCGAACGACCTGTCTCACCGGTCCACCTGTCACACCGGTTCACCTGTCACAACGGTCTACCTGTCTCACCGGTCCACCTGTCACACCGGTCCACCTGTCTCACCGGTCCACCTGTCACAACGGTCTACCTGTCTCACCGGTCCACCTGTCACACCGGTCCACCTGTCTCACCGGTCCACCTGTCACACCGGACCACCTGTCACACCGGTCCACCTGTCTCATCGGTCCACCTATCCACCTGTCTCACCGGTCCACCTGTCACACCGGTCGACCTGTCTCACCGAACGACCTGTCTCACCGGTCCACCTGTCACACCGGTCCACCTGTCACACCGGTCCACCTGTCTCACCGGTTCACCTGTCTCACCGGTCCACCTGTTGCAACCAATCTACGAATTCGACGAAACTAGATCATAAACGCCCTCTATCCGATTCCTACTTTTGGTACCGAATTTGCAAATCTGTTAAGTGGACTCGTTGCCAGTCCCCACATTGTTGATGGTAAGTAGACAAAAAGTAAGACCAGCGGCCTCGGATTGGTGGCAGCGAGAAGTTTAGACCAATGCAGCGTGTAGTGCATGCTGCAGGACGTGCACCGCAACCGGTGCCCATAGATTTTTACAAAAATTTAACTCCATGACCCAGGTGCCCGCCCAAACCTCACAGTTTGACTGGGACCCAGTCTATTGAAGATGGTGCTACGCCAGCAGCAGAATGAATGTGAACAGACGTGAACATGCATGGGCCACCCTCAACGTGTTTTTAGCCTCGCTGTCTACTTAAATGATTAAACCCAAGTTGCTTTTTGTCACAAATCTAATAAAAAACAACTAAATAAACCAATATACTGGAAATAATGCTTTTTTAACTTGACCACGAAAATCTCTGAACACAACAACGGATTTGAAAATCCTTCAACGTATTGGGATTCCTAACTTAGTTTCGTCGCACCGGATTTGCAAATCCGACGATTCCAAGATTCGTTGCAACAGACATGACAGACCCGTCTCACTCTCAGTGGTTGACCCGTCTCACCGGTCCACCTGTCTCACTGGTCGACTTGTCTGACATCCGCCATAACAATATGCACTTGCACTGCTACTGCAGTAATGAGTAACTAGTGCTGGCTTGTCACTATGTCAGTAACTGCCGTGCCACTGGACGCGCCACAAGCACTGCACTGCGCGCAAAATACGACTGAGTCGGAAAAGTTTTTAGCCTGGGCCTACCTCGATTTATTTTGATGTTGGTTTTACAAGTATTATCTATATTTATTTAATTTGTAATTCATCTTAAACAAAATGTACATATCAACACTCTCTCTTACCATTTTGAGTTGGCATGCTTCTTCGAAAATTACTTTTTCGAACAGTTTTTCGCACGAGACACGGAGCTCTATTTGTAAGAAAAGTACACAGTGTCATATGCGTGCAGTATCTGTCATGTGATTGCACTGTTTCAAGTGAGGTTTCTTTCAAGCTTTTTTGTTTTTTAATAAATGGAATTTTCTATTTCATTATCAATGCAAATATATAATTTATTTTCAATCAATTTTTTTGGTAAGATACATATATACAGGTATAATATAATAGGCTAATGACATTCATGTGATTTTACAATTTGCTGGACAAGGATAACCTTTCACCCCTAGAGATTGATGCATTATTCATTTTAAACTTGTGCAAGTCAAATCATTTTTCATTTCTGTTTACGTATTCATGTACGGCGCAGCATGCATCGAGACTCGAGAGCTCATTTATATTTTTAAAGAAATAGGC
The DNA here is from genome assembly GCA_963971285.1 of Astropecten irregularis. Classification (NCBI taxonomy): domain Eukaryota; kingdom Metazoa; phylum Echinodermata; class Asteroidea; order Paxillosida; family Astropectinidae; genus Astropecten; species Astropecten irregularis. The sequence goes on from OZ020259.1 coordinate 8,867,538, forward strand.
CTACCGTGAAAATGTATTCAAGTTTATGTTTACAGTTCTAGTGTACGTGTACCAATGACATTGTTGTTTCTGTTGATATGGGCTCGTAAGTCAGTGTGTCACAGAACGGCTATTGAACTACATTCAACTCAAGTGGATGATCCCGGGAAACAGAAAAATGGCTCACAAGCCGATGGCTTGTAAACGGCTGAGTGATGGAGTGGACCAAAGTTCGAAAGCACAACGAAAGAAGATCGGCCACAAAGCATTTCTTGGTAGGTTGATTACAGGTCAGAAATAGGCCAAGGCCTACTGATTAGGCCCCTACTGCTGATTACGCCTAATGTCGTTAGGTAGGCCTAGGTAGGTTGTTCGATGTGCGTACATCCATGGACGTTACTTTGAATTTCATGAATGGATGAAGTCGTGTCAAACAACCTGTCAACTGAGTGTACACGAAGTAGGCCTAGCCTGCTGAAGTGCTATTACGGCACTATACATAGACTGCAATTTGTTGTAGGCCCATTTTCGGGGTTAGTCTTTTACCCCACCCGTTATCATGGTTATCCCATAGGCCTATTACATTTCAGTATTTATTTAGCTTCTGCTGTTCCAAAATGAGATTTGTTACTTTAAGCAAATTTATTCATGGGTCCTGTAATTGTAAACTCTAAAATGAACATAACCTATTTCGGCAATATTTCAGTAAAAAAAACCAAACAGTTTCTTTACCCCAAAATGGCAAATAAATACTGAAAATAATATATGGGTGACGTAAAAGACATTAGGCCCCCTAATGCCCTATTTTTTATTTAAAATATTTGATTTTTCTATTTTTCTTTAGTGATTTACCTAGGCCCTATACCTTTGGTATTTTGCTAATTAATAAATAAGTTGGCTGCAGATTTAGCACTCAAATTGTTGAAGGTATTTTCATTTCATTAGCTAGCCTCTAGCTACTTTTGCCAAGTTTTGGTTAAATTTGTGGGCGTAGTATGGTACTACTAAAATTTCTGTATTTGCCAGTTCTCCATTGTTTTCAGGCATTCATTAAATTTTTATTCAAAGGCAGCCCTTAACCTATACAGTGTCGTGTTGTTAACCTGGTGGGCCAAGAATTGTCATCTTCCTTGGAACCCCTCTCACATCTGCGCAATGTATCTTCACTGAGCCTGTTTTACAGATACTATCACGGCATGTGTTCTAATGGTCTTTCGTTGGTCGTCCCTGTTGACCGTCCCTCACAATGAACCACTCGCCTCTCAGTCAAATCCCATCCTCATACAGTCGTGACTCCCAAATGCAGGTCCAAGGGGTATGCTACGAGTTTCTTTCCACATACTGCTTCACTCTGGAACTCCTTGCCTGCATCCTGTTTCCCTGCTGTATATAATTTGTTCAAGTTCAAGTGCAATATGAATAGGCTTCTGTTATCCTAATTCTGTGCGCTTTCTTTTCCTTTTTTTTTTTTTTTTTAGCCCTCACCTCGAGTGGCCTTTGTGCCTTGTGTTGGGCGACTTCCATAAAAAATTTTTTTTTAAAAACCTGTTCTTCACTCGCATAACGTTAAACATCAATCTACTTAAAGTTAAATACTGATTGTATAAAGGCCTCTGAACATCATTATAGTAGGCTATCCTGCTTGGTGCCAAGTTTCACTCTGTAAACAAGAATTTGCTCCCCACATATCAGCTTTAGTAGTTTAGATGACAACCCCTGCCAGTTTTTACTACAAAATGCTGCATGCACGAATAGCATCTGGCATGCAAAATTCCCAAGGCCCTACAGCAGGCCCTAGACCCAGGCCACAAAGGCTTCCCACTGGGAGCTTGGGTTTATTTGCTGCTCAAATATCACGCTGCCCATCAGGGAAACAGCTGTTTTAGTTGCTGCCATGCATTTGACTGTCAAACTTTGACACGCATACATGTGGTTTTTCTACACATGGAGGCAAAGATTGATTTACAACAATACAGCCACCAAGTGATTTACAGTTAATTCTAAACAGTGGATCAATATCCTCTTATAATAGCTTTGCACATGTACTGTAGGCCTAGTGTCAGGAGAAATTGTCTTTTTTAATGGTTGTCTTGGTTTTCTAAAAAGTATGAAAAATGTACACAAACTCATCAATTTTAAACTAGTTTTGAACTAGTAAAATTTTGCAGAAAGTTTAAATTCCGAACAAGCCCTTAATGTATGGATTACGTGTACAAGTACACTAGTACAGTGCATACTATATGTACATTATTATGGGAACCTGCCACCTGTTCAGGAGATCCAAGTAAATGTTTCCTGATTTGCAGTTATGACATTATGTGTACTATTCCACATTTGTAATTCATGCTTCTTTCATTTGAGATTTAATATATTTATAGAGTTCAAAATCCCTCAAAAACATGCACTGCCAAATATGTACCATTGGCCTATGGATTTTGTATTATACCCCTGGTACATGTAGATTCTGTTTGGTTGTGCTGGTTTAGGTTGAAGATACCCTGTTTGTTAAGCATTGTAATTTACATGTAGTTCACTTTAGAGTACCCTCATTCAAACCACATCACATGTTTTAAGAAGAAATACACTTTTTAATTTTCTGAAAACCTTTCCAACTTGTGCATTGAAGCAATGTGGAAACAACACACAAGTTGCATTGTAACATACTATGTCAATGATGTACATGTAGGCCTACATTTGTACACGTGTACATGTACGCATGTATACAATGTACATGTCGCACAGTTCATTCCATTGTTCATGTGTTTTTACAGTATTTTGTGCATACATACGTGTGCACTGCCACAATATCTTCAAGGACAATTGAAACAATGACATTGTTCTCATCCAAGGAATAACACTTATTGAAACTGATCCTTGAACTACCTGTGGGTGTATCATGTACATTGTACAATACATCATGAGGTTAAAAGGAGAGTGAGTTTTGAATTAAGGTCAAAAGGAACAAAAGACAAGACAGTGCCTTGTTGTTGTTTTTTGTACACTGTTGATGACACATATTGTAGGTCCCTGTTGTACATGTACACGATGTATGTAACTATTTTATACTGGATGTGTACAGTTTCCTTTAGGGCAGTCTCTACTGAACAATTGTTATACATGTGATTTAATATGTGTAAGCTAGAAATTAGTCATACATTAGTAAATCATTATGTGTGCAGTACCATGGAGGTAGAAATAGGCTGTACATACACCATGTACTGTAACTCATAACTGTGCACTGTTTTGGCATGAACTGCATAGATACTGTATGCCTATTACATGCACTGTTACATGTAGGCAGTGTACATTTATGTATTACATGTATTTCAATATTTGTGGCCAGCAGATTCTTTTCTTTGGAAAAAAACAACAACTTGTTTTCACATGTTTTGAATTCCATTTACATGTAACATACAACATTCCATTTGGCATTATAAGTAAATGGACTTAACCCATTCTACTGGATCAATATTCTTAATCAAAATGACAGTTGTAATATCGTTATTGGCTTGAACATGCTTCATTAAAATTATGTCAACTGCCAAATATATGCACATTTATATGCAGGGAGAATGACATAGACCCATATGCTTGAAGATTCCAGCAAACCTTTTGAGAGGATTAATTTGCATCATGATATGGAAAAACAAGCAGTGCAGAGATACGATATGCTGTGATATGATGAAACACCTTGGGCATGTTTTATGCACTAGCGTCATCATCTGTGAATCCAAGCAGCTTATTTAATGAGATTGAGACTAGCAGGGAGCTGGAATAAATTCATCATTTTCATGCTGGATGAACTGCATACTGTGCAGATCTATAGTTAACATCACTCAAGTGGTTGGACATAGGATGTATATCACTTCAACAAAATGGTTTCAAAATGAAAAACCACAACATTCGTGAAATGTATACAATTCCATATCGCTATTTTTAGGCAGTAAATGGTAACATGTTTAACTTATTGATTTCTTTTAAAGCCATTTTCCCCCGTATTTGTTACTTTTGTAACAATAAAAAGTAAGTTAATACGGGGGAAAATGGCTTTAAAAGAAATCAATAAGTTATCAGGAGAAACCCTGTACAAGGTCAACAGTATCATTAAGTGTATCGGTAACATGTTTGAAAAACAACAATTATATTTTGGGCTTTTTGGCAGTAATATTCCCGGTAAATGTTAAATGTATGTATATAAGATAATTATGGATTTGTACTTTAAATTACAAATTAATATTTTTACAGTACTTTTCAGTGAACATTTTTCAACATGCTTTGTAAAAAATCAAGTATTTTGTTAACTAGTCATTTTCTGCCTACATGCAGACAGGCATTAGCATGGAACACTACCATGACTACATTCACAATTTCAGAAATTAGCAATGGCAGTGTTTTTTTTCTTTTGTAAACTGTATATTTTGTATCTTGGATGAATTCATTTGAAATGATACATATTACACTATGCAGTACATATGTGTAGCACTCGCAAGCTGAGGTTGCTAATTATTTTATGTGCATTCATCCACACTATTATGTTATCACTCAAGCTTGCTAAATTGGTACAGTATACACGTACTATGTATTGTGCGTGTATACTGCTATCATCTATGGATGTATAATGACCTACATGTATAGTGATGTATACAGATATGTACAAGACATACTCTACACATACATGTAGTACATAGGCCCTATACTGTGTGCATTACATGTACCTGTACGTATTAAATTATTAATTGGCTTAAGATTGTGGCCAGTCATTTCTGATGATTAATTGTCCTGGAATTAGTTTTGAGGACAGATTCTGGAGGGCATATCAGGCAACATGTTCCAGTTGCTGGTAGTTTGCAAAAAAAAAAAATACAATTTAAACACAAATAATTTTAAAGGGCTAAAATACTTGTAATCAAAACTACAGCAATTACAGAAACTGCACATTTTGCTTTATAGTCAATTCATTAAAAGTTCTTGCTTTATACTGAGATACATGTACGTGTGTATATATTTTAAATACAAATGGACCTTTGTACCTTGTATGTACAAGCTATGAAACCTAGCTAATGAATGCACAGGTGGTCATAAAAGCCACATCAGCAGGGAAGCAGTACACATGTGCCTGTCATGGCAGTCAGTAACATTTTCTGATTTGCTTCGTTTTTTCTATTTTGATTACCACTATATGCCAGAGCGAGAACGAAATCCGATTTTGGCTGCATAATTCGTTCATTCATTCATTGAACATTTATTTCCATATAAATCACAGAAAAAGAAAATAATTATACATGTAGATCAATAAATATTACAATAGTTAATGTATGAGTCATATAAAAATGCCATAAAAACATAGTAAGGGAAGCGTGGTCTGATGGAACTAAGTAGGTGCACAAGCAAGGAAATCTTACAGAAATGGTAGAAGTGTTGTCAAAAAAAGAAGCGGGAAATATACATGTAGAGGCAAAAAACTTAAAAACTGTGCAACATTGAGTTACTACATGTACATAATGAGAGACTAGGTCAAGGTTGAGCACATGCCTAAAGCAGCCCAAGGGTTTTGTCTTAAAAGGTTTACTACAATCAAATTTAGTAGGCCCTATAGGGGTGTAAGTGCTTTGAAATCTTTGCCTAATATACATAATTAATGACAACATAAATTTATATTTTTATTATTTTATGAAAGTGCTTAATTTTGACCAAAAAGTTACAAAATCAGTACTGTATGCCCCATCCCCTAAAAAAGTCCTCATTGGAACTGATCCACACAACATGAACGATAGTGTGTGATGTCACTTACAGAACTACATGTATAGTACATAACATGTGTATCTATAGGCTTGCACAACAGTACATGTATACTGCATGGTGTTCTGCATGTGACATAAGCAAGGTTTTTCGTAGCTAAAAGTGGGGTGCTAAATTATGGATCTAAAATACCTCGTTTTTCTACATAAAATATTTTTTAACACAAACAATGATAGACAGGTTGAATACAGATGTATTTAACTTTGTATGAGTTTTGATTACAGTCAACCTTTAATGCTGGATCATGACAGAATTCCCAATGCTTGGTCTTAGTGACGAATAGTGTTATCCGTGGAGATTGTGATGGGATCTGGTGAAGTAATCATGCATGTCACATTGTCACATACATGTACTGAGGAGAAAGAACAAGAACAAGAATGAGAAAGAAGATTATGTGTATGTGTTATGTGTCAGAGAGAGTTACTGCATATTTAACCTGGAAAATTAGGGTACAGTATGTTCTCGAGGAGGAGAGGAGTCAGGGTGGAAATCCTGATTGCTTGTTTCTGAGTGACAGTAAGTGAATGGAGTTTATTGTTAGTACATCGTGCCCAGACAATATTGCAATACGAAAGATATGGGAGTGAGTTAAGAGCGTGTCCGCGAGAGGACCATGCAGAAAGTGAAAAGGTGGGGGTCAACGGATTTGAGTAAATATCCAGGGTTTCAAGGTTGCATCCTTCCCTAAACCTGAAAGCCAAAATAATGAAAAAAAAAGTTATATTTCAGAGGGGAATACACAACTTTTTCGCAAAAATTTGTGTCATAGAATAATACATTATAGCTATCTTTGAGTAGCTGTAGCGTTATTAGTACAGGTCTTTAAACATTGAGACTTTTTGAACATTGGTCCTGATACATTAATGGTCTATTGAATCAATACACTTTTTGTCAGCTGTTTCCAGTATAATTTTTCAATGGGTCTGTTTCTAGCACTATTTGGTGAATTTTAGCAGCTTTTAGGGGTAAAAACTGGTGAAAGTTTTAATTTGGAACACTTGACCTCGCACAGGAAAATAACATTAATCACCCTTCAATTTTATCATTTTATTGGTCCCTGGCACTCTGATGTAGTGGGGAATTTACAAATCTCCAGTAAATGTTTCAGTAGACCTATGGACAATTAAATTCACAACAGAAAATTTGCCTGTTTCGCAGTATAACCATACCTGAAGGTTCGCAATTCATCTCAAAGTTGTTACTCCATACCTCAAGCTTTTAGTCGTTATGATGGGTATTTTGTTCCTTTAGTCTATATCAGTGCAAGGTTGTTGGCAATTTCAGCTGGTAGGTCATCGTTCTGTTGGATACCTTTTAACCCCCCCTCCCCCCCCCCCACACACACACGTACACCCCCGCTGCAAAGCAACATTAACGGTAGTCAGGCGCATAACCAGCATTGTCAGTCCGGGGGTGGACAAACGTCAGTATTGTCCCTATTTTTCCCCTCCCCATCCGCTTTCTTCCTCCCCTTCCCCATTTTCTCTCTTTCCTTCCATTTTTTCGTTTCGGGTAGGGGGGGGTAGTCTGTCCCCCCCCCCCCACCCCAGCAAGATTTTGCCCAGCACTAGTGTCAATTCACCGATCCACTAGGCCACGTCCCTTGACAAATTGACCAATCACAATGTGCTATTTAAGGTCCGACAACATGTTTTGCATTTTTTTTTACAAATCTGAGTTTTATTCTTAACCATGGTCAAGCGATGTTTATATAATAATTCTGACTCCCGATGCCCTCCCGATGTACATTTTTGGCCATTTGCAAAACCAAAATCCAAATCTTGAGAAAGATTTATGAAGACGCCAGCACTTTATTACTGGAAACAGAGGAAGTGAGATTGTCAACAAGTGGAGCAACAGTAATATCAGGAGAGAATTTAGATCTGAATCCAAACTATTGATTGCAAAGGAGATTGAATTTAGAGAGAAAATTTGAAAGTCTGTTACAAACGAGTTGTTCAAGGATTTTAGTGAAAGAAGGGAGAATAGAAATAGGCCTGTGGTGAGGGGAGTCAAGACAGGGTTTTGTAGAACATAACTGTATACTATAGAGCTATAGACCTTCAATGTGACGTCACATTCTGATGTTCGGACAAACAAGTCGCATGTTGCCCAATTAACTTGCACGTAAACATTGTGAAATTTGTCCGAACATCTGGGTAAATATAGCTGTCAATATAAAGGACATATTCCATAAAGAGTTCGAGCGTGGAGCCCTATTCTGAAAAGAATCAAATTAGGAAAAGAGAAAAGCAGTCTTAATAAACAGAAGTACAATAGTGGTTCAAACATTTAAAGGGAGCATATATAGGATTTGCTAGGCCTCTAAAAAAGATTTATTGAGTCTGAGACAGAAAAAGGCCTCAACAGTAAACAGTGCAAACAGTCACCATGGGAAATCTTGGTTCATCAGATGCTGGGTTTTTCAAAGAAATCAAGATTTAGTGTGTTTTCCGAACGATTTTTGGAACAAACATGAAGGACACCCTCACTTGAGTTGATTTAGTTATCCCCTTTCACTCAAGGTATGAAGAGGGTGCTGGTAGAAAAATACCGTTAAAACATTTCCACCTTAACCAGTGAAGTTGAAGTTGAAGTTGAAGTTGAGAAGTTGAGTTGATTTATAAGAAATTTGTAGGTGACAGAAAGACAGTAGGATTGTCAAGATCGAGTAGGTACATGTAATCAGAGAAGTGTGAGTTACCAGGCTGAATTTGTACAGTGAGTGAGGAACTGATGGTGGAGAAGTAGTTATTGAAGGTGTTGTCAATTAATGGAGGATGATCTTTGAATTTTGATCGGTGTATTGCTATTCACTAAATCTACAAGATACAGGTGGGGAAAAAATGTCAGGTTTTCAGCTGCACTGAAGTGGTATAGCGCCCTCGTTTGGTCATCACCAGTCTCACTGTATATGCATGCACAAAACATGATGTGTACTGTACTGGTACAGTTATGTCCCATAACTTCAAATCATAAACCAACTTTCAGCACATGACGTGAATCATAAAAAAGAGCTCTGTATTTATCTAATTCCTTAATTAGTGCTGAATTCCATAATTACTTGACAGTAGCATACAGTGTAGACAGTACACTGTATACATTTATACATTGCATATCCAGGTTTTCATGCATCTGTATTATCTCTTCTTGCTTGATTCAAGACTCACACACTACAGTATTTGAATACTGCCCTCAGTTGACCAAAGTCAGATATTTATGTTGATTGTATGCTCAGTCAACACCAAAGATTATATAGCGGTACGCGCAAGATAGATAACTGACCATAGGGCGCGTGGTAATCGGTATGGAGGTCGCCATTCTCCATACAAATTATACACGATCCGCCATGTTGGTGTGCAAATAGCGAGTAGTTTGTACACGGGACATATATGGGAGCTGGGAGATTTATCAAAGAAAAGGGGAGTGTTATGCAAGATTTTGGCCCGAATTCGATTGAAACTTATTGTTTATTGTAAACAGAAATATTTGACATTGGCGTGAAGCAGCTGAATATGAAAACGACGATTTTTTGTGGTTTTCTGGACCTACTTTTGTAAGTATCCCACACATCGCTCATATCATCTCCGTACGTGGAGAGCCAGAATGGCGTCCAAGGCAATTACGCGTTTCAGGGAGAGTACCCCATTTTGCGCGTAGCGCTATATAATCTTTGGTCAACACTTTGCTGAGCAGTTCGTCAAGTTACATGTAAAGCATCAACATTTAGTGTTTCAAAATTTACTGTACATTATACAGTACATGTATGTACTTGTACATGGGTTCATTCTGAAACAGTGGGGCAGGGTACGTTTTAAACCTTTTATAATGACAGCAGTTTATGTGCAGTAGGCCTAAATATCCCTCATTTATCGTGTAATATATTTCACCTTAGTGGCACACTGTTCTAGTGTACAGTATGTGTTTTCAAGTTGCATTGATCCATCCAGTCTCATTGACCTCACTGCAATTTATATCTTAAACATTGAAAGTTGAAGAAACATCAGATGACAGATGACACAGTGTCTGGTCATTGTGTAATGCACAAAAAGTGCACAAAAATCATATACATTTGTACACAATGTACATGTACAGTATATGTACATCTCCATGCACTACTTTACTTCTCACATGGTTGCAAAGTCTGCATTTTACACTTGAATGAATTAATTCATATACAGTAGCAATTCCCATTCAAAATGCCATTTGGATATATTTACTTTGCGTTGGTGTTGTGTGTACATACAGTAGTATCAACTGTGAATAATGACTTCAGAGCAAGTTGCAGAGATGCCAAGTTCAAATTTTTTTCATGAGTGAGATTTTCATGACGCGGCATCTGAGCGTGCGCACATGCGCAAAAGTGAGGGAGCAGAGCAACCAAGTGGGGGAGGGGGGGGAGGGAGCTTTTTCAATTTTTAGCTCTTAATGGTGCGATCTGGTGCATAATAAAGTGACCTTTTTCTCTCTTTTTTAAAAATTTATTTTGAAAAACAAAAGGGAAACAATGCAAATAATGCTACTTTTTAATTTTTTTCCTTGTCGGGTCCCGATGCCTGAGAAATATGGGTGTCATGCGTGAGACCGTGAGACGGACCCTAAATGCGTGAGTCTCACGCACAATACGTGAGACTTGGTAGCTCTGAAGTTGCAGATATTTTGTCTGACAATATTTTGATGTGCAGGTTTCCAATGAGCAGAATATTCACTGGTTATATTCACTGTGGTCTTAAAGGTAGTATCATACATGTACATTGGTTTTTATCAAAGAAATGCAGATTCATGGGCAAAAATATCAAGACAGACTAGTAACAGTCATCTGTGAAAATTTCAGTCCCATACGGTGCCCACTTTTTGAGAAAACAGTGAAAAACCGCCACACTATTTTTTAAGTCTTTTTTCTTTTATTTTTCGTCGTTGTATTACTGATTTCTGGATAAATACAGCATTTCAGGTGGAAACATTTTTACGGTATGTTTCTACCACCACCATCTTCATACCCTGTAAGTTATAGGTAAATCTGTGAACATTTCTGTTTTGGTTACTTACCAAAGTATGATACTACCTTTAAGTCATAGTACCATAAGTGAATAACCTGACCAGGCCTGGTACATGTACAAACAATGAGACCTTGGCCTGTGTCAAATTGTCTTGGTCTTTGCCTTGATGCCTATACAGTAATTCTATCATGATTGGATTTTTCTAATGGAAATACCTGGGCTTTCAGAGAAAAATGACCTTGATTCTGCAGTAACTACATGTATGTAAATATGAGGTCTGTAAGATGCAACTAAAAGGATTCTTAATACAATGCTGTACAATGTATTAGTGGTTGTTTCCTTCTGATGGTCAAACGGTCTGTACATGTACATGTATGATGATGTCCTCCACTTTGTGCTATGTGAAATTTGTACTGAGAAATTAATTGATGATCTTTTGTAGGATTCCTTGATGTGCTTTCAAATTAAATACACACAGGAAAAACCTTGGATTATGAACTGTACGCGTACATCATGTAAAACTACTGGAAACTGAAAAACTGATTGCACAAAATCCTCCATCCACTAGGTATACATGTAGATGATCATAGCACACTATTGTCTATTCACTGGCAAACACGCTCTATTTATTTCCCATACAAATGGTCCAAATTTATTTCCAAGGTTGAAATTTCCATTTTGAGAAGTTTCTTAAGATTGATAGATCTACATTCTACAAAATGCCTAACACTTTCGTAGTGGATTTGAGCTCATTCAATCATAAATTCAATTAAGGTACAATGATCTACTCTGGCTCGCTGGACTAGAATGTTTTGCATAATTATGTACAGCACATAATGTATACTTTAAGCATAAACTGACTTTTGTGCGTGAGTTAAGATGTCATCCAGGACATCCCTGGATGTTTAGCAATACATTACATGCCTCCATGTTTGCATCATGTCATTCATGTGTCTCTGAAAGATCACAATTACATCTAATATATCTGCATATGTACAATGTAGAGTATATACGGTACATGATCAGTGCACCATTCATAAATTGTGATGTACATGTACCCACAGAATTGGAGATTAATGTATACATGTACAGTACTATACATGTATGTTTACAGCTCAAAATGCCCCCCCCCCCCCATCATCCCATAATCCTACCCTCCCCCCTCTTGCCTCAAACACTTCCCCTCTCCTGTCATAATACTACACCATGCACACAACACTCCCCTAAACTACCGATAGTGGTATAGTCTGGTAAAGATGCATTCTCATTCATCAGTGTTCAATACTTGTCTGTGTGTAAGCTCAGTACATAGACTGATCCCAGTCATTGCTGCTGTAGTCACTCACAGCTGTGATAAACACAGAGCTAGATGCACACCTGGTTCACATGGACACTGTCTCTTGCTTGCGTTGATGATTCTACAGTGTATACATGTAAAAGCTTCATTGGGATATCTCCCCTTCTACAATACACTGTATGTGTGTTGATTAGCAAGATAATTTGAAGATGCATGTAGTTTGGTAAGTCAAAATTGTTCTGCACATACACATATTACTATTAGGATTGGAGCTCTAGATAGTCCCCGTACTGTGGTTAAGTTGTTCAGGTGTAAAACCATCATGGAGCATGAGAAAGATTGATGGAATGTTCGTGTAATGCATGGAGATATAAATTGAATGAAATGGGATACCTAGTGCCGTATTTGGCAAGGCAGGATGATATTGATAAGGCTGTACGTACTGTACGGGACATACCGTACGTGTACTTTGAAATTGACAGTCACAATGTATGATGACAAGCAGTTGAAATAGTCAAAGGTAGTGTGTATTTAAATTAATGTACGTACATTATAAAAGGTAATTTAGTGCAGTTTTGAGCCCGTAGTGCCATGAGATGTGGGTTCATCCACAGCGCAGACTACCGATGGTATGGCAGTATATGACCTAGGAATGGCAGATATGTACAGTCTGATTTTGCTCAACTTTTCTCCAGTCATAAAAAAGGTTTTATGATTATAAATAATTAAGATACAGCAATATGCTCACATTTAAGAAGTTACAGGGTCATCTTCAAGACAAGTGAGAGTACACTGTAGGATTAATTCATTCCATCCTTTTTCTCATGATATTTGTTAACCCTTGAAGTTGGAGTTGACATGTTTTAACCCCTCATTTAGACTATGACAATCTTCATCAGGCTACACAAGAGATTAGAATGACATGTACGTAAATCTTCATACTAGCTACATGTATTTGATGTACTGTATGTTTGGTTATGTGGGGATCTAATTCTGCTCTTGTTCAGAGTCACTCCATAAGATACTGGGTTTTGGAGATGATCGTTCGCAAGTTGTCAAACTAAGTTAGAAAGAATTTGTCTCATTCTTTTGGTAAGCATAATCATGACATGGCTTGGAAAACAAAAGGATGACATATAAGATATTGTAGGACTAACACGTTACATAAATAACAAAATTAGAAAAATCTTGTAAATCTTGAGTACAAGTTTGTATAATTTATGTGCATTGCTACATGTAGTATGTGTTTTTACATATTTTTCTAATAATGCAATTTTTTTATTAAATGTGGGGGGAGTTTTATTTGACCAATTGTGTGCACCTGTACGCATTCACTGCAGACCTACAATACATGTTACATGATTTTTATGCATGAACACTTTTAATTTTGGTGTTTCAAAGAAACAATGCTCATCACATTGCACATAATGACCATTTTCATTGCATGAATATTTTAGTTGAATAGTGCACAATGTTTTAATGCTTTTAAAAGTAATTGTAAAGAAGTGATTATTGTTTTTGCTATGTACATGTACATGTACATGTATTGAACACATGCAGGGAATCACTTGTATTATTTGTACATTAAGTCCCCTTGTTACAGTAAAGAAAAATCAATGACCCATTTGTACTGTGGGCCTTTTAGCTTCCTATGGCATAGTGCAATGCCTTTGTGCTGTAAGTGAATCAATTCCTCATTTTCCTGAGATGTACTGTGTATAGGCCTATATACATTACATGTGTTCAGAGATGGAATTATCCTCTGTAAATTCAGGTTTCCTCAAGGCAACCCCTCAAGGTAATATGAAAGCATGTTACAGATGAAGTGTTCACAGACTTATCAAATAGTTTGTCAAAACAATTTCACATTACAATTTTACATGTGTCACTAGACGAGTATACAGTTGTGTGTATGTATTGCATGTTCATCATTTTGTGGTACCTATTTAAAAAATAATTGTCAGACTTACAGTACATGTACTGTACATTGTGAATATACATACAGGGTAACACATAATTGAATTCCTGTTAAATATGCAAACAAAGTGTGTGAAACAGAGAATTTGTCAATTCTGGTTGCAGCAGACATTTTGTTCTTTGGTGAGGCTGAAGTTTTCATGGGCAAATCTGCATCACCAATCAAGGCAAAGGCTCTAGACCAAACATACATGTACTACATGTACATGTATGTAGGCATATGTACTCATTCATTTGCTCAGAATCCTACATAAACATATTAACAGGATGTTAATGATGTACATTGCTGTTGCTGTTGTTGTATACAAAAATCTGTTTCCAGGACATTCTAGATGCACTTTAGGAAGCATGGACTGAAGGAGGTTGAGATGTTGCCAAGAATTCTCAACCAACAACTGCAGTCATACGTACTGTACACCTCATTTTATGACTAATTTAATCATTTCAAAGTGGGACATGATGTGGGCCAACTCACCCACAACTATGACAACTACATGAAATGCAATCATGAGACAGCCACATGAGGTCTGATATGACATGAGCTTGTTGCAAATGGAATGTTACATGATGATGGAATGTCTTAATAAACCAAAGGAGACAGTGTGTCTGATCTTAGGCTACATGTTTAAATGTCTATACTTTAAATTGGTAACTACATGTATTACTGGAATTTAATCTATTACCATGCTAATGCAAGTACATGTAATTGCTCTGCTACAGTATTTAACTTCATTGCTAACCTTAATAGCTCTTTTCCTCTTGTACAAAACATGATCAAACATTTCTGCTGTAAATCAAAAGTTAATTTTTCAATTTTTACAGTGAATCTTGATATTATTTAGCAGAGTCGGTTTTTCATGTGATGAATGACCCATAGCTTGAATGGTTTTTATGACTTTTGCAGACTTACTGCAAATCCGCATACAACGTGTGACTACATGGTACTTTTAACCAAGTCTACTTCCCCATGGTCTCCTGCTGTGAATAATAATCTGTGCTGATAGCAGTGAAGTTAACTTACCGCTGTCAATGTCATACAATTACAGGACAGATGATCTTAAATATGCATTCTCAGATCTTTTCTGAATTTTAGAGTGAAATAAATGATAGTTTATTTGTTTTTTTATTATTATTAGCTGCACAACAAAATTACAGACTTAGCACATGATCTGCAAATGCAATGTTTGCATAGTCACAATATCTAATGTTAGTAATGTACATTTTCCATTGATGGTTCCAACTTTAACACACTATTCATGTATAAAATCTGGCAATTCTCTACAATCAGAATTTGTGAGGTTTTTTAAGTGGATGTCATTGTCAATTGTAGTATTTATTTTCCTATTGGTGAACAGTGAACAAAAATGTCTCTAGAGATAGAGATTAAGCTGATTTGTCAGGAATCTGCCTGCACATGTACACATACATGTAAACGTGTACATATATTTGTACATTTTTACATGTAAAAGAATAATCTTTAAATAAAAAATAAGAAATTATAAGTAATAAATTAATTTCATAGCAAAATAGTTGTATGAAATTACGCACTCAATCTACATTAATAAAGGGACTTCTTGATTTTCAAGTTCACTGCTGTGTATAACAAACTGGACATTATAATTGAGCACTCAACATTGTACACAGTATGCATGCATACGCTAGTTTTTTGTGAGTTGCACATATTTGAAGGTTGGTTCTTTCATGATTTCATTTTTGTAGACCTTGCTTTAATGTTACAATGTACATACATGTATGCATCCTGAGTGTGACTCATCATTGCCACACATTATGTGGGACCTTCTCGAGGTCCAACATGACCATGTACATACATCATGTACATTAGAGTGAGGAGGCATGTAAGTATTTGGATAGTTTCTGTATTTCTCTTTATTTATTCATTGATTTTGAAAATGTAATATCCTCCAATATGTACAGTCTGTACATGTTGACCTTGATAAACCTCACGGAAAGTTCATTATTAGATCAGAGATCAACAATTTGAATAATCAAATCAGTATATAGACTCCCCAGAACATTAACATTCTTGATGTGTACGTGAGATCAGGCCTATTATGCCCATGGGCAATTTAATGTGAGTGAGCTGATACAAAAATGTCTGCAAATTCACTTGATGCAGGCCTATTATATGTTCATGATTTTGTGATTTGTTCTGGTTTACAACTAGTACACAATTACCCAACATTTACTGTATTCAGGATACAT
This sequence comes from Astropecten irregularis, assembly GCA_963971285.1. Lineage (NCBI taxonomy): Eukaryota > Metazoa > Echinodermata > Asteroidea > Paxillosida > Astropectinidae > Astropecten > Astropecten irregularis. Next base: position 8,883,813 of record OZ020259.1, read on the forward strand.
GTATATGAAAAATACATGTCAGGTATAACATGGCTTGACATCATAGTCTGTCAAACAATTTAGTAATTTGTGATACAGTGTGTATGCTGTATTGATTCTTTGTGTATTCTGACAATTATTATGTATTTAGTATTTTGATGTAAACTTAGTTGTGAACCGCATTATTTTTACTTCCCAGCTGCATGTTCCCACAGTTCAGATTCAGAACACTCAGAATCGTGGTTTTTGTTGTGAGGAAATCTTGACTAAACTTGACAAACTTCTGAGGCCCTCAAAGAAATCTCCAAGTGACGAAATGTTTTCTGAGCAAAACATGAACACACACCTGAACACTAAGATCCAACTTACAAAAAGCCTCCACTGTGCTTAATACAGGTGAAAAGGAATTTTGACAGCTCATTCATTTCTTCATTATCCCCTACACGTGGCCATTGATCAATTGGTCTTTGTGGATATAACTACAAAATGAAACAACATTTTCTTATAATGACTAACTGAAAGTTTGCAATATGTACAAACTCATTGTAAAAACACATGTATGGGTTCTATAATGTTTGATGACACATTGTAAAATTGCATCTGTATTTCACAGTATTTGTGAAATCTTTTCTCTTTTATTTTTGATCTAAAGATCACAAATAATTTTGGTTATTTGTTTTACTCTTTTCTGGATACATACAGCATTTCAAGCTTCTACCATCACCATCTTTATACACTATAAGTTATAGGCCTTAGGCTTACCTTTAAGGCTTAAATTATATAGTGTTCTGACACAATTGATTTAGCACCATTTTACACTATTATTATCCCACTATACACTGTAATTGCTTGGTGCCAAATTGTACAAACACATAGGTCTTCATGTTAAAAGGTTTCATAATGCTTGATGTAATCACAGCACCTGATTCAAATTTCAACTGAAATTAAACCAAAAAAGAAAACAAATCACAAAGTTCCGTGTGGAAGTACACATTATTTTCATTAATTGCTTTCTCAAATATGTAGATTTTTATTTTTATTAAACTGTACATGCTCTGTTCTCTTAATCTATATAGGATGAGACATACACAAACTGCCAGACACACTGGTCATGAATGAGTAAAAGAAACCAAATTTATTTATTTTTAGGGACACATTTCTCAAAACAACAAATTGCGTATTATTCCAGTGATGTACACTGTACATGTCATTCCATGGTGCACTTAGCCTAACTGAAATTTGGAACATCATCACTGTATGTGTTTTTTTCCTGTTTTTTCATTTGGTAGTATTCATCAACTTGGTCATTTCCTGCCATCCCATTTTGAATGAACATCCTATGCATTGACATGTACGCACCGTACCATTCACATATACATGTAGGGCAATGCTAATGCTGTGTTGCTGTCATCAAATTCCTCAGTGGAAATTTTCTTAGGAATCTTGACACACTTTATTAAATCAGCTTTTACTTTGGATGTTAATGTAAGGTCCATTGCCCACTCGATCAGCCAAATGCAGTATCTGAATTAAGTATGTGTATTGGCAATGCAACTGCAAGCAGTGAAATAAATAAATGTACATATAAGCCGATCTGATCCTGCGATGGTGATGTTGCTTTTACAGTTGTGAACTTCGGGGGGGTGGGGTGGATCAACAGTCATGTAAAGGTGAACAATATATGCCCACAATATAACCCAGCTTCTGCTTGGACTCAGCCAGGGCACCCAACTGCTCACATCATTGTTTACATTGAACATGTGCATAATATACATACGTGTCTGGCAGACAGGCTGATAAAATTCATACATGAAGTTTGTTAACACAGACAGTGTCACAGTTTAAAGGTAGTATCATACTTTGGTTTTTGTCAAAGAAGTACAGATTCATGGACAAAAATATCAAGGAAAATACAGTCACAGTCATCTGTGAAAATTTCAGTCCCATACGGTGCCCACTTTTTGAGAAAATCGTGAAAAACGGCCACAGTATTTCTTAAGTCTTTTCTCTTTTATTTTTTATCTTTTAAAAGATCAAAAAGATTTTCGGTCGTTGTTTTACAAATTTCTGGATAAATACACCATTTTAGGTGGAAGAATTTTAACAGTATGTTTCTTATACCACCATCTTCACACCCTGTTAGTTATACGTAAATCTGTGAACATTTCTGTTTTGGTCTCTTCGGTTTTTGGTCTGTTTTGATACTACCTTTAAAGAGAATCTAATGTCGTAATTTTTCAAATCTTTTCTTTTAAACCATTTGTTCATATCTGGTTGCTTACTTTGATAACAATTCAAGATAATTTTTGTCTCGTGTAAGGGAGGAAATAGTACAGTACAGTTAAATCTTTTGCTAAAAAAAGAAAAAAGCAAGATTTAAACTGTAGGGTACCAGGGTGATGCCTCTGTTCTCAAATTCTTTATATTGCTGCTCCTCCATATCCAGCAGATGATTGAAGTTTCACCCTAGAAGTGCATTTTTTCCAAGGGAAACTAAAAATTTCCTTTCCCCTTTGGCAACTGAGTTCAAACTTGCAAAGTCTAAAGTTGGATGTAAAATGCTTTGCATTGACAGTCATCAGTGTGGGTTTTTTTTGGGGGGGTACAAATATTGGCCAACACAAGGCCCAAGAGGGCTACTCAAAGGTGAGGGCTTAAAATTGTGTTGTGTTTTTTTATTTGAAAATGAATTATAGAGAAACATTTGTGTAAGCCAATTGATTGTTCTTTTAGTCATCTCTTCTGATTCATTTCATTTGTATTCCAGCAATTTTTATTTGATAGATTATTCATTACGTCTTTGATGAGGTAATTTTAAAAAGTTTGTAGCCATAGACATTTGAAAGGTAGCAATGTTTAACCAACAGACTTTATTCATAAAATCTCCGGATGACAGAAATTGATGAAAGATTACAAGTAGAGGTAATGTGCAGTTGTACCATACATGATGCATCGATGCAGCTTAAAATACATACCGGTACATGTGCATAATAGACTGTCAAAAGGATTTTACAATCAGCTGTGAATTTTGTGCAAATCTGCAAATAAAAGTGTGTACGTGTCGTTGAAAAGATAGTGAACAATGAAATCGTTGAATCCTTGATAATATTTGCCTAGCCATGGGGTCATTTTGTGCAGAATACACACAGGATGTAGACATTTGGAGTTCAGTATTATGTGTACAGGAAAGATAGGCATGTGTATGCAGGATTGGTCAGATCAATATGACTAAAATTCAATCTATTTGATGTCCTTTAATTTCATTTGTAGGTCAATTGATCTTAAGGATTTTGTCATTTTTATCATGTTGTTTTCTCTTTAATTCTTTACTTTATTTTGATCATCATTTTGTACAGAATAGAATCACAAATGGTGTGATGGTTTTGGAGTTTGTCTTTGAGACCCTTTTAAAGTTCTGACACCACTGAGTTTGGGCATTTTTTATAGGGTATCCATGTACATGTAACATCAGAAAATAGCATAATTGTACATAGAATATGCAATTGACATGTATACATGATCCAATGAAAATGGAACCATATATGTTTGCATAGGTTTTAAAAATTTCTTTGCATGGGAAAATGTACAACAATGCTGGCAGTACACATTGTCACGGTGAATGTACAGTCATGTACACTGTACATGGTTAATATCTGTCACATCTCACTTTCACTTGAAGTATTGGCAGTGTGATCCTTGTGAATTTGATGTGTAATACCTATTATTGCAGTATTTCATTTTTAGGATTTATTTTATATTACAAATAACAAACTGATTGGAATCAATTTATAGTAATAATTTAAAATAAATCAAATGATGTTTCTCAGGTGGCGGTATTACTTACTGCATAAATGTTTCATTAAATTATCCCTGGGATACAGCTGTGGTATGTGCGTGGTTTTATGGCTTCTGACTGCCATAGTGTCAAACAGACAAAGATGATTGACTATAGGCACGTTCTCACACACCAAAAAGCGTTGGGTCGCACTCCAAATCGCGACCCAAATCGTACCGGTACGATTTCTATCAAACTGGCCGTGCGCAGTGAAGCGTGAAGTTGGCATGCATCCTGCACTAAACTCGCGGGCCCGCCTTGCATGATGGGATATAAAAAACCGGTATTTTTTGGTGCACCGTTCACACAGCAAATAATCGCGACTATTTGCAAAAAGACGCACTAATAGTCGCGATTATTTGTGTTCCCACACAAATAAGCGCAACTATTTGGGTCGCGCTGCAAATCGCGACCCAAATAGTCGCGCTTTTTTGGTGTGTGAGAACGTGCCTTATTAGTACACCACCAACATAAGGCTGGATAGCTCAGTTGGTAAGAGTGCCGGTACGGTATTCCAGAGGTCGCTGGTTCAAATCCTGCTCCAGTAAATTTTGCTTTTTTTTCAATGACACAAAATAAAACAAGAGCATGTATAGTGTACTGTTGGTTATTTTGTATCTTTTTATGTCTGAAAATATAATGCACGTTTGAGTACTTTGATATTAATGAAAGACAATGCTACATGTACCAATTTCCATGCACTTGTACTATATGCAGTGTACATGTGTACATGTTATTGTCTACATACATACTAAAAGTACAATGTGCAGTATTTGCCACCAGTCAATACAATGTGAATGTATTATGTTACACCTTTCATTTAATGTGATTAGATTTGTGTGTATTATGAGACTAGACAGACAGCAATCTCCACACCCACTACTCCAGGCTAGATTTAATCTTTTAATTGGTCCTAGTGGTTTATCTACATGTAGTAGGTGCAGTACATTGGGTTGCCTGCTTAGGTCATGCCTCTGGCTACATTTTGTTAATGTACCTTTTTTTCTGTGGCACACCTGCACATGCAAGAGAGTATTAAATTGACAAAATCTATAAGCAATTGCCGTACAAGAAATCATATAAATTAAATATAGGAATCTTTCTTTGCATTTATTCATTTGTGTGTTCAGAAGTGGACCCAGTTCGTCGTCGTGCTCGGAGTGCAGAAGATCTGACCAATAACTCCATAGCAAATGAAGAGCCATCCCCACCGCCCGTCTCTAAACATTCATTTGGTAAGTTGACGTCATTATTGCATTTTACAATTTACATAACAAGCAAAGGATCTGTGTGTACATCAGGTAATGGACCGTGCCGGCTTTGCTCTTAAGCCCCGCCCATGTATGTGTTTTACATACTGTATGTAACCGAATTTGACCTAGACTTTCGTGGTCACCTGATTAAAAGGCATCCTCCGATTGGTCAATGCGCACAGTTTGATTGACAAGCCGGAAGGGTCCATTAATTCAAGTATGTATGCTGTACATGATGTGAAATTGGTGAATGGTTTCAACAAACATATCGGCCTAGACTCACACTTTTGAGACAAAGATGGAAGCTCTTGAAAGGTTTCATCAAGCTTCTAGTAGAAACCCTAGTACTGTCAGAAGATTTGCAATTGCTTCTTAGTTCTTGGCTAGCAGGCTTGCATATCATTACGTGTGTGTGTCCTAAGCCCATTCGTGGACTGCACGTTTGATGAATGAATGTAATTTCAGCATCAGATATTTCTTGCCACTCCTGAATAAAGTAGAAATTATGACCAAAAGAAACAATTGAATTGTATGGTAATTTACACTTCATATGCATACATTATACACAATGATTTTGAAGTGAAGTGATTAGTAAATTGATTGATTGATCAATTGGTCAGTTTGTGAGTTGGGTGGTCTGTTACTCTGTTAGTGAGTCCTTTGTTATTTGTTTGGGGGAGTTACATTTTAATAGTCAAAAAGTCAAACAGTCTTTCAGTTGCCCCATTGGTCTTGTTGTAGTGGCTGGTCATTGCCTTGGTGTTCTGGTCTATATGCTGTGGTGCCCCTTGTTATTGCCTTCTTGTCATATAGGGTTGATTTGATTTCTCTAGCATTTACAATTTTAAATCATAACTCAACTTACATGGCTCTGAGAATCAATTTCACAAAATATTCAGTGAGTTTAATTTGTTGCAAGTTCCACAACTTCCATGGCAACAGTGTCCAAGCCATCATTAATTATCATCTTAGATTACTCTGTATTTTGTTTTTTTAAATATATATATATGGTCTTGAAGAAGTTAAAGTCATTATAACAGCACTTAGCTGATCATTCTAGCATGCTAAACCTGAACAGATTTATTTACTTTCCTGGAACTTGAGGCATATACTTCCATCACTTCAATTGTATCATTTACCTTTTTATGTTCCCAGGGTACATGTAACAAAAGGACTTAAATGTTTTATTGTACATGGATTGTGGGCTATTTTGACATCACACATTTGGAAATTAAGATCTGCCTTAGAACATGTGATATGAACAATAACTGGTGGGCGATGTAAACCTAAGCTGACGACCGATTCAAGAATATGTAGTAATAACCATGAAACAGCCATCTACACCCATCTTCCCTTTTTCATGGTGCTCATGTATGACTTGAACTTCACTGAGAGTGAGACAACAGATGCAGTTGCTTTGGTGTGCCTTCAGATGTTAATAAAGAGCATACAGGTAGTAAAAATAAGGTACAATTAAAGCTCTAAGGCCTCAGTAGCCAAGATGTCTACATGCAATTGTACTACGTTGTTGTGTCCAGGACACAAAACCTTGACTGCAGCACACTTTACATTTCGGCCCTACTTGTATGTGTCAACTGCGATTATGAAAGATTTTGTGAAATTTTGCCAAATAAATATGGTACATGCATCTGCATCATCTGTCAAGAAGTGGTTAAGAATTATTTCTTTAAGGTTTCAAAAGTCTTAGACCATCATGTTTGTGTCAGCTGCATTGATCACTAGCATGTAATCCATGATTCTCTTATATTGAGGAATCTCTAGTGGTCTGAGTCTGCTTCATTCTTGATATCAAGTATAGATCCAGCAGGCTTTACATAGCCTATATACGTATACAATGTATAATCATGATGATGTACAGTGTCTGGGAATTAGTGAAACACCACTGAAAATATGATTATGTATGCACTATTTGTCACAGTGTAAAGTCCAACAGACAGGTCTCAGGGTACATGTAGGCCTACATGCCATATCTCAGTGTGACAAATTCTCTTGTGCTTATTCATCATAGCCATGTTGCATGCTATCGCTACAAAAGTCATTTCATATGTGTACGCATAACTTATTCAACAACTACGCAATCGCTCTAATAATGTAGGCCTACATTTACGTGTACATGTATGTATTCATGTTTCCTACATGGGTTCTACTGGATACTTCATTTGTATGCATGATTAACTGTTGGACTTGGAGCAGTGTTTGCATGTAAGTTTCAAAGAAGATTTGTTTCTAGTTTTTATTTCCTGAAGTTTGTTTCCACTTCAAATGGCTACACCTACAAGTAATCAGCAAACTGGAAAATGGCTTTGTGTGTTACACTGTACAACGTTTACATTTTATGTTCATGTAGTAGTAAAGTTTGGTAACTCTTAGGCTGCGTTCGAGCGGTTACTCCCGGTAACACGAGTGTGATGCGCGCGCAATACTCTCCGGTGCAGGAGTATACTCCCCAACGCTGGAGAGTATACTCTCGCTGACCCGAGTGTCGTACTCCGGCCGTTCGAGCGCTCAGGAGTATACTCGTGTTAACACGAGTAGCTCGCTCGAACGCAGCCAATATGTGAGTACCAGTGTACAGTGCAAATTTGCACAAAAAATGGACCCATAAATATTTCAAACCCTTTAGCTTAAAAAGAATTTTGAGCAATTGAACAGTATAGAGTACAGTGCTTCCAAGTCCCAGCCATATACACTGTGATCCAATAGCGCTCCGCACTTACGCTAAAAATAGCACCGGATCTCTGACAAACATTGCAACCATGCACGTGCGTGGGTGTGCGCGTCCATGTACACTACGCGTGTTAGACAATGTTTGTCTGACAGCCGGGGATTTTGTGACGTCATTAGTGCGGAGCGCTATTCTCCCAAAACGCTAAAGGTTAAAGTAAACCCACACCCTAAACAATGCATGCATGTAATTTTAATCTCCAGGGATATCTTCTTTATGTCTTGTTTAATAATTAGAGGGGTTTTATTTCTAATTTGATTGTACTATTCATGAGAAGAAAACTATAATATTTAAATGGATGAAATCTTGTGTTTATGATCATCAGTCTTTACTTAACATGTCAATTGAACAATGCTTAATTTCTTTGTTAGAGGAATAAGAATTGTCAGAAATCCTTGCAATGTAGTTGTGTGAAGTACAGTATGCATGGGCACACCTTACTGAGGATTCCTCGCATTATATCAAATTTTATCCATTACGATCCTGTATAGGTCCTACATATCAGTTGAATTTCTTTTTCCCTAAATGCTGATTATGCTTGCTATTAGCAAAGCCATGACATTGGGTCCTGTTCACAAGATGAGTCTGTTTGAATGCTGCGTACAAAGCATTCATGTGATAATACATGTATTTCAACCAGTCATAATTTACCACAGCACTGCAGCCAATGTACATGTAGCTAGGCATTCTTTTTATAATGCTATGACAGCTTTATGGTGGTGACAAGTCCATATTTTCTTGAGATCATTTCTTTGTCTTTCTTTAAAATGTGAGTAGACATTGGAAGTATTAAAGGGATCATTATCTGCCAATCAGTAATTCCTAGTGTTATCCTAATTAGATATTGTACATAATTAGGCCAGGTTTGTCTTACTACCTGGTAAAACACTTCAATTGACATTTTGTTGAACATTATATCCAAAATGATGTGACAAGCACATTTGTCCAGCCTGCTTAGTGGCTGTTACTGTGTTAGGCTATAAACATTGAGCTTTTGAAGTTTTAACCTTGTGCAAATGTAATTCCAAATGATACTTGATAAACTGTTACTTTTTACATAATTTGTTGTGTGGTTACATTCTACTGGGAAGTACCTCCTTGTTCATGCCTATTATGCATGCAGATCTTGTACATAATAATAATGTACACATGTAAAAAAAAAAAATCAATCGAATGGCCCAGCCCACTGAAAGATTTCACTTTTGATTTTTCCCTCCACTCAATGTGCCACACTTATTACATAACTGATTCTATAAAAAGCTGTGCCCAGGGACCTTTATCCCCTGACCTTATAATGACCCAGCCAGCTCAGCTCCCAGCCTACAGGTTTACATGTACCTGGGATGCTTGTGTTGTTGATGTGTTTTGCAGTGTCTGCTACAGGTGTAATGAAATGTGTAATAAGAGGATGAGTCATCCTGGCCAGGCCAAAAATAAGCCTTGCTTCTCCCACAGTCATATATCAATAAATATTGCACGCACCACTAAAATTGTGTTACACTATACATGCATGTACTGTACAATACTGTGCATGTATTCACAGTTTATGTAAAATAAAAAACTCTGCAAAACATTGCCTAAATTGTCGCAAGACTCAGAGAACGAGAAGTCTTGTAAGTTGTTACAGATAGGGCCTACACATGTAATGTACTGGGCAACATGTAATGGCAGATACACATTAATTTAATGTCCTCTGTAACTGAAGTGTGTATGTATTTATACATGTATACATGTACATTGCACAGAATTCCTTTTGAACACTGATTATTTAATCAATTTGTTCCAAATATTGACCAAGAGGTGATAAAGATATTGATTGCTCTCAATTTTGGCTGAAAATGCATTGTGGAATGTGGATATTGATTTTCTATTTCTGTCAATTTAATCCCAATTTGTTATAATACAACTAGTTCTATGTACGTTGGCTTCAGAGTGAAACCCTTAGAATGATAGTCACAAAGTTTGGTTGGTTTCAAATGTACTTGTTCATGTACAAACCTGCACTTGCAGTTGCACTAAAGTATGAATAGGTCTGACCAAACATGATGCATCTATTAATTCTGGTGATGCCATACAGCACATGTTCTACAGTATGTGCACAAACTGCACACTGTGTAAATTTATCAAGCTATTATTTTTTACATTTCTCTATCAAATACATACTGTAATATGTACGTATTCATATCATAAAGTACAAAGTACTGTATCTTGATGGCCCAATGCAATTATCAAATCAAATATAAGAGCTTTGCCGTTTGAGTATAAATGCCGCCACTCCAAGGTATAGGCATATGTACAGGCCTTTTTCTTTATTAATTAAGTACTTAATTGGTAGTAGTACTTAACTTTGAGTTTTCAACACTGGAAATATTCAAGTGCACATATCTACTTGTCTTACGATCATCTGGCAGTCTTTCCCTGATGTTTTTGTTCATAGGAATTGTTAAGCCTACATGTTTACTTTGGTGTAGCAAGAACATAAACTTAAAATGGACATGTAGGCCCCTAATGGTTTATGTTTAACTTCATTAATACATTTTTACTTTCTTTTTAGTCGGCCAATTTATCTTTTCATTTCAATGACTTTTAAAACAAAATTGTATCAAGAAATTGTTTGACCGAGTTTTGAGGGAGAAACAAAGTTTTCTTTTTATTGGCCATGCACATCCCACATGTACAATGCATGGTCCTACAGCTGTTGCACTCATGCAGTGCATTGATGTTAAATCTCACTGACGCTTCCTTCAACTCATCAGTGATTCTATCCTCCTCGTGTTATCAGATGATGATGTGACAAGCAGGATGACAGCTACATCTAACATGCACACTAATATTTTATCCATCAAACTGGTAAGTTGGTAATTAATCAAAGCATATATCCACATTGGCATGTCTGAGAATGTTGACTGCCATGGTGTGTAACTACGGTCATGGAACAGCTTTATGTTCACTCAGTGTAGCTATACAAGTTACATGTATTTGAAGGGCTGTACCAATTATTGTGTTTGAAGGGGATTATAGGATGTGAATGGAGATGAAATCCTACATTGTAGCCTTTTGGTGATGTAATTCACGGACTCCAAGGAAAACAGAAATACAGGTAGAATTAATTATCCTCTGACAGTATATTGTGTTTTGGTCTGCACTCAGGACATTATGCAATAACAATTTGCAGCTTATAAAGACAAAACTTAACTGTAACTGTGTGCTAACAGGTACTCAGTGAATGAGAATATTCATTCATGTGGAACAGCAATTGTCTTCCGAGCTGAAGGAAAATGAATGTTATCAAGAATTGACTAAGGATGGTGTACATATTTTTAATTTGATGTACATGTACGTAGTATTACTGATAAAGACATGTTGCTTTGCTCTTTAGAAAGTTAAACTTTGTTGAACAAACTAACAAATTTTGTATTTGTTGTTCTAATTAAGGAATACAATTGTGTTTCATGTAAAATCATGTTTTTTGCCTGTAACATTTGGAGTAATTGTGACTGATATAGAAAATAAGGCTTAAAGAGATTTACTTTCATGTCTATTCTGTAGAACATGTTCCATGTGGTTGTACTATTTTTTTGTATTTAATGATTAATTCATGTACTGTAGAATAAGTATTTTTGGCAATGCTTTAAAAGTAGAAAATTTTCATCTTAAAAGTTACTTGTTTCAGATGAAAAAAGATAAGGGCCTACACTGTACATGTATGTGACAAAGTCTACGTGTACTCTGACTTACATACCGTTATGTACACACATGTACAGGGCGTGGATTTTTCCTAGTGCTATATTGGACTGCTGTGGGCTGTATGAGAACTAACGAAAAATTCTACTACAATACATCACAGTACCATGTACATCAGTGTTGTGTTGTGATGTCATTAGGGATGTGTGTGAGTGAGTTGTAATACTGTATACACGCAGACCATACTCTGCAGACAGTGTGAAATGATTAGAGGTTTAATACCAGAAAAGCCAACCCTGAAATTCATAAGAATAATTTATAGTTCATTCATATACAGTAGGCCTTAACTGAATGTCATAAATTAATAGCATGTATGGCCTACATGTATGTGGGCTTCTTGCATATATCACTGGATTCACTTAGACATTCCTTCTAGACATGCTGACATTGGCATTGTGTTTCAATGGTAATTAATGTACAGTGGCAATGAATGAAGGTTTATTCCTTTACAAAACAGGGGTATATAGATTGCATAGGAACTGGGAAGCATATAAGATTTACTTGTAGGTTGTAAGTACATAAATTTGTAATTAATGCCCAGACTATTCAATAGAGCTACATGTACATATGTACATTATATTTGGATGCTGCATGCATATAGGCCTATGTACCATCCTGCAGTTTATGAAGCTTACCCTTGGGCCACTTCATAAAAGCACATAATGTCTGTAAGGGATATCAATGTAATGACTTTGGACTCATCCGGTGTGAAGTTATTAAGCACTGACGCCGCTGAGTATGATGCTAAAAGGCTTCTTGACTGAAGGTGTTTCATCTTCATTGCTTTGTCTAGCTTGCCGGTAATGTAATGTAATGTACTGTAATGGCAAAATGTTTGATATTTCATACTATACTGTCTGCGTTCTCTGCAAGTCTGCAATTTGACTTAGACTTCTGTACATCTCTTCTATCCATTAAGTTACTTAACATCAGTATGTATATTTCTCATCAGCATGGTTGTTAGTTGAAAAAAAATTATACATTTGTCTGTGACAAATAATTCTAGAGCTATGTGCCAACTGGTCATCATGGTTGTATGTGGACATACATGCAAAAGTGGATCATCTACTGAGATTGAATAGGGCTCCGTGCTCAAGCTATTTAAAGAATACGCTCTTTATATTGATAGCTGTAGTTGAATGTTCGGACAAATTTTGCAATGTTTACGTGTAAGTTGATTGGGCAATGTGCGCCTTTTTTGTCCCAACATCTGAATGTGACATCACGAGCGCGGGGCCCTATTGTGGATCCACACACAATAGGATTGAACAGTGCAATAATCTAAATAACTTTGGAGAGAGGTGTTTCAAAAAGAAGTAGGCGCCCTTGTCAGAATTTGCACTTCAAGGGAAAGAAAAAAATTCACATAGTATATATATATGTGCGTACAGTACATACTGTACAGTACACGTGTGCCTTATTTGTACGTACATGTACAAATGTTTATAATTATGATGGTAATTACGGTACATGTAGCTACCAACTGAGTGATTGATTAATCGCCCAATAAATATATTGAGTGTTTTATCCAATCAATCAGTCAGTTAACCAGGAAGTCAGTCAATTAATCTGTCATATGATCAATCAATCAATCAATCAGTCTTCTATGTTAACCAACCTGCCTACCAACCTGCAGCCAGCAACAACCAATCAACCATATATGTATCATACAGTAACATTAACATTATAGATTTTGATTGTTTTTGCCTATATGCAGGGTTTAAAGGTCTGTTTCATCGCAAGAAAGATAATGATGCAGCGCCCCCAATCATAGAGATATCAGACAACTCTCAGTCAGATGCGCATCCTGTCTCCTATGCACAGAATATCTTCAATCCACCAGAGCGGCCAAACGCATTCAACAGGGTCCTACAGCAGATCCGATCTCAGCCAGAAATGTTGTAAGTCATGTCATACTTTTATCATTCTTCACACAGTGTATATCTTTTATTTATTTATTTATTTATTTATTTTTTACATTGAAGCAATCCATCAATTGTTTCCTGCTCCTTCCCTAGTCAGGAACCACCCTTGCATGTACATGTTGTATTTTGCAGACAGGATTAGTAGGGGATTGCAGCCAGCAGTCAGGACTCCATACTCTTACTCCTTAGTCTCCACCCCAGCTGAGCCTCCTTTCACTCCACTGGCTGCCTTGCTTTGCTATGCTAATTTGGTTTGCACATTTCAGATAATTAGATCCCCACAGTCCAACATCCTTGAATCTACCTGCATTGTTACAGATCAGATACTTCTTATTACTACCTGTAATTTGACCGTTGCTCTGTGCATTTACATTTGTAACTTGACTCGAGTGATATGATAATTTTCAGAGGTATTTCCGGGGGCAAAGTAGTCAATTTGTGTCAGGGAAATGTCAGTCATAGAGTGAGTACTGAGTCTGGAGGAATGGACCTCTCTAAAGGTCATTGGATCATGCTATGCAATTACCAGCCACACTTCAGTTTTTTTAGAAACGGACATCAAAATCTCACAATTGCAGGAAGATTTGTTCAAATGCTTCAGAATACTGAATTTCAAAATGTGGAATATTTGTGAAATCTGCTCAGCCTTTATATGTAGCTGTGTGACATTAGGCCGATTTCATAAAACTTACGACGCGTCGCAGAGTTAAGACACATCCTTTCTCTATGGACTCACCGCATAGATGCGACTCGTCGCAGCTACGACGTGTCGCAAATCGAGTTGCGACGTGTCGCAGAGCTTTATGAAATCGGCAGAAATGATACAGATTTATTTGTGTCAGTGTGTATTAAGTTTATGCAATATAATATATATTTACTATTTGATTTTCGTTTGTAAGCGATTTAGTTTACTAAAAAGAGTGTATTAAATGCCAGTTATTAATATTATTACAGATGCGACGCGTCGCAGTTAGGACGCGTCACAAATCGAGTTGCGACGCGTCGCAGAGCTTTATGAAATCGGCCCATGGTATCCTGTGGTTTAGCAGCTACTGTGCCTGATATGGTCTATGGTGAACTCTGTAGCAAATAGCCACATCATCTAATAATGACCATGAATTGACTAACAAGATTCCTAACATACATTTGATCACAAGCTATCTGGATGATGAGTGCGTGTAAATATGTGCTCACTGCTGCATGTAGACACTGAAGACCACTGAAGTACATTGAAGGACATTTACTTTTTGGACAGAATTTGATCTTGAAATTCTTGGGTTACCCGAAAGATTTAATTATGTCTGCCTTATTTTACTGTGAAGTTTGAGCACATCATTTTTGGGAAATTCCATGCATTTACTGGGCTAAGGTTTATTGTAAGTTACATGTACCTCATCACATGTACCAGTACAGATATCCTGGGTTTGACAATAAGTGCAATAACAGTGGCAGTGTATTGAAGCTAACTTTTGGGAGTTTTGTTTTTTACTTAATTGTTTGATCTGTCAGGTAATGTGTACCAATAGTACTGGTTTGTCAAGTCACATCCATAGCTTAGTCCCAGTAGAACACTGTGCTTATTGGCCAAAGCTATGATTAGGTCACACCACATGGGCAGGTGAAGGAATGTACAATTATGTGCAAACATTTGAATGATATTGGTGTATATTTACATGCAGTGATGGATGAACAATCAAGACTGAAATGTGTAATATGTGATGGTACAGTATGTGAAATCAGCTGTGCACCTGTATGATGATAAGTCAAGCATGGAATCACATATTGGAAATCGCTCAATTGAGGGTTATTATCTTGTTTACATATGAATTTCTTCACAGATGTGTGAAGGTTGTTCATGGAAATATGATTATTGAGCTCATACATGTAAGTGTACTGAATATTGGCCATGAAAATGAAAATCATGTTCCTGACCATTGTGCATACATCTAGTAAAATCACAAAACAAATGGAAAGTCTTAATATTGAGGTTTATAAGATCAGTTTAAAGTGTGCGTGCATTTACAAAATAAAGAACACTTTCCTGCATGTTTATTCAGTTTAAATTAGCACTTAAAATAGATGAAAAAAACATGTAGGTCATGTACAGTAGTTTAGGCCTACTTGATGCATTTTTGTTATGAAGTTTAAAGTTTGGGCAGCCAGGATAGCCCAATGATCCGCCCCAATCTACATAATGTGTATTTACAATCACCATTTGGCTAAGATGCATTACACAACTTGCATACGTGTACTGACCACTGTAGTACTGTAAAATAGTATTTTTTTCAATGTTTATTCTTAAATGATTCACTCCGCATGGTTACCAAGGTTACTGCACCATTGATAAATTTAGATGATTATAATCCACACAGTTTGCATTTCAAACAGTGATAGCACTGATACATGTAATAGGAGTACAATGTACATGAACCATAATCTGATGTACCAGTACATGTGATTCACTTCAGTTACTGCCCATCAGGAAACTACTTGTACTTTAATTCAAATTCAAGTGTTTGTCAACTTTGTTCGCCACACCTTAATAATGCCTTTTTTATCAACAATATTTGTTTAATGTAAATACTGGTTTGCATCAAAACAAAGTACCACTCAGTACTTACACACCTCGATACAGAAATAATGCTATTGGGATGACGTGGAGCATACATGTGTGTGCAATATTAAAAACAAATTCTCCTCTCAATCATAGAAAATCTTGACTCGATTACATTTTAAAAACAAAATCATTTGTTAAATTTATCTAATCGGAACTATGCAATACATATCCTATATACACTGTACATACCTGTACATGTACTGTACATCTGTTGTTAAGGCAACAAGCATACGTGTAAATACTTCTTGAGTCGTTTATGCGGGCTATTGTTACACAAAAGCGAGTTGAAACACTCCAACAAGTTCAGAACATTCATGGCAGAGTGCCAAATGTGACATTGTGAGAGGCTAGACTCATACTGGGCAATATGTGCGTCTTCAGTTTGAGTGGTTGGACATAATGGTGAATGATGATTTGGTGTTCTAGTGACAAGTATTTACTGTTGTGTCATGTTTCACCAAATGAAAGTCTTCTTTTTTTAACAGCTACTTCATGTAAATGATGTACGTAACTTAACTTGCAAATGCAGTAAAATGTAGTGATGTGTTTACATCAAATAGCTCCCTTGCATTGTGCATTCTGCGCAGCAAAGAGTAGTAATGAACTTGAAATTTGCCATAGTACATCTCATGCTGCTGTTCAGCCATTACCACATAGAACCTCATAATGATTGTGGGTAGGATAATACATGCAATGCCTTACTGAAGTCCTTGGTTTGTCAATTATTGCTGGCTGCCTAGTCATCAATGTCATCAATAGGTGATTTGATTCAACATGGATTAATGTGCAGTAAAGCCATGCTGCTGAGTGCTGACAGATGTTGAGATACAATGTAATATACTGTAAGGTCTCATGGTCATTACTATGATCTACAACCCTGAGATGTGATAACAGACGTTACAACAACTGGACAGTTCTTTTAGCAGTGCACTTTCCAGATTGATTTTCAAACACAAGATTACTAGGAAAGTCTAATGTCAGAAAGTCCTAAGTTCTGGTGGAAGAGACCAATGAGCAAGCAATAAAGGTGGAGCACATAGTGTGAGTTGACAGATTGCATCAGTGTCTAGTGCCTTGTATATCAAGAGAGTACATGCCCTTGTTGACCATTCAATGACTTTAAATTCAGTCAGTTTTCCTTGTGGTTATTTGATTGATACATACATTGAAGTTGGGGCATTTGCATATATATGTTTGCACACAGTGGCAGTTACTCAGCAAAATTAATGCTGATGAGAATTTCCAACATTGGCCTTCAATATACATGAAAGTTTGTTCACCTATCATACAATTACATGTACTGTACACTTCATCGTAGCAGAAATACATCAAGCTAATGGTTTAAAGTTATACTACACTCTTAGGCTCATCTTTATCGTTGTCTATCGTTTGACTGTATCCTGATACATGTGGACAAGTAGGTGTAGATTATACACTCTGCTATGTTTTCATTTTACATGCATTTAAATGAAATGATAATTAACTCAGTCTGGACTGAATAGAGTAATGGAAGTTAGTGCTAACAATGCATTTTTTCTAATATTCAGATCTTTACAGTTCATTCCGTGTATGCATATGTACTTTGTTAGTGTGCAATGTACATGTTTACACGATGTTGGAACACCTCATGCTTTTGTATACATGATATTGTATGAACTTTTTTTACTTGTCAAAGTTATATTATGCCGCATACATGTACATACACAACACATGAGAAGCACTAGTGCATGACTGCTAAGTGCTATGTACACACTTCAGCCTATCCACCTTGAACCCAAGTCCGACCTTTCTGTTTACAATTTTAAACACATGGTTGTAATGAGGATAAAGTACTGTGCATATGTACCTTTCACAATTTGCCTTTATTTTGGATGATTACAATTGGTTAAGATGGCTGTCAGGTCAAAGTGAATCTGTGAATTGTGAAATAAAGCTGTACGTGTGCTAATACAAGCAACGTGTACATACTGTATGCCCATTCAACTATTCCATTCATGGTACATGTATGATAACATGTCTGCCTCGGTGCTCTGTTTAACTTCAAAGAGTAGGCCCTACTCTTTTTCACTGTTCTATATTTTTATATTGTTAGAAATCATTTCGTCTTTTTGACTGACGGCTTGACCAAATTCAACATTTTTACAAACTTTCCATAGCTGTACAAAATATATATGCACCATCATTGCTTGTGTTGTTTCCATTACATTTAGCAATATATCTTTGAATGTTTATGAAATGTGTACAAATTGTGGTTATTTTTATGCTTGGCTTTGATGGCTCGTCATAGTTTCAGCCATCTTGGTTGGCAAAAACCTGAGCTGTGACGTTGCAAAAAAAGTCTATAAAGAAATTTTGATCCCCTGTCTTATGTTACCAAGAGTATAATTAGACATAGGGACTAACATGTACATGTTATATTAGCCATTATTAAACACTCTGACATCAAAGACTATCAAATCAAAATGAGCACAGCCCAACTCATCACCAGCATTCAACACGAGTACCCCCATCATATACTGATATATAGGGAAGCCATCAACATTGTCAAGGGGAACAATGTCTTCTGAGACATTGGTTTGTTCATGCTTCATCAGAGATGTATGGTATCCCATCCTCACATCCTGGCATTTATGGGTCCTGTAACCCCCACATACAATAGACTGTTTTGGATGCTAAAAATGATCTTCAAAACTTGGACCTCCGAGGATGGATGGTCTAGACTATGTATAGACCGGTCTACAAATGGGCCTTATGACATCTGAATGGTCCATCTCAACCACATCCACTTTAGCTTGAGCTGCTTGACCAGGAGTGGGTGCATAACTCACCGGTGATTGATGTCACTACTTGTGAATTAAGAGAAGTTTGGGTTCAGAATTTTGCGACATGATCGCGTGACCAGAGATAGACCGTTTTCATTTTAACTCTGTGTAGTATGGTCACAAGGGGTTTGGGATGAAATGTTTACCTCCTGCTGTGACCGAAAAGGAAAGACCTTTTTTCGGTTTCCGGAGTACTGTACATAGCCTTTGAACATGACCCCCAACTCCAGACATAACACACTCCACTAATCAGCTCCATTGCATCCTGCAGGAGAGCCCCTGGATGGATGCACCTCATTGCATCTAGACCCATACATGTACATCATGTACATAAATCCACTTCACTCCTAATGATGGACAGAGCATATTTTGCCAAAACAATGAGTTTCTCAGGTTCTTTTTAGCCACGTTGTACGGCACATGGACACATGTATACATAATATGTTCACACGAGTACAACCCTGAAACCATTCATTCTAACAATTTGCGTGTCAATTTTCATGACACTTGATACATAATAAAGACAGTATTTAAACTGAAGATTGCTGGTATTTGCCTACAACATGTCAGCTAAAGCCAATTAATATCCTGTTATGCAGAGACCTCCTGAAGAGCACCTATAGTTTCCATGGTAACATATTGTGAAGTAATTGGAGTTAAAAGCTTTTTACAAGCTGCAGTAAATTATTAAGAATCTGTACATTCATTGAATCAGTTGTGTGTTAATTGTGTGGGTATAAATCCTTGAACAGCCTCTACTTGTACATATGTATACAGAAATGTGTATAAATGTCAATGCCTGATCAGTGGACATCAGTATCTCATTATTGTATACATACATGTACAGGGTGTACATGAATATGTACAATTGTACAGTTTATTGCATACATACATGTACAAGTTAAACATGGATACATATAATATATACATATTACTACATGCATTACTTTTAAATGATTTTGTATTGACCAATGTCTTCTGTCCAATTTCCCATTGAAGTGTATGTAATTAGCCCTAAAATTAACACATTTTACGAAATTTGATTTACATGTATAGCACTGTGCAAGATTTTATAAGCATATTAAAACCTGATCATACAATTACAGGATATGTAGATTAAGTAAGTTCACTTTATAAAAGAAGGAGACTCATTATGCATGGTGCAATTTGACGTTGCTGGATTCTAAAAAATAATTCTGAACTACTGTATGATTTACCCATTCATTAGCCTGTCATTCTTATTCTGACCGTCTATTTCTACCTCCATGTAGTGACAGGATGTTTTACTTTAACAGCAAAGCAATCTATTATAAATTATGTTTGACATCACAGGGTATTTAGGCCTACTTCAAAATACCATGTACAGAATGTTTTTAATAGCCCCCCTTTTACACAGAACCCCTTTTTCGTTTATTAGGTCTTAAGACCTCAGGAACTGACTATTCTGAAATCCCAAAATTGCATAAATTGTACTAGTTTACTGTAGAATAACCCACAGTTATTAGCATTTTCTCAGTGCTCACTACAAGCGCAGCATTTCCTGATACATGTTTCTTAATATGCTACATGATGTGAAATCACTTTTAGTTCATATTATAATCTTGGATGTTGGTTAAATTTTCTGCTGATTTTCATTTGTGTTCAGGAGGAGAGCATCTGAAACCAAAGTACCCTCTGCTAGTAAGTTGACATCAATGCGCACACGATCTGATGGCAGTGATAATGACAAGGATGAAGTTGGTATTGGAAGGCAGATGGGTAGCAAGAAGGGGTCTAGTCTACCAAGAGATAGTGACATGCGAGCAAGAGCTGAATCAGCTAGACAGTCCACCAAAGAGGATCATGTTGAGTTTGTAAGTCTTGCCTCTACTAGCATTGGCATCATCAGATGCTCACATTTTCTGTATGTGGTGTAATGTGTTTCTCCTAAATCCCAGGGAAAAACGGGATTCTGGAAAATTCTTTCCAGAAAGTCCTTTGATTGTGTTGAACCATAGAGCAAGGAACAGAAGCAGTTAGAACCAAGGCACTTCAATGGTGCAATTATGGTTGCCGCATTCATGCAAGTTGCAACCGTAGGCTTTGTGTAAAATAGTTGTTATTATGCAAATTTATAAGGACACACTGATCGAAACAGAATTTTCTTTTGCATCTTACGGTTTGCCATGTACATGTAAGCATGCAGGGGCTTTCAGTATTGACTGCGCATGCCATTTATATTTGGTTTGTGTGTTTTGTTACTCCAATATGCAATTTCCGTTATGAACCATTTTGTTGGTTATCAGCGAATTCCGGCAACAATCATCGTGCACAAAGGATCGACTGCGGTTGTGTTATGTAACAGGGGTGCAGCAGGCCGCAGTGCTTTTCCAAGGGGGCTTAATTGGTGATTAGTGATAGGATTAGTGATAGGTTGCAGTTCCAACTCCTTCTCTTCCTAGCTCTATGGTTGAACATGGTGCAACATTTTCAATAGAGGGCGCTATGTTTAGTCCCATCACTTCCATGATAGGAATGTTGATAAGCTGAGACTGTATGAATGTGGTCATTGACACTGTACAAATATTTCCTTGTATGATGTCAATGCACTGTAAGGATGTTGCATCTAGATATAACTTCCTCCTTTGAAGATAACTAATCATGTAGTCAAAGTACATGGAATGTTTCGGTTTTCATTTCTCGGTCATTGAGACTCCATTAGCAAGTGCTTTATTCAGCTTTTACTTTTGGACAATGCAGCTGGTTTGTATGTATAATTTGTAAATAATCATTTTGTTATAAATTTGATTTCCTGAATTACATGTGCAGTTTGCTTCCAATTCCAGACTGATATACTTACAACATGTAGTGTACATGTACATGTGATCAATTACATTCTCTGAGTATTAAGCATTGATACGTAATTCATACATTCTTCAGCACATCCATCACCTTTCTAGATTCTAATCCTCTTGCTTGTTAGTATACTAGTGTAGACATTCTACCTTCCAGGTAGACCACAAAACTTACGGAGTCCAATTTGGTAAATTTGAGTTCTTTGTAGCTACGCTCATCACCTGGTACTTTAATATTAACATGTACCTTTATCTCATTTAAATGTAAAAACATTGATACGTAATTCATACATTTATTTGTGGTTAATATGTGTTCCTTCTACTAAATGAAATGGAAAAGGAAGTACAGTGTGAGATCCAATGTCCAATAACAAGTTAAGCACATTTCAACTTGCCTGAATTTCTTGCTGCAAATTATTGACATCATATTTCACCTGGCATCACAATTTTGCAAGAATCAAACTTGTATGACATAGGGCATAGTACTCATTTGCAACTTTATAGACAATCGTTAAGTGGAAATGTTACAGTAGGAAGGTTTGTCTGAGCAGATGGTAACAGTCTGGACTGGAGCAAACTGTGAAATTCTATCAGGATTATCAGTTGAGCTGTCCCAAGAATTGCGCCTTGTTGTTTCTGCATGGTAGTCTCATTGGAAATTGCATTGCACTTAGAGCTTGTATGAAGGCATTTCATTGAATACAAGTTTACATAAAATGTTATGAAGCAGTTGACTTTACTGCAAGTTTTTCAATTTGCTGGCTGTACAGTGTAATTGGATTTTTGTAAAATGAAATTTGAAAGCTAAGTATAAGTTGCATCTCTGTAGTATAAAATACTATACATGTACCGGTTAGTTAAATGGCAAATGTGGACAAACTTTGTTCGAAGTGTCTTTTATACTACAATATAAGGAAATCTGATCGGATATTATCTGCTGGGGAAATGCAACATCCTGAAATAAAACCAGCCCTCCTAATGTATTCTCTTATGGTCAGCCATTTCCTGACAATTTCAATAACAACAAACTGTCCCATATTCAAGGAAGAGTTACCAAATACCTACATGTCATCTCATTCACGTAGGTGGGTATTTTGCATGAAGGGCTGGTCTGATAGAAACGACTAGGAAAAAGTCCTTTTGAATGAAAATATTTGTCTACTTAGAGGGAGAGTTGGGCTGTGGAGTTGCTAATGGTGTACTGATGCAGTATATGCTGTGGACTTTGATTGGATAGCATATTTCTTGAGGAATCTCTGGTGTTGAGGAGTTCATAGTTTCCTTTACAGTAGTTTGTGTCATTTGAAGCACTTACCCAGACTTTGTATTGGTAGTGCCTTTGCTTGCATATTATTATGGGCCTAGGATTTCTGGCAGTTGTCAACTCTCCAAAGTTTGTAAGGAAGAAGGTAAGAAATGAATGGTTTATATGATCACAGGATGTACATTAATGGCATCATGAAGAAACGTGAAAGTTAATAGTTTGACCCATTCATGAGCTTAATCCATGTACATATGTATGTTTAATGATCTACACTGATTTTGCTTTCTCCACCATGGGTAGCACTGAGTGCTGGTTATTCATGTACAGTTTACATTGATTGTCAATCTTATAAACTCAGAAAGTTTCATCAATGTTTACTCAGATAATCAGGGTGAGATTGAGTACCGTTATGCTTCCATTATCATAGTCTTGTCCAAGACGTTGATTATGCGCTAGTCCCTCCAAACAATTACCCGACCCACGTGAACAAAGTGGACCATTCCACCGCCCTACGAAATATCAACGTCTTGTTGGTTTACTCTGGTGTCACGTGACGAAGACTGAGTGTGACCTCAGTGGTTAAAAATTGCATATTCATTGAGGTCAACAACGGGGTGCAATGCGCTGTTTTGGTCAGCGTCCAATCCACGCACGTGGTATGGCGTGATATACCAGTGCATATCACGTAATGACGGTCGTTTGAAACTCAGCCGCAACCGTTATTGCCATGGAGCTATAACAACAGATAGCTCCATGGTCATTACCAAAGGCATGGCTTGATTATATACTTCGATCAACTGTCATGCGGCACAAAAAGATTTCGAGAAATTATAGGATATGAACAAGCCGTATTTTACAGCTTTTTGGGTTATCCTTGGCTTTATTTGTTATTCTTTTTTTATTGTGTATTAATTTTCATGTGTACAGTACTTTTGTATGTTGCCAAAATAAATGAATGAATGAAGGGATGAATGAAATAATTTCACTGAATTATGATACCATGGAGTCTGTTCCCGGGCTCCATGAAGACACGGAATGATTTCGAGGGGCACGGTTAGTAAATTTATTCCATTCCCAAGTTGTCTATAAGAGCCTTGTTGTTCTCGAAAACTCTCTAATCCCAACTTTTGTGTTGCAAAATCCAAGGCCTCCAAATTTTAATACGATCTGTCAGCAGCCATGGTACGATATCAATGTAGGCCTACATGTACAGCACATGTAATTTACAAGTACTGTAAAGTATAGGGCCTACATGTGTGTATGCGTACTGCATATAATGCTTGCGATGTCGTTGCGGTACTAGACTTCATCCCCATGCAAATTTTCAGAATATATTAATGCAAATAAGGCTACGTCATGATGCGCCGACTTCGCGGGGGGTTATTGCCCGGAATTTTCCGGGCAGTTTGGAGTAAATGGACAAGACGGTATTACAGGCTTGTGTGTGTGGCGTAGACGTTATTTCGGGTCGTTTGTTGTGTTGACACGTACACGTACGTGCGATCTGTTGGCCAGGTACAACTACGTAATACCGTCTTGAACAAGACTACCATTATCATCTGGAAGTGTCTATTGGGTGAGGGTTTCTTCATTCTTCAGACTTGTAGAAATTATTGTAAATCTGTGACAGAAATATGAGATGCTGTTTGAATATTGCAGCCTCATAAGTGTACTAGCAAACCAGCAGAGGGTTGAATGCAAGGTAGTCATTCAGATTCCTTCTCGCAGTGTTCTTGCAGCTGCCAAAGTATTGAAAACTACTCCAGTGTCATTAATGAGTGCCTTACCATAGAGGAAGAACCTGGAGCACATTGTGAACTTGAAATCTCATGCTTGTATCTCCTTGTAGATTTCACAAAGCCAGACTGACAGCACGCTGTGTGCTACACCAAGCTATGGATCAGACATGGACCAGCAAGATGAGACTGATAGTGTCACATCTCCAGACCCCAACAGGACCAAATTCCTTATTGATCAGACCCTGGCAAAGATTGAGAGGACAAAGGAGGCTATGAAGGCAGAACAACTAGCAAAAGATGGTAAAAAAAAACCTTCTGTTTGTTTATGTTCAAAATCTAAGGTACAAGAGGGGTCATGTGTAATGCAATTTGCTGTTGTGAGAGGTTTATCACCAAGCAAGATGTCTGCCTGACAGTCTGATCCTCAACCTTTGGCATTAAAGTCCATGTGTACATGGTCAGCAAGTATAATGGTCCTGGTAGAAACATACATAAAGACACACACTCTCCTGAGGACGGCCAGGGTACACTGGCTGGAATGCCGAGATCCAACTTCTCACCGGTTCTTTTTTCAGAACCACACATCTATAAAGAGTATTTACATGATGTCTCCGCAAACTTTATCTTATTATGTGACTTCCACCAAGCAAAGCTTCAAATCCTACATACATTAAGTGCTCATCCTGGCAACATTTGCTTGGCCATGTTTTTGTAAGAAATGCATATATACTGACATCTAATGGGACATTAATGTCATGGCTAGTAAGATACATCTTAGACACATGTACATTCCACATGTTCTACCAAAACAAACACAGTGCAGCATAGGCAAACAATTTTCATGTAACATCATTTGATGGATTGCAAGGCCCGAACAGAATGCAGGATAGAAGAGGTGTGTGAATAGTGGTCCCCAAGAAAGGTTTGAAGTTTTTTGTGATAACTTCTAAAAACAACCAAGTCGCATAAATAGTAGTAAAAACTTCTACAAAGCATGTTGATTTGACTTTTCCTAAACTAAACCAGAATAATGAAAAAGAGAAAAATTGAAATTCAGAAGCATATTATAAGAAGCAGAGTAGTATAGTCATGCTGTAGAAAAAGAAGTCTCACAGAGCAAATGAGAGAAATCATACATGCAACTGAGTCTTCACAGTAATGTGTCTAACCTGCTCTTGCTATATAGATAATGTGACAGAGTACCTGAAGTTATCTGCCCAAGCTGACAAGATCCAGATGCAGAGGATTAAGACTGTCTTTGAGAAGAAGAACCAGAAATCCAACGCAACCATCGCACACTTACAAAAGAAACTGGAGAACTACCACAAGAAACTGATTGAACTGGAAACCAATGGAGCTGTGGGTCATAGGAAACCCAAGGAAGTATTCCATGGCATGCAGCAAGGGTTAAGGTAAGGAACATGTAGGACACACAGGGAATATTTCTAAGAGACAAGTCCAAGCTCAGGACAAGCTGCAGTATAATCATTTCGGTTTATTTGATGATATTTGAGCCATAAAATTAGCAACACCAAGTTCAGATATTGATGTTGAATATTTGGAAAGAGTTAGACATTGTTCTAATCCGGAGGTTAGTACATGTAGTTCACCTCTTATTTACATATAAGTGATTCTGTCTCATTGTACCAAGCTGAAGCAAAGTAACAGGCCCAGACACAAGTCATCTTGCTTCACAGGTTTCTTCAAAAACACCTTAAAACTGTCTATATCATCAAGCATGTACCTTAGAATCAGGGTTTTATTTGTTTTACTAAATTTGTTTTTACCTTTGTCATTTTCTCTTTAATTATTCACTATTTCAACATTCAAACCTGAATGGTGTGCCTGTGTTACACATGTTTTAGGGTCTAAAACTGAATCCAAATCATCATTTCTGGGTTTTTTCTCTTAATGACTGATAAAAATGGGAGGAATGATAGAATAGACAGCCCTTTGCTGTTTTCTGTAATCCCATAAACTCCCATAAATCAATCAATGTACAGGCCCTGCAGTTTTCCTCTGTTAACATGAAATGGGCAGAATTAATGACATTGCCCTCTTTAAAAAAGAATTGTTGGTTAATTTGTTGTAATAACAATTGAGGTTAGATCAGATTTTCCAATAAGGGAAAAATTGAGTATTCCCTTTTCCATTAATGGAAATAAAACATTTTTATGAATGAAAAATCAGTCGCCTGAAGGTGGGTTTTTTTTTTTTACAGTTGTAGTGCATTTGTATATACAGTTGGCAATTATTTGGAAAAATATAACCACCAAAGGTACATGTACATATACATATATTTGTATTTGTATTTTACATGTAAATCTACGCAGGCATTGGTCTCAATTCCTTCCTGTTTCCCACATTTCCTATTTATTGTGAGGGACATCCCCTCAGTCATTCATTATAACAGACAGATTATTGCTCAATCACCATACAAAACATATCAAATATCCCAATGTCTGTTAATATTTGGCTGTTGAAGTGATTGCATAATGTGTGCATGTGATACATTTATAATACTGAAGCATTGCTGGGAAGACTGTGTTTATATTCAAATCACAAGATGACATAGTAGTATTACTGTAACATGCAGGTTTCCATTCATGTACATGTCTGACATCTTGGTGACGTATTTCTATGTCAGGGGAAACTTGAAGATGTTGTTAAGATTTAACTGAAGTCAGGCCAACATGTTACATTCCAATGTACAGCTATTGTCTAGCTGGACTGGGTAATATATAGTAATAGCTCCTGGCAACCCCACCCAACATTTCAACAGACAAAATATTCTTATTTTCCATTCATTTGCAGGGGAGTAAGAGACAACATAAAAGAAGGCATTACAGGGTTTTCTGGGTAAGTTTACAGTTTATGCAACCCTGAATAGCAGTGTATGTCACAAGCCTGAAGATACTTGGAACCAAACCTAGAGCTGCATAATTATAAAGCACAACAACATTTGCTTATTAAACATCAGTTTACCAACCTCAGCCAGCCAAACCTGTGGGAATGTTGTTCAACCAAACTTATGTCATTGTAATGTTGCCATTCTAATCATTTATGTCACCACTCAATCAATGGTAGATGTACATGTGATTTTCATTCCTGCATCTTTTTGCAAAGTTTTCCAATTGTCTTTGTTATTAGCTTCTTTTGTATAAAAATAAGATGAGTTGTGCAATTGAGATGTACAATTTGATTGCATTGTTTTGTGTCAGTGGTGTGGCAGACCGGATTGGTGGTGGTATATGGGGACTTACAGGGTTTACTCAGAGTGCTGCCAGGTGCGTATATATGGCAGCAAATGCACTCCTGTAGCCATAGCAACAATCTCCATGGCAATTGCACATTCATATAACTATCGTTGCATTCTTCTTTATTCTGCTTAATATTTAGTGTTGGTTTCATGTTGAATATTTTCAGCATCTCTTTTCAGAAATTGTCCCAAACATTCTTGACAGTATTGTGCATTCAGTGGTTTGCAAACTCTATCTCAGTGCAAATTTATAAATTCATTCTTCTCTTTTTAAGTAATGTAAAAAGTGCCCTTGCTTGTGTGTTATAGCTGCATCATGGCTTATTTCATCTAAATGGTCAAAACTCTGGAATTAGTAGTCTTACTTCATGACTGGGTTTATTGTTTCATTCCTTGTGCCTTCCATCATGTGCAAATGCAGTCCTTCTTCAATTTTCTTTTAAATAGTGGTGCCCACAATAGCACTTCGCACTAATGACGTCACAAAATCCCCGGATGTCAGACAAAAATTGTCTCACACACGTAGTGTACATTGTACATGGACGCGCACATGCACACACGTTTGCATGGTTGCAATGTTTGTCTGAGATCCGGTGCTATTTTTAGCACAAGTGCGGAGCGCTATTGGCCCCTATCAATGCACTTGCTTTATAATCAAGTAACACTTGCCCATGGCTCCCTTACATG
Organism: Astropecten irregularis; assembly: GCA_963971285.1. Classification (NCBI taxonomy): domain Eukaryota; kingdom Metazoa; phylum Echinodermata; class Asteroidea; order Paxillosida; family Astropectinidae; genus Astropecten; species Astropecten irregularis. The sequence goes on from OZ020259.1 coordinate 8,912,517, forward strand.
TGTGTTTGTTGGAGCATTTGATGCATAGTGTGAATTGTGTGTCAGGTCTTATCACAAAACTTGGAATTGAGTGGTAGAGGGATTCCTAGGACATTTACGAAACAGAGGCTCAGGCTCCAGCTCCATTTTGTGAATCCATTTTGAAATACATGTAACGGGTATCAAAATAGAGGCTTTTGGCTGCAGTTCTGAAGTAGACTGTCTCATTTGAAAAGGAAAACAGAGCTTCAGCTTCAATTAAGCATGGATTTCAGAGCTGGAGCTCAGAGTCTAAGTTGTTTTGTAAACGCACCTAATAAACCCAGTCTTGGTGCAAGACTGTATCTAGATTGATAGCAGCCTTAACACATTCAGGTACCAGCAGCTGACTATGTAATGTGACATCTGTGCTTTCATGACTGATGCTTACCATGCATGCTTCCTTAATGTCAGATGGTCAGGTACATATATGTACATGTATGTATCCTAAACTAGCATGTACCGTATATCAGTACATGGTCAGGTACAATATGTATTGACATACATTATACATACATGTGCATGTGCTTTGCATGGTCTGCTAGTACACAGTGTACGCTCAACTTACTATCCCATAGCAACCAATGTACTATACCAAGCTACACTGTACCCAGGCTTATAATTGTAGATTAAAGCGCGTACAGTATGTAGTAGCACACCTCGATCCCAAGCAATTATGCATCTTTTTATGGATGCAGCATACGAGCCAGAGGATGACAGTAGTCTGTCAACCTTTTCAGATTACATGAATGTGCATTGTTACACGTCACTCTGGAACATACTAAGTACACTAATGTTACGTTAAATTCAAAACATGACTGTTGAAAATGGGGTGTGGAGGAAGGGAAATAGAAAGCTCAGTGGATCATGTACCTCGGGTATCACAGTTATAAGCATAGCACTCAAAGCAGTCAATATTTGTGTACTATCATGTCACATGGTCTGCTTAACTGTGCGCTAGCATGTACATCACCTGTGCTTGATTTTACCAAACTCTAGGATTAGTCTTAAATGTGAATCAATCTTCAGCTAAGGGCCTTTCTCAAAGCTCGGCTCCGGCTCAGGCTTTGGCTTTGTCTCTGTAATCCATATGCTGAAATTATAGGTTGTGGTTTTTCATTCAAGCTGGAGCTCTGTTTTCTTTTTCAAACCCAAAAATCTACTTCCTAACCACAGCCAGAGGTCTTTGTTTTGATGTCCATAATTTTAAAACGGATTCATGAAATAGAGCTGGAGCCAGAGCTGAGCTTTGAGAAACGGTTTAAGTGTGATGTCACAATACGAATCACCATGGAAATATTGACAATTCATAGTTCAGATTAATCTGAATGTTTCGTGTAATCCAGCCATGGTCTGGTATATTGAGTCTTCTGGCAATCTCTGTTTGTATATTCACCTTTTTGCATTTTGCCCAGTTTGGTGTTGTACAGTCTTACATACTTTTATGTATAAAACTCAAATTTATTCTTACACATAGATGATCCAACGTGAGATCCCACAAAAATTGTTGTTGTGAATGTATAGCATTCAACCTTGCAAGAAGCCCATGGCCCAATATCACGGCTTTGCTTAATACCATGAACATAGAATCTCTTCTAAACAATCTCTTCGAAACAATTCTATGCTTACAAGATCCTACTTCATGGATTAGAGAAGAATATTCAGCTGTGCATGTATGTAGTTTGCATAACTAAAGCTTTCTGGCTAACTCAGCTAGTGGTATTGAGTTCTTACCCCATCAGTGTACATGCTCAAAGTTATGTGTGAACATTTTGGTCGTGGAAAATGCTATATAATTCAATTCATAGCTTGATACATAAATGTATCATCACCTGAAACTGCACTATGATAGAACCACAATTTCACTAGGATAAACAGCCAAATTGATTGTAGTTTGCTAATTGAAGATTAATTTAATCCATTGTTTGTTGCTTAACACCATACAGTGTTGTTGTGTCCAAGCCAAAGGAGATTGCCCATAAATTCAAGAATAAGTTTGGGAGTGCTGACAACATTGATAATACAGGTAAGACAATACAACATAGTTGAACTATTAACAGTACCAGTTAATTCATAATCACATATATTTTTTATCAATTTGTTTTACATTTTCAACCAAAATGTAAGGTAAACAAATTTGTACTGCAATCAATTAGTAAAAAAATGTATTTGTTTGATTTATCATTTTTATTGTTTGTCATCACTGTTGCTCAATTTGTCAGTTTCATTTGTAATGATTTCAACATTTTCATTTTGGTTTCCTGTTTTTTAAGTTCTCTTGGAAAGGACACCATGTCCACAAGATACCATCTAGTTTTTGTTTTAAACAGAAATCTTTAAATAAAGTGGACCTGATGAAAGACCTAATGCATTTTCAAGTTGGACAGGCCAGCTTACTACAGAACCATTGTTACATGTTCATGTCAAGGATTAATTTTGTTGAAAGTGAAATTGAATGGAAATATTGGAAGATTATTTCATGAAGAGATGAATTTGATTTGCAGATGAAGAGGAAGACGTTGATCAACCACATAAGACTGGAAGGAGTAGCTGGTTTACACCTACACCTCCAATCATGTAAGATACTCTCTAGTCAATTCAAGTTTAAGCATCTATATCTTAGGGCTAGTGTATACATTCAAACCTACCTGTGTAATTTTACTTATATGGACATTCATAATATCTTTATGTTTGCAGCTGAAATGATTAGCTCTTAGGCATCCAGTTGAAACCATGTATTAACTGCACAGCAAGCTACTTACATGTATTATACATACACGGAACAGTCTGTTGCATTTTTGTGTGATCCTTAAAGATTTTCAAATTGTTACCAGAATTCTTTTCCCTTAAAAAAAGAGCAGCTACACACTCTCAAATCTGATGAGATTTTAGATCATTCATCTGAAGTGATATGTCCCAGATAATGTGTACAATCATGCTTATTAGAGCATGTTAAGGTCCAATACACATGGCATTATAAAGCCAATCTGTTGTAGGCAGTTGTCAGATTAAATAATATTCTTTCAATCAATAATTCCTTTCAATCTTCAAATCATTTGTGAGATATTAAGCCACTGCCATATAAATGTCTTTTGTACTAATGAAGGTTTCGGTTTACATGTAGTACAACTGATATTGACTATTGCATTGTGTGATATGGCTCACATAAACATCATGGTTGAAAGTTCATTGTAAGGGTCATTACTATGGAGAATCTAGCCACTTCCCTCATCCTTCCTACCAGCTCATTGAAAGATACATTGGCCTTTGGCCTGTAGGTAGAGATCTTGTCATATCAATCTATGCAGAGACATAAGTGGATTTGTTGATTGATTGATTGTTATTTAGAACCAAGTCCAACAGTGAAGGTGAGGAATCTTCTAGCATGGAGATGACAGAGAATGGTCAGCTGATGAGAGATGATCTAGAGGAACATCCATTAGTGGGTAGAATGACTATATTACATGATAGAATATCAGAACTAGCTGCTTCAGAAACACTCCTACAGATGAAGATTGAGGAATTAAAGGTATGGGTTTTTACATGATTTAGTTTCATTAGTAGCATCAATAAAATATAATATTCAAATTGCATTACCAATGTATCGATAATCACATTCATTCAATGAATATATAGAGAGAAAATGATAATCGCTAAGCCAAAATAACATCACACAACTGATGATGCATTGATATTGTAAGTTCATCAACATACATTCAAAACATTATTATTTATTATGATGTGTTATGAAATTTGTGACAAGAACTATATAGCAATGTACAAAGTATAGAAATGAGTTTTCTGAAGATCACACGGCTTGTAATCAGATGACCTCGGCATTATAGGAATAATAGAATCACCTGATTCATTCCCAGTGCAGACACATTCTGTTTCCTGAGAGTCACTGATACATGTTATGAAATCTGTTTGATTCGAGGCCATTAATCAGCAAGTCTGTCATGTTTGGATGGTTTGGACTTGATTTCTGCTTTATAATGAAAAAGTCATCAGGCCGAATGGGAGACTTTTGAGAATCGGTCTACAAGTCAACAGTGCATGCTCACTATTGCGTGTGTGTGCGCTGTTGACTTGAAGACCGATTCTCAAAAGTCTCCCATTGTCTATTAGTCTCTACCACCTGGACTGGCACTCTTCAACACGGAGGCAGCTCCCTGGAATAGGTCATGCTGGGCTAGTAGTCCAACAATACCTAGAGAAGGATTTTGAATGCTGTAAACCTAGTACTTGAAGAAGATATGTCAGAGATATCAATGCATAAGACTTGCCATAGGCCTTATTCATGGTGCATCCACTTTGTCACCTTACTTGTATACCCTTCAGAAAAGATAACACCAATTCTATAAAGAAAATGGGAACCAGATTATTTTGAATCCAAGCCTCAGTAATATTGCACTGCTTCTAATGCAGGATGGATGCACCGTGAATAAGGCCTATGTACATTGGTAACAATTCATAGGTTCTTAAACTTAAATTGAAGAATGGGTTCATCATCCAGCCTGAGTAATATGGTGAATAATTTTATTTGGTTACATACTTACTACAGGAACAAACCAGAGAGCAATACCAGTTTTTCAACCAAGCCTTAGCAGATGAGCGCTATAGAGCAGAGCGACTTGAGGAACAACTAGCAGACTTGACAGACCTTCACAATCATGCACTGACCAACATGCAGCAAGAGCTTAGTAGCATGGAGGAAAGACTAGAGTATCGGTCAGCTGAGAGAGAAAGAGATGTCTTTGAAGGATTTGACCAGTGTCAGACAAGAGTAAGATAGAGTAATCTCTCATTAAGTCTCAATCTATGAAGGCCAAGTTGCCTAGCCTAGTATCTCAAACCAAATCCTACGTCTTCCTTGTTCATCAAATAACCATAAGGGAAACTGACTTTAGTCATTGAAAAGTGAACAAAGAAACATTCACTGGAGCAGGATTCGACCTAGCGACCTCCAGAATACTGTACCTGCTCTCTCATTAACTGAGCTACCAAACCTTATTTAAAAGCTGTATCCTTTTTAAGTGATCCCCCATGTACTGTTTCTCAGATTGCATCATTGCTAATGATACATGCATCTTTAATGATCCATGGGCTATAGCAGTGTGTGCATGGTTTCATGGCTTCTGACTGCCAAACGAACAAAGATAATTGACTATTAGGGACACCACCACCAACATAGGGCTGTATTCGGGATTCAGGAGGTCGCCGGTTCGAATCCCACTCCAGTCAATCTTTCTTTGTTGACTTTTAATGTCTTCCCTGTTCAGTTTGTTCATATTTGTTTCACCTTTGCAGTCCATTAAACCTGAAATCAACTGAATATCTGGGCCCTTTTCCAAACCTCGGCTCCAGCTTAGGCTCTGGCTCCGGCTCCATTTCGTGAATCCATTATAAAATGACAGGTATCAAAAAAGAGGCTTTTGGCCACAATTTGGAAGTAGATACTCATGTATCAGGAAAACAAGGAAAACAAGGATTCAGCTTCAATGAAAAGCCACAACCTATATTTCCAGCTTTATGGATGACAGAGCCGGAGCCTGAGCCGGAGCTGTGGTTAGAAAAATGGCCTTATATCAATTCCTGATCACTCAAGCCTCTTCTCAAGTCCCATCCCAAATCACTCTGGCCTTGTCTCAAGTCCCATCCCAAACCATGTCTCAATTCAAGTCTTCTTATATAGTTTTCTCAAATCTTTATTGAAATGCGTCTCTATAGTTTACGTTGTTGTTCTTCCTGCTACAGATATCCAAGATTGAGCTAGCCCAGCAACATCAGCAGGTCATTACACTAGAGGGATATGAGAATGCCAACACAAGGGCTCTACTATCCAAACTCATCAACGTTGTTCTATCTGTCTTAGCTGTACTACTTCTTATCATATCCACCATTACAAATGCAGTATCCCCATTTGTGGCGACAAGGTTTGTACACATATATTATTTTGATTATTAAGTTTGATGATGAATTCCCTGTCATATTTCTAATGATAAATGTTTCCATCTCAAATTCAACTGGACAAAGGTAAACCTACAGGCAAGGATTTATTAATGCCAGTATACCAGGCAGTTGATACTAATCATTGTATTCATGACTGAGCATTATTCTTGTAAGAATTGCATTCGTTTTACTTCAGGTTGGCATTCCCTTTCATTTCATATTGTAGTGTTTTAATGAGCTTACCAATGGGCACCAGATATGTCAACTGCAAAGACAACTCGACTCTGAGACAAGTCGACACCATCTCTTCCATTGCGATGCGCAAAATAGCAATGTAAAAGAAATGTATCTGAATATGAAATAACTAAAAGTGACACCGAAAATAATATTCTCATTGGAAGCAAAATAATTTATGCTGCTAACGCCATTCTGCAAAACACTGGAATTATTATTCGAAACCTTTGAGAAACATTCTTGTCAGGGATCTTGCGAAATGTGAGGCCCTTCTAACTTTAAGCATTGTATTTTAGGGTAATTATTTTGGTTGCAGTGTTCCTACTATGTCCCTTGATCGTCTACAGCCTGATGCCGCAGACCTCTGCTTGTCTATCTTTTGCAGACCATTCAGCAGTCTTTTGCTTCCAATGTACTATTTCTGTGTCAATTATGTAGTTATTTCATATTCAGATACATTGTATACATTGCTATGTTGCGCACACTGTGCATCGCATCGGAAGAGATGGTGCTGGCTTGTCTCGGATTCGAGTTGTCTCAAGTCGAGTTGTCCCATGGTCGACTTGTCTGACGTTCTTACCAATGATAAGCCAAATCATCATAATTGAATACCTGCTACAAGGAGAATACAGAGGCCAAATTGTATCCCACAATTCATTGTGATTTGTCATTCTTTGGTTTGTTTCAGAGGTCGGCTGCTAGCAACAGTCACTGTTTCCTTTCTCTTATTCTGTATCTGGCAAAGACGAGAGGTAATAGAAGACCTGACGCAGCATATTGTGGAGAACTACAAGCATTTATTCTATGTCAATAGTCGCACATGACCCAAAGCCCTCTTGGTTTATTATTCACTCCGTCCATAAACTATAGAGGGCGCTATTCCCTCCTCACCTGATCAGTACCTGCAGAAAGATGGCATGAGTATGTTGACTAAGCAGCATGAAGGTGCATCAGCTACAGACGTTGAGATGTTCAGATCTGTTTGTAACTATAGAATGCAACATATATTCATCTAGGGTAATTTGACTATTCAGTATAAAGCTTTATTAATGTGATTGAGATGTTGAGCCTATTACACTGTTATGAATGGCATCTTATGCTAGGAATGACCCATACATGTATATATACATCAACAGTCCTCAGCAATGACATGTATCTACATCTATATCTGTAATGTGGCTGCACACAGATACCTGTGTTTCTACATGTTCATCATTTGCCAAAGAATTTGAATTTGCTGGTGTTTATAAAACAAATGCAACCGTATATTCAGCAATTTAATTATGTGATTTCTGTTTGATTATAATGTTTAAAAGTACTGGCTGAGTCACAGGATTTGGGAAGCAATCAGATTCAGGCAAATACTCAAGGTATGTTCACATGAGCTGTTAACTTTGTTGCTAAATAATCGCAGCGAGAGTTTTATTGAAAAATGATTTGGCTAAAATTCACCAAGCGTTTAGATGCAATGTTCACAACCACTATCTGCAGTCAGTGTGTGCAGAAGTCACATAAATCATCATCTTCCGGGTTAGGGTGCGCTTTTTGCACTGGTGGACAGTACTGTGTTATCGCCTATACATTGAAGTGTGCACTGTACATGTTTCAAACAATTGTGTTAACAATCCAATGTGTACTTGTATATGACTTCATGAGTTAAATGAGAACAGATAAAACAGGCAAACCTAAGACAAAGAAAATGACAGCAAATTGTTTGAAAAACGATAGCGATAACATTTTGCTTGTCAAGATAGAAAACAGTAACAAAAAGACAACTCAGAAGTAAAATGTACATGTGGGTACATGCATGTACATGTTTTTACCATGAGGTAATGTTAAAGATCAACAATACACATATTGCAACAAGGCAGCAAAAGTTATGTTCATACTGGCAGGTCAGTTGCATTGACACGCTAATCCACAGCAAGAAATCACTGCTAAAGTATCATATTGCACTGTAACAGCAATGAATTTGTGCTGCTAACTTAGCTGCTAACTACTAACTTCAGATTTAGCTGCGAAGTTACCAACAAAGTTGACAGCAAGTTTATCTAAATTTGCATTCCGATGGCCAAAGTTTTCACTACTATTTAGCTGCAAAGTTAGCAGCGAAGTATTGCAGCTTGATATAATTGTCAGCTGTTATTTGCACTGTCTGGCCAAAGGAGATTATTTTGTGCATGTAAATGGTGGCAAATATGTGAACATGTACCCTGTAACAACCTGGAATATCTTGTCATGTTAATGAGCTCATTTATGTTGATAATTTGTACATGAATTGCAGCGATAATCACAAGAATAATGTGCAATATTGCCATGGAAACCCTTTGGGCTGTACTATATGGGCTGTATTGGCTTTAACCTTTGACACTTGCTGCCATGTATACTAGTCAAGGGAGTTTGCATATATACCTTTGGTGAAGTATCTTGTAGAATTTGCCATTGTTTTTACCCACCGGCATATTTATATCTGACATGAATTAGTTGGGGAGTTTTGCTCTCATGTACATTATATATGCAGCAGTATGTATAGGTTTTGCTCATCAGTTTCATTGTATTGAGGTATGGAACATGGAATATATTTCCCTAATTGTTCCTATACCTTGTGCCTGTTACATATAGAAATTGATTTATTTCATGAACTCTATTATTGTGTTTTCATGAATTTCTATACAATAGAATTACGGAAGAATTGCTAGCTGGTAATGGGTAGGAATAACTGCTTTTGATTGGTTGAAATAGGTTGTGAGTAATGAGTAGATGTGGGTAGTCATGAATGGCTTGCTCTATTGCTTATTTCAGTAGAAATTTACAACAACAAAAATGCAAGACAAAAAACTTGACCATTACACAAGACGTTGTTCATGTGCCATTACACAAGATGGTGCTTATATAGTACCTTTGGTTGAACATACTGATACCAGATTTGTGCTTCCATTTAGAAATAATGACCAGGGATTTATTTCACAAATATTTACAATTCATGTCCTAGATGAGGTACCAATATCACCATGGTAACATTGTATTGTAAAAACACATTTTTGGTAGTAGCTAAATGTGATGTGCATTTTAAGATCAATTTGAGCCTTTGGTGAAATGTACCCATGGTAATTGTTCATCAGATCATAGTAAATCAACTGGCTCTGTACAAACCACTGGTCTATTCATAGTACATTGTACATAAGGCATGTATTGGACATGGGAAGGTATATTGTACCCATTTTCCCTGTACATTCCTTGCATACCAAACAATGAAATCATTATATATATAAGAGTCATCTTCAAGACATTGCAGGCGTTACATGGACAGACATTTTGTGACAAATTTCTCTGAGAAACGTAACTTTCTGCACATTGCAATTCGTTCAAATCTCCATGGTGATGGAGTTCATGTCAGATTTATACAAAACCAAAATCAAATTCAGTCCAATATTTTATATATTCCCAGGATGCACAGTAAATGAATATGAGTTCCTGACCTACCTACAGTCTGAATGAAATAACAACATTATCCAAATTGGTCTGGTTTCTGACTAGCCTGTTATGCTGATAATCACAACAAGAGGCTGGTACCAAACCAATTACTGGTATAGGTGTTTGATAGAGACGTTATGTCCAAATATCAAACCTTATTCTTTCCAGTACCAATGTTTAATTCATTACACAAAATGCATGCCTTATGTTCTTTTGCATTCCAACTCCTAGCATTCACAAATAATTGCTCCCTAAAATAGTTACATGTAAGCTGAACTAAAGATTTGTGATGGTGAAGTCCAGACTTAATTATACATTGGGCACTGGCTGAAATATCACTAGTTACAGTCTAGTCGTTTCCAGCATTAGAGTTCATAAGTTTGTCTGTTGCATTTGCAATGTCAATACAATTAATAAACTGCTGCAGACTGCTCATCAACCAGACTGATATCTAGATAAACTGTCTTGAATGCAGCAGAAATCACTGTGAATTATTATTATTGCATGTAAAGTGTACAATGGTTCCAAAATCAGCTTCTGTGAGCATGTGCAATGTGCATTGCAAGCAAGTATTGTGACATAATTCAGCAATTCATACATGTAGTTGGTCAATGAAAGGTGAAAAGAGAACATTCATTGAATTGAACAAAGTTGTATGTTTCCATGATGTTAAACCTTGTACGCTGGAAATGCATCTTTATTCCTTGAAATGTCACCAGCATGAATCCTGATCCACAGTTAGATTGATTCTCCTTTATGTTTAATATCTACTAATGTGTCTTGGGCTAGTGTAACATGACTGCATAGCACCATGTTTAGGTATTAAAGCACAAATTCAAGTAACCATTTGACTTTGGCTGGTACTGATATAAACTGCTTAGAATTAGCTACCAATTCCTGCTGAACATGTACATCCATTATTTATAAGCAGATGCCATGTTGTAGCATCAGTATGTGTAACTTACTGTGCATTGTTTGATGTTATCATTCATTTGGCAATATGAATGTGAAGTTCTTTCAGCAAGAATGTAAGAATAAACTTCATGTTTTCTTACTTAAAAGCAAGTTGAATACATGTATTTCCCATAAATCGTGTCAACAAAAATTAAAACTAACTCAGAAGTTCGACTACATCAAACTTCATATGGTAAATTAGTGAGGAAAGTGCATAGAATCATATGACCAGCCGGCCATGTTGTAAGTGGATTTTCCTCTCGTTTGTCCGTATATTAATGCAATATGATTTGTTTGCAATCTCGATCATGCTTTTAAAATTGTGCAATTGTTTTTACATTTTGATTTTGCACGGCAGAGCAGATTTTTGACCGTGTTATTTGCATTTGATATGTTGATGGTCACTCAATGGCACTATATGATTATTGCACTAGTGAGGCTGTCTGTCAGTGCTATATATATGTGTATATATAGGCCTGTCACCTGACGTCACATGACTACATCAGCAATGAGACCAGGATGGCTTATACTTTCATCTTCAATGTATTTGTTTGTCAACTTAATTGCACTTTTCTAAATCGCTACTGATTATTTGTAAATTGGCAATTTATTTTAAGTATGTATATATTGTACATGCAACTTTAAATGTTTACATGTTTGTACTATTATTTAATTACCAAAAATGTTTACATAGTAAGCAGAGTATATATTGTGTGCACAATACTGAATATGAATAGTAATATTTTACTGTACAAGGTGATATAATATGTTACATCATTGCAAAGCTCAGCTAATTAGTACCACATTGTTTGCATTGCAGTGTGGAACTGTGTATCTATTGATATCAGATCAAGATGAAATCACCTCCTTATTTTGGCACCAAGTGTCCTAATAAACTTGGCTTACTAAGGCCTTAATTATTTGGATGCAATTGAGCTATCCAGCATTTGTAAAGAGATCAGTGAAAATGAGTGGAGAGATCAGTTGATATACTAAATGGGTTGCAGCTATAACAAACATCATAATGGTGGGATTGTCCATTACAGTGGTCATTCATTACAGTGATATGTGCAACAAACAATTCAGTATGTTTTGTACAAAACAATTGGGAGTTGAGGATGATGTTCAGTAGAGTCAAATGTTTGGCATAGTGGTGCTTGTTATAACAAATGGCAATATGCCCTTTATGACTGATGAGCTATCCAGTCTTTATCTACAAATCAGTGGATACAATACTGTCAATGGTAAAGGAGCTATCCATTGTTTACATAGTAATCATTTGGTAAACAGCATAGGCTAGTTTATGTACATCTACATGTGTACATTGCACTCCTCTGTAATTGACCCTAATTCCATTGTCATTATGGGTTATATTATTGTTTACAATGCGTATACATTGAGATTAAATGATTGTCATGTAAGGATGACTAGCCCCTCATACAAGAATGATAGTTCAACATTAACAAAGTACCCCTAGTGTTGTTCTGGCAGTATAGTATTTTATACATGTTGTATTGGTCTCATTTCACTTATCTGATTTGTATAAGTTTATTTACTTTTAATTTTTTAGCCAAAAAGTTACATTATTCTCATATTTTTGTATTTTGTTTTTAATGTTTGGTTGGAAATACAGTACAGTGTACATTTGATAAATGGCTTGAATGAGGATATTCTGAAATAAGAGAAATCAATGTGACCTGAGAATATGTTGTTGTTTGGCTACATTTTCAAGATCTGAAGATACTAGAATTTCAGCTGAACTTTCTAAATTGATAGTTATTTTCTATTATTGTTGAATTCATGTATTTGTTTCCTACATCCCCAAGACATTAGATATGAGACTTTTACACAATAACAAAATGCCCCATGCATTCATGTTATGAGCTTCATAGTCCACGGTTGAAGTATATTTGTATGACTGAAATAAACATAGCTTTAGATTTTGTACTCAGACAAATTTGGCAAATTTTACTGGCAGCAGCCAGAAACAGAAGTGGTCACATGACCTTCTTCAAGGCCATCAACAAGAAGTACAAATATTGTGTATTGTATTTGCATATATACAGGGACTGTCTTGTTGGCTTTTTGCTGTGTGGATTACTTGTACATTTGTATATTTAATGAAATGATATACCCGTTATAAGTATTCAGCAGAAAACTAATGATTATCAAGGGATAGAATGTGAGTCTTGTGAAAATATTATCCATCTTTGACAAGAGCATTAAGCGGCTTCACCTTAGTAACTCAGTGTGTCTGAAACATTTGCTTTGTCACCAAGCTTTGTTCAAAACAGTTTTTGCATTTTGAATTGATTTTGGTAATGTGCTTGATTTAAAATGTAAATGTTTGAGAACGTAATGTTTGATTATTCAACTCTCATGTGATTCCATTTGGGTGCTGGCATATTTAGCAAAGGTTTGCTCATTGTTTACTGGAAGCCAATTTCATTGAGGTGTTTCAGTTTCTTGACAGGTTTCTGTCAAATAATTATAAGACTGGATAACATGAAAGATTCATATGACATCTGTTTGTATCTAGAATTTTAGTGGCAAAGATTGATTAAACCAAAGGTTTTATTTTTCATGGTTTGTGTGGTGTTAAAATAACAATGCTTCACTGTTTGATGCTGTAGTTCAGTGTTATGGGTCCCAGCCATTACATGTATCTCAATTCCAACTTAATCTGTAAAGTTTTGTACAGAATTCCTAGGTTTACTTAACATGGGCAATATATGTTGTGTTAGCTGATTTCCAAATTATATATATGTATTGATGTAAATATTGACAAATATTTATCTTTGTGTACAAATTCAATAAAATACCTTGTATGAATAAAAAGGTTGTGTATGCTTGTTTTATGTGAGTAGCACTTACTGCCATTTTGTTCACCTTTTAAGTGAAAATAGTATTTTAAAATATTTTGGGCACAGTTGATGGCATTTTCATTTTCAAAAGGAAAACCGTCAAAGTGATAGTTTTTATTGCCTAAAGACCCCAATGCCTACAAATGAAAAACATGAGAACACGTGATAGGTGCAGACCTATCATCATGTTTACAGTATGTTCTGGCTATTGAGTGCTGAGGTATGGTGAACATGTACAGTGGAACACCGCTATAACGAACATAATCTGCTATGAATCACTACATTTACAGGGAGTCTAAAAAAACTTTACACTTTTGAAATGGCTGTCAAATTAACAAATATATGATTCTGGGGGGAAGGTTGATATGTATGGAAAGCCTATGCACATCATATACCCACAGTCCCCTAGTCACAGTTATCCCTATAGTCCCCTCACCCGGCAGACTGATGTGTCATCTAGCTCTGTGGCTTGTTCGATCTGCCCCCTATAGACACACGTCACACTCCTAGCTAGTCCCCTCCACCCAGGCCGATGGGTCATATACCCACGGTCCCCTCGTCACAGTTATCCCTATAGAGGTTATTCACATGACGTCATTGGCCGTCAAGCACAATGAGTGCACACGCGAAACAATATGCATCAGTGCACACACAACGTACAGTGTCCTACGGGTAACCATGGACAACATAGAAAAGCTTGACGGCCAATCGCGTGATTTTATGACGTCGGTGAATAACCTCTATAGTCCCCTCCAACCAGACCGATGGGTCACTAATCTACACTCACTATCCCCTAGTCACACTCCCTAGTCCCCTCCACCCAGGCCGATGGGTCGATCATCTACCCATGGTCCCCTATCAGTCACAGTACCCCATAAACCCCCCACCCAGACCGATGGGTCATCTATCCATCTGTCTGGGACTAGGGAGAACTGTGACTAGCGGACCATGGGTACAGATGACCCATCGGTCTGGGTGGAGGGGACTAGGGGGAACTGTGACTAGGGGACTGTGGATATACAGATGACCTATCGGTCTGGGTGGAGGGGACTGGGGGGAACTGTGACTAGGGTACCGTGGGTACAGATGACCCATCGGTCTGGGTGGTGGGGACTGGGGGGAACTGTGACTAGGGTACCTTGGGTACAGATGACCCATCGGTCTGGTCATCGGTTCCCCCCAGTCCCCTCCACCCAGACCGATGGGTCATCTGTACCCACGGTACCCTAGTCACAGTTCCCCCATGGGTATATCCTGCAATCTTTTAAGTAATTACTTCACATTTTTGATATAGAACTCCACAACAAGTTTCAAAGGTAACCAGAGAAATCATCAAAGTAAGTAATGCCCATATATTTCCCTCTGATTGTGCTAGGAACTTAGGTGTTTGGTTTGACTCGCACCTTATCTTTGAAAGGCACATCTCTAACGTTCGTAAGAATTTGTTTAACAATCTATTCAATATAAGGCATATTCAAAAATACCTGACACGTCAGAACACTGACAAGATTATTATGCATTTGTCACTAGTAAGATTGGATTTTTGTAACAGTTAATTGTTAGGTTTAGCAGATATTAATCAAATATGCAAAAATGCCTGTGCCAGACTAGTGTGTAATTCCCCTCGGTATTCTCATGCTACTCCATTGTTACGTGACTTACATTGGTTACCTGTAAAACAAAGGATAATGTTTAAAGCTATTTTGATGACCTATAAGGCCATTCATTCAAACTGCCACACACCGGCGCACCCAGGATTTTGTCTTGGGGGGGGGGCTCAAAGAAAAATTTTCTCCCACAAAACATTTTGTGACTCCCCCCCCCCCCCTTCCTCCTTTCCCTTTCCCTCCCCCCCCCCCTTTTTTCGTTTTTTTTTTTTCAGGGACCCTCTTGGGGGGGGGGCTCAAGCCCCCCGAGCCCCCCCCCCCCCCTGGGTGCGCCACTGCTGCCACAGATGCATCCTGTCCAGAATGGGTTTAAATATGTGAATTGTACGTGTATAAACTGAACGTCCACAGAATACTTACATGGTCAAAGTAAAGGTGAATGCGGAAACTCATTTATTTCACAAATCAAGAAATGATTTTATTCATTAATGGGTAAATTCCTTAATACTGGGTCCAAACGTGGGACATTTTATGTCCTGTCATACACATAGAACCGTTCAGGTTTTTTTTACACATATTACATTAACTTAATTAACTGAAGTAAATATAATTATTAAAAATACTATGCAATATTCAAAAAAGGTTTGTTTCATTAAATCTATAATATTGTGCAGAAAACACTCAATGGTTCAATGCCTACCCAGGGACATGAAAATGTCACAATTCTGGATCCCCAATTTAAAAAATGTTAAAGGTAATATCATACTTTGTTTTGTTTTTCAAAGAAATACAGATTTGTGGCCAAAAATATCAATGAAGAAACAATAACAATAATCTGTGAAAATTTCAGTTCCATATGTTGCCCACTTTTTGAGAAAACGGTGAAAACGACCACAATATTTCTTAAGTCTTTTCTTTTTTATCTTTAAAAGATCAAAAATAATTTTGGTCAATGGTTTTACTCTTTTCTGGATAAATACCAGAATTTCAGGCAAAACAATTTTAAGATACATGTTTGTTTCTACCATCACCATCTTTATACCCTGTAAGTTATAGGTAAATATGTGAAGACTTCTGTTTCAGTATGCTACCAAAGTATGATAGTACCTTCAAATGATGACAAAATCCTTTCATGTACATGTATAATGATTTCCTACTAAAACGGTATTCCTCTGAAAAAAAATACTAACTTTGTTTTAACAAAATATCAGTTGTATCAAGACAACAATAAAAAAATCAATTAATGAAACAAAGTATCTTTCACAAAACAAAATGAGAGACAAAAGCATAGTATGGGTTACCTCATAATCAAACCATCAAACCAAAGATGTGAATGGAATACATGTACATCATAATAACAGTCAAAATGAATATTGTACGTGTACACCGACTGACTATGCTCCCTTACTTAGTTGACGCCATTACAGGATTGAACATTGATTTACTACTCACTTTTTACTTGCAATAGCTTTTATTTAACAGCTTTAGGCAACATGTATCTATTTATTTTATACAGTATGTACATTGTACATGGTGCAAGTGGTGATACATAATGAAATGACAAATGAATCACCAACAAATGCAATCAGGATATTCACAAAGGTACATATATTCCTTGAAGCCAATTCAATGTTACTTTGTTTCTTTGTTACTTTTCAGCAAATTTTAAAAATGTAATGCAACCAAAACATTTTCTAATGATCAATATCAGGTTTAAACAATGTCAACAGTAAGTATCATATAAATAAAAACCTGCAGGGCTTATGCAGAGTGTACTACTAAAAATATTCTCAAGTACAATACAAGTACAGTACAATACAAGTACAATACAAGTACAACATGCACACAGCCAACACGTACAAGTCGCTCACTGAGCAAAGAACATCCATCTGACATGCACCGGTATGCTGGAAAATTAACTTGACATTTGTTACTTGGTTGAGGGGGAAGGGAACATGTACAGCTTTTCATGTCCCCATTGGATAAGCAAACAGCTCAACAACTGTCAACCATTCATTGCTAAATTCATGTTTTCCCCTCATCTTCAATCTTCAGACATGCAACTTTGTCTTTTCCCAAAAAAAAACAAGGAAATTCCAATCTTGACCATACTTTGTACAGTGTTTTTCACTTTTCAATGGCATAAGAGTGAAGTGAAAAGAAAGAAAATGAAATCAGCTGATCCGAGGAAAAGTTGCATGCCTGCATCTTACAAAAAGCAAAGTAAGCAGATTAAAAAGTAGGTAAAGATGCTATTTTCCAAATTATTCAGCACTCATTTCATTTTGATAATTATAGTGAGCTGAAATCATAATTAGCTGCATGTCATCATTTACTATTCAATATTCAATAAATAGACAGTCTGCCTGTTTCAAACTACTACAAGTAAGTCTAAATCCTGAATAAAAAACTAATCCAACACTGAATATAATTACCTTTGATCACTACAAAAATACACCCTATCAGTATATCATAAGACACATTCAGATTAAGTTTTAAAAGATCTTAAAAGATTAAAAGATCTAAACAAAAAACACAAAATGACTTGCTTTTCAAAAACTATGTACATTTAACAAGCACATGTAAGCAACTATAAAAATGAAATGTTGCAATACCACAAAATTAGAGGGAAAAAAAGAGAAATGCAAGCACTTGCATGCATCGGTGTTATAGTAAACTTTGTAGTTATAGACAACTGGGACGTGTTCAAGCACCGGATGCCTTCATCAATGTTCAGTTAGATCCAATGTATGTGTGCATGTACGTATGATGGGGAATGAATCACAGTCAATAAACATAACTCATTCTGTCATTTCAAATTGCTGACATATGAAATAACATCAAATAACCATTCAAAAAATATTCCTACATCACTTATCTGGTGTTTTCCAGATTCAGGAATATTTATTTAATCAAATTTCAGACTTCCCCAAATCAAGACTTTATCCTTATTCAAGCTGAACAATACGGTATATCTCCTTTAGTAAATTGTATTAAATGCAAGCCCAGGAGTGATAGTGATATCAGCAAATGTGCTAACCTGTTGTACCTCAATTGCTTGTTGCTTTTTCAGTACAAGTAAGGTATAGAACTTGGATGCAACTTGCTTACGATTGTGTGTCCTGATCATATCTGAGAACGTAAGACTAAGCGTATCTTCTTTTGTAAGGCGGTTGCGGATGCTGGTTAGCATTTGATGGGCTCTCTTGTTAAGAATACGCTCTTCTCTTTCTTCAGTGTTCTCTCCTTCGCGTTCTTCAATCTACAGACAAATCAAATATCATCAATGAATGCTCATGTTATACACTAAATGATAACTCTGTGATGCAATGCATGCATTGTCAGGGCTAACTGGAGTGAGCCTCCACAGACCCTGCTATGTGCAGAGTGCTGCAGGCTTCTTGTATTAAGTCACAATTCATAAGATGTTTTTCTGTAATTCCATTTCTTTTCACCATTCTAGACACAAACAATGATTTTCAACATAAAGCATGAGCAAACACTATTATGTGTTCTTGGATAGTGTCGATTCTAAACTGTTTGTGCATACAGATTATACTGCAAGGAATAATTCACGAATGGATCTGTAGGCTATGTTTGGTTTAATATCCCATATACAGAGCTCAGCCTACAAACATTGTGTTTCCAATTTTTGTGCAATCTGCAATGACTTATACCGTAAAGTTTCATGTATACGGCGCACTTTTTTCACCTCAGCAAAAATCAAAAGTTGGGGGTCTCGCAAGTGTGGGTTGTGCTCATTGCGCCACGCCTAGTAAAAGCATGTGAGGGACTATTGTCCATATCTGCATTAACTGTAACCAATAAGCGCGATGTCCAACTCAAAATTGAGCGAATGATTCATAAAAGATGCCATTTAAAAAAATATATATTTCCCACTCTTGCGACAGGCCAAGGAAAACTAAAGTGCAAACTAGTTTTGGGTTAGGATAAGAGACACCGAAAATAGCATGTGAAAACACGGTTGGAGCACCGCAACGTGCACACGATGGCGGGCAAGCGGACCGTGACAGTCAGACCGTCGGACCATGGTCGGACATGCACATTTCATTTAAGAATGCCATGATTGTTCAATAAATTATTATTTTAATCAGCAATAGTCATGTTTCCATTGGAAAATATCCTTATCCTCATGGGTAAAGATGTCAAGTTCTCGAAAGCGTTTCGCTGCAACGCGAACCGCCATTTTGATTTGCTTTAATCTAAGAGCCCATGCGGATCGTCTAGCCAATCACAAAATTTATTATGCGCTATTGCGGACGTCAGATCAACAATCTGAGGTGCATTGAGCCAATCAAAAAATTCATAGCAAGCTATTGTCGGCCCGAAGCAGGTCAATCGTCCTGCTGTTTGGTTAATTCGTACGCAGCCAAACCCATGCGGCGACCAACTTTTTTTCTTTGAGATTTGATTTGAGGGATTGGTTATTTAAAAAAAAAAAACAACAACAACAACCAGAATCCCTGGAAATGGTGTACGAGGCGGGGTACGAGTTTGTCTGTGTACAAGTTGACTCGCATTCGTCTGCCCTATACGTAGTCGTGAACACGTGCCACGTGTATGCTTTTCGTACATGGGAAATGCAGATAGATTTGGATCAAGTCATTATGATCATAATTAGTTGAACACGCAGCGCTTGCAACACATTGTCCACTCAAACTAATTTATATCACAGACTGGAATTGAGGTAAACAATGGTAGAGATCGAAAAACTGTTTGCATGTGTGCACGACATGATGTAGGCTGCACATATAACAGTAGTACTGCTTTCGCTGCGGCGTGGCGCTGTGTGGCGTGGCGTGGCAGCCAACGTAGATGCACTTTAGGTTGTTGCAAACTCAGGCAAATCATCGCTGAAAGTTGTGAGTCAGATTGAGGAATTCATTGATTTTATTTTTCTTAAATTTGCAATTCTAAATTGAAATGCAAATAACAAATAAGCTGAGGAAAATGAGCGCTGCAGTTTTCCATATTTTTCACGGCTGATTTTTTTTGTTTCCGGCTGATGTCAAAAGTCGGGGGTGCCCCGAATACACAGGTGCGCCATATACATGGAACTTTATGGTATACATGCACACCCATAGAAAAACAATTTTGTATGTTACATACCTCTTCTTCTTCCTCTTCTTCCTGTGTTGGCTGTGGACCTACAGATTGAGGCATTACTGATGGAATGTCATAATCATCATCATATTCAGGACCAAACAAATCATCTCCAGCATCGTAATCATCATCACCACTGGACACTGAACCTCGTCGCACTGACATGAGAGACATTTCAGGTAGCTTAGATGTACTGGATTCATGCCTTACTCGAACTGACTGATCCTCAACTAGAGTTGTATCTTGCTCCTGTGCAGTCACACCTGCAATAATCAGAATCAAGCATGATGAGTGACCAGGCATACTACATGCAGTTACTGCTAGACACTTGAATAAATTAACTTTAAATCATTGATATACAGAGCACCATGTATTCTTGCATTGCTATTGAAATTGTTGTACACACAATCTGACACAATCTCAGTGCATAGGCTACTGGATTGCAAAGCCATTCCTTTTAGTACAATGTGGGTTGCATAAATTACTTCCACCTCAATATTCTTGCATTTCTTTTTAGTCATGTCTGGAATATTCATAAACCTTTCATACTGGCTGAAAGTTTTGCTGTGTGCCAGAGACATAATACATGACTCACTTCCTTTGATCATTGTGATTCGTACAATATTGACATTGATAAATAGCTGTTGGTCCTGCTTAATTTCTTTCTTTTTTTAACAAACAATGGATACCAGTGAAAATGTCACATATCCAAAAAAAACTTTTGATCATCACAGACAATACTCTCAATGTGTCATGTTCTTCTTATCACAGTTTATACAACCGTACTGTCGTGTCAGATTATTTTTTTGACAATAATACCCACAGAATAACTAAAGAATATTTCCAAATAATAGATTCCATACATTTATCTTTGTGTGACTATTTTTTTCATTGGGTGGCCACAAATTATGAGAAATACTGTAGAATTTTATACTGAGATGGGAAGTACAAGATGTTAATGAAAATTACAGCACTTAATTTCTTGGAGTTGTGAGGGCCTGATGTGTTTGGATCGTAGCAGGATCTTTCTCAAAGACTAAATGACAAGAGGACAAGGACATGCAAGTGAAGATACACATAAATGGACAAGAGGATCAGGACAAAGGGGGGCGATGTTCATTAGAACTTTTTAAGATGTCATTTTCCAGCAGTTTTATAAGACGAAATATCTCCCACACCACTCAAAGATGTAATTCATTTCTAGTCAAAAAATTAATTTCACACAAAACGTTAAACTACTATGCTACAATGTTTAGAAGGAAACATTCATATTTTTTGTTAGTGATAAAATCCTATGCAATTAAATCAACAAATGTTGATGGCAAAGTGTGAAGGGGAAAACTCTTTACACCTATCATAACAAATCAAGTTGATACTTATTTCTGTCAAGACATCTCTTTGTACGTATTTATGGGTTTAGTGAATCCATTTAGTGCAATGGTCATATCATACATATTACAGGTAGTATGACCAATCTAGCTTTCATTCAATATAAGCTTTATGATATTTTCTACAAGCAGAAATTAATTACACTGGTGGTCTTGCTTGTGTGGTTGCAATCATTGTACAGTCAAAGTAAAAGCTTCTGTCCATATGGACACTATTGTCTGTATATGAACCAATCACACTCTTCAGCCACATTGGCTGCTACCAGTTAGTGCTATGTCAGACTCAGAGAATATATTATTACTTACTCTGTGACATTTGTTCATGTCTCATTGTCTCTGGCTCCTGATCCTCCAGATCCAGGAAATCATCTTGGACAGTACGTAGGTCCTTCGGGATGTCTGGTGTCAGATTCTTGGTAAACACCTAACATCAACAACAATTCAAAGCAAGTTTAGTCTACACAAATAGAATAGCTACTAATGACTTCCTAATAAGGACTAAACATCATTGCATTTAAACTCCAGCATATTAAGCCAGTATATAACATAGAAGTCTACTTTTGCATCACATCAAAAAGATCTCCATGCACTCAGATACACTTTTTATGCAAAAATATCATGTCTTATAAGTCACACGTTACTACTGCTGCAAATCAAGCCTTGAATTGAGATTCAGTTTAGTTCAGATAGGTGAGTTTCAGCAAACTGAAAAAAAAAATCTGACTTTATTTGAACAGAACAGAGCTGGCACCCAAAGTGCTTGCACCAAAAATTCAGACCAGGAACCTCAACATCTAATGAGAATTTGAGTAAACAATACATTCTCTGAAGTTGCATGCACCTTGCCAGCATTACATTCTCAGTTTTTCTTTACCTTTTGTATCAGTTTTACTTGAAGAATTCTTGAACCCATGAACTCTCAGTTTGGTTTGGTTAAAAAGTGCAATGTTAAACAAAGTCAGTTCCGCAGTTTAGCTAGAGCATAACACATAATTTTTACTACTATGACAAGGATGTACACACCTTGACAATGTATTCAGCATTACACTGCCTCCCAGGCAGACCAAACAGTTTCTCCGCTCCGCCGGTTTCTTTCCACAGCATCAGCTTCTTAGTGGGTGGAGCAAGGTCTAGAGTAGATACTATGTCAGAGGTGTCTTTCAGTTGGGACTTGATCAAATCTCCTGCAAGCTCTTTGATTTCATCTACAACTAATTTACGTTTGCGTCGCTGTCTTATTTCCTTCACACCAGCTGAGGAGAATCAAACCGAATACAATCATTACAATCTATTCAAAGTTTCTCTCAAGTCAAGGTTGTGACACCTTTTTCAAAAGTTTAAGGCAGAACCACCCATGGAACTATACAAATTGAATTCAACAAATAAATAATCTTGAACACTTCGCTGACCCCAACTAGCTCGGTAGCCTAGCGGGTATGGCATCTGCACTAGCAAGCAGGAGGCCGTGGGTTCCAATCCCACCTGAGCCAGTGCATGAAATTTTCATGTGCTTTCTAAAAGCATTTAGTGAAAGGCTTATCTACATCGGAGAAGGGTTATAAATTATTTGCAAAATTCTATATCCCGATGAAAAAATCATGACAGAATAAATAATCTTCCCAACACTGTAGACTAGACTTTTTTCCGGAGAGGTTCCTGATGAAGAAGGGTATGATTTACCTGTAATATCAATGGGCTCCAGGGCAAATGCTTCCTCTTCGTTGGGCACAAGTGTAGTCTGATCTGCAGGGGGTTGGGGCTCAACCATCTCACTCTGTGTTGTCTCACTGTCAGCAACTATTTGATACAATAACATTACAAACATTTAGATGGGCCTTGTGCACAATAATCATGCTGCAGTTTTACCAGAGGCCTGCCAGCCACAAGTGTAATCAGACAATATATGTGGGACACTTTTTAGCACATCCTAGGTTTTTTTAAAGGGTTCATGCAGTGCTGTTTTTCAGTCAGGTTATTTTATTGCCTTCATACAGAGAATAATATACTGACAAATAATGAATGGCAAGTCTTATTTTGGTTTCAAACCAGCTTTTGATTATCCTTTGAATGGCTTTGTAAAACAGGGGGTTTTCATGCATACTCATGTAGGGAACCAATAGCAAAAATATAATGAACAAACATACAAAATTAAGAGACAAACTTGACCTACAAAAATGGTTTGGTATAAAAATTACACCACCAGTTGAGTGAAAGGAACATATTTGGCAAAAAAAAACCCATTGATGAGGAAAAGGTCAGTCAGAAAACCTATAAAACAACTGCAACTTTTGTGCACAAATCAATTGGGTTACTGCTCTCAGTTACCCAGATGACATCACAGTTTTGCTCATGAATATGGAAATGCTAATTAGCATACAAACCAAAAACCTGTTTTTAACCCTGAATCTGTGTGAGGAAGTGGATAAATTAACAGGTTTTTTTATTGGCACATGTTCAAGCCATAAAATTCCCATTGCAGAGACCCTTTAATGTAGCATGATCTACATGGGGACTTTTTTGCTGTCACAGAGCTTTTGTAATTAGACATTGCCGTGTGACTGCACTGACTGATAAATTTTTATTTCCTATAATTTTATATAATTTTATTTTTGTTCATATAATTGTTTGAGGTTTGGATAGCTCTTGAGGGTAAAACCACAGTAAAAGATTGGTGTGTGTTAGTGCTGCGGTGATATGACCTTTGACATGTGTGCTCGTCTTAAACATTAATCAACTGCATCCATTGATCTAAAATAAGAGAATATCTAGTGCAATAATATACATCCACTATAACTTATTTAAACATAATAAACACATAAGTATTAATTTATCATTCCTATAAAATCACAAAACACATTTCACTTTCAATTTCAAGCATTGAAATATGTCATATTACCAAGCTAACACAATCAAGATAATTTGTTGAAGTCATGGTCACCTTTGTCGGTCTGCATACTTTGAGGTGCTTGTTTTTCCGCTGTGCTGACATCTGGTCCCATAGAAACTTCTCCTGCTTGTATCTCTGGCTGTTCATCAAACAATCCAGCACCAGTCTCCATGAATCCACCACCTTCATATAACAAGACAGTATCAATAGATCAATGTCACCTTCAAATTCTGAAATGAATGACTAATAGAGTAACAGGTTTTGTTTACAGACGTATTTTACTATTTGTTTAGGCGCCGTCCCCAAATTGACTACGCGTTCTGTCACGGCAAGTCTGCAGTATTCCCGTTCGGTCTGCCGTTGCCAAGGACAGTGGGAATCTGCAGACATCCCCGACTGTGCACTCAAGCATTGCCCAGTTAATGAGCATGGACTCCCTGTAATCCTTTGTTGTGTCGACAAAAGGTGTGATGAATAAACATCGACAGCTACATTGCTCATGAATGCCAGCAGACAAAACGCGGAAAAGACGTGCTGGCACAGCTGGAGTATTAATTTTTTTTATTTATCTGCCGGAGATGACCTTTTCATCTGCCGACCATTTTCTCTGGGACCTGCATTATTTTGTCTCTACCAAACTATTATTTCCACGGCTGAAAATACGTTTTGTAGGGACTTGGCCGACCATTTTCTCTGGGACCTGCATTATTTTGTCTCTACCAAACTATTATTTCCCCGGTTGAAAATACGTTTTTTAGGGACTTGGCTGACCATTTTCTCTGGGACCTGGATTATTTTGTCTCTACCAAACTATTATTTTCACGGCTGAAAATACGTTCTCAGGGAATTGGCTGACCATTTTCTCTGGGACCTGCATTATTTTGTCTCTACCAAACAATTATTTCCCCGGCGGAAAATACGTTTTTTTAGGGACTTGGCCGACCATTTCAGCTGGGACCTGCATTTTTTTGTCTCTACCAAACTATTATTTTCACGGCTGAAAATACGTTCTCAGGGAATTGGCTGACCATTTTCTCTGGGACCTGCATTATTTTGTCTCCACCAAACTATTTTTTTCACCGGCTGAAAATACGTTCTCAGGGAATTGGAATTGGCTGACCATTTTCTCTGGGACCTGCATTATTTTGTCTCTAACAAACTATTATTTTCCTGGCGGAAAATATGTTTTTTAGGGACTTGGCCGACCATTTCCCCTGGGACCTGCATTATTTTGTCTCTACCAAACTATTATTTTCACGGCTGAAAATACGTTCTCAGGGAATTGGCTGACCATTTTCTCTGGGACCTGCATTATTTTGTCTCTAACAAACTATTATTTCCCCGGCGGAAAATACGTTTTTTAGGGACTTGGCTGACCATTTCCCCTGGGACCTGCATTATTTTGTCTCTACCAAACTATTATTTTCACGGCTGAATATACGTTCTCAGGGAATTGGCTGACCATTTTCTCTGGGACCTGCATTATTTTGTCTCTACCAAACAATTATTTCCCCGGCTGAAAATACGTTTTTAAGGGACTTGGCCGACCATTTTCTCTGGGACCTGCATTATTTTGTCTCTACCAAACTATTATTTCCACGGCTGAAAATACGTTTTGTAGGGACTTGGCCGACCATTTTCTCTGGGACCTGCATTATTTTGTCTCTACCAAACTATTATTTCCCCGGTTGAAAATACGTTTTTTAGGGACTTGGCTGACCATTTTCTCTGGGACCTGGATTATTTTGTCTCTACCAAACTATTATTTTCACGGCTGAAAATACGTTCTCAGGGAATTGGCTGACCATTTTCTCTGGGACCTGCATTATTTTGTCTCTACCAAACAATTATTTCCCCGGCGGAAAATACGTTTTTTTAGGGACTTGGCCGACCATTTCCCCTGGGACCTGCATTTTTTTGTCTCTACCAAACTATTATTTTCACGGCTGAAAATACGTTCTCAGGGAATTGGCTGACCATTTCCCCTGGGACCTGCATTATTTTGTCTTTACCAAACTATTATTTTCACGGCTGAATATACGTTCTCAGGGAATTGGCTGACCATTTTCTCTGGGACCTGCATTATTTTGTCTCTACCAAACAATTATTTCCCCGGCTGAAAATGCGTTTTTCAGGGACTTGGCCGACCATTTTCTCTGGGACCTGCATTATTTTGTCTCTACCAAACTATTATTTCCCTGGCGGAAAATACATTTTTCAGGGACATGGCCGACCATTTTCTCTGCGACCTGCATTATTTTGTCTGTACCAAACTATTATTTCCCGGCTGAAAATACGTTTTTTAGGGACTTGGCCGACCATTTTTCGAGTGGGACCTGCATTATTTTGTCTCTACCAAACTTTTGTTTCCCCGGTTGAAAATACGTTTTTTAGGGACTTGGTCGACCATTTTCTCTGGGACCTGCATTATTTTGTCTCTAACAAACTATTATTTCCCCGGTGGAAAATACGTTTTTTAGGGACTTGGCTGACCATTTCCCCTGGGACCTGCATTATTTTGTCTCTACCAAACTATTATTTTCACGGCTGAATATACGTTCTCAGGGAATTGGCTGACCATTTTCTCTGGGACCTGCATTATTTTGTCTCCACCAAACTATTATTTCCCGCTGAAAGTACGTTTTTTAAGGGACATGGCCAACCAATTTTCTCTGGGACCTGCATTATTTTGTCTCTACCAAACTATTATTTTCCCTGCTGAAAATACGTTTTTTAGGGACTTGGCTGACCATTTTCTCTGGACCTGCATTATTTTGTCTCTACCAAACTATTATTTCCCCGGCGGAAAATACGTTTTTTAGGGACATGGCCGACCATTTTCTCTGGGACCTGCATTATTTTGTCTCTACCAAACTATTATTTCCCCGGCGGAAAATACGTTTTTAAGGGACTTGGCCGACCATTTTCTCTGGGACCTGCATTATTTTGTCTCTACCAAACTATTATTTCCCCGGCGGAAAATACGTTTTTTAGGGACTTGGCTGACCATTTTCTCTGGACCTGCATTATTTTGTCTCTACCAAACTATTCTTTCCCTGGCGGAAATTACATTTTTTAGGGACATGGCCGACCATTTTCTCTGGGACCTGCATTATTTTGTCTCCACCAAGCTATTTTTCACTGGCTGAAAATACGTTCTCAGGGACTTGGCTGACCATTTTCTCTGGGACCTGCATTATTTTGTCTCTACTAAACAATTATTTCCCCGGCTGAAAATACGTTTTTTAGGGACTTGGCGGACCATTTCCCCTGGGACCTGCATTATTTTGTCTCTACCAAACTATTATTTTCCCGGCTGAAAACATGTTTTTTAGGGACATGGCCGACCATTTTCTGCACGTATTCTGGCCGTAAAGTTTGTTTGACTGTCATGTCGGTAGGAAAAGAAATCAAACAAATACAAAGAAAAAGTCGGCGCTGGCGCGGGGTTGAAAAGCGGAAAATATAATTCGGCACACACATCAAAAACGCGGAACATAGAATGCGGCAAATTCATTAAATAAGCGGAAAATAGAATGCGGCAAATTCATTAAATAAGCGGAAAATAGAATGCGGCAAATTCATCAAAAAAGCTAAAACGCGGAGATTTCACACCCCTGTTTTTTTAGGGACTTGGCCGACCATTTTCTCTGGGACCTGCATTATTTTGTCTCTACCAAACTATTATTTCCCGGCTGAAAATACGTTCTCAGGGAATTGGCAGACCATTTTCTCTGGGACCTGCATTATTTTGTCTCTACCAAACTATTATTTCCCTGGCGGAAAAAACATTTTTTAGGGACTTAGCCGACCAGTTTCTCCGCGACCTGCATTATTTTTTATCTTCCAAACTATCAAGACAAGCGGCTGCGGTGGCCAGCGGATAATCCGCGGAATGTCGGCCGCATTCATGAGGTGCCAATTTACATAATCTGTGCATAGTGCCGGCAGTCTGCAGACTGCCTGGGTCGCTAAGGGCTCTTTTGTTTAGCACAGGTGTGCGTGCCTCTGCAGAATCCGCAGAATGTCTGCGTCTTTGAACGCGTGGTCAATTTGGGGACGGCGCCTTAGTATGTTGAATATCAAGAAAAAAGGAAACAATTAAAAAATTTGGGTGCTTTTTTCTCACTTTTTCTCTCTCTTTAAACGTGATATGATTATGTAAATTGTTCGTTTGTGTACGGTACGTATTGACCAGAACCCCCGCCCCCTTTGTGCGTACGTACTTCATGGACGACCCCCACCAATACATTTGATGACATAGGTTAACTGTTAACCCGATTATTTTGGCAATCAGTAACGGGATATGAAATTACCCTTTTTTGCCCAGCACTAATCAATTCAGTATCAATGGATCAATGTCACCTTCATCAATACAGTATCCATGATTGATGTCACCTTGATAACACAATGTAGTATCTTGGATTAACTAAGGTTGGGCGGTTTTGAAAAAAATAAAAACCGACAAAACCGTGAGACCCCGACTCGGTTAAACCGTAAAACCGCAAAACCGTAGGCCCTAAAACATAACAAAAATAATAAACCTAATTTGGGGACCTAACGCAAATTCACAGACAAATATCGTTCGTTACAACTTGACTCCAAAGATCGCCATTCAAATTACAAAACGATCAAACGGGAAAATGAACGAACAAACGAAAAAATTAATACTCTTGATAATATCAACCCTAATTACCGGTATAATTTCAGCGAAAACACGCTACATTTGATGTATGCTCGCGATCGTTTCGACTTTGAGTTCACCAGACCGCATGGTTAGCCATTTTGTACATACATAGTCTTGATCCAAGACGTTCGATCGCTGTTCGTAGTGCGCCCTCACACGACTGATTCACACCATCACAATTACCCACTCAGCGTACGTACGTTAAAAAACGCATCTAAAGTGTTGCAAGGACCAAGACAAATCTATTAATTCCGACAGCAACAAACCATGCATCGTGCACACAGCACACCGCGTGGTTGCTGTGTAGGCACCGTGCGATCGAGATGTGTGGGCCGTTGAGTGAGCTCTGTTGCCCGTATGCGTTGTGAATTTTTTACGCTACAGTACGGCGGTGTTTCGGCGCTTTACGACCGAAAAGGTGGCCTTTTCTTTCGCTTTTATCTGTCTATATCTGGGTGCCTTTTGCAGTAATTACAATGTTCTACAATTTTCAGCATGTTGGATAATAAAATATGTTGCAGACGGTTTTGCGGTTTTCGTAAAATGCCGACCGAAAAAAAAAACGACTGGAAAATAAAACCGAGTAAAACCGTAAAACCGGTAAACTGCCCAAGCCTAGGATTAACCTTATTCTAAGTGGAAAAACCTTCCTTGTGTACTATTTAATCTAAGCATGCATACTGACCCAGCAATCCGTCTGCCATGACCATTTCACCACCAAATCCATCGTCTTTCATAGGTTCATCCAGTCCCAGGTCCATAGGTTTCTCAAGTGATGTATCTAGGGTTGCATCTTTTCTCTTATCTACATCACTTAGAAGGTGTGATTCATCTCTACTGGCCTTGTACATGGAATCCTCTTGCTGTTGGGCATCTCGCATTATTTCACGCTCATCAAAACCAAGATCACCTATTTAAGGACAGAATGTAAAGATACAAATAAATTAATAAAGGGCACAGGATACATGTACATGTACATTTAATTGCATCTCAAAAGTAACAATGAGCTAATAACGTTTTCCTTACTCCATAAAAGAAACCTTGGTTAGAATTAACTATTAGTACATGAACAAGTTGCACGAATCTTGCAGGAATTCCTTTTTCTGACCCCAACTTATCTAAGTTTCTGATGAGGAGAACCTCACATCATAAGAACTCTCCTATTCATATGATCAAGCACCTGAAAATTAGCTCTTAATTTAAAGAACCAAGTAGCCTGTGTAGCTTTTCGAAGGCAATATTTTGGCGACTTACATCCAGAAATGTTCTAAGTTTTACCAGAGGAAGATATTAACCCATTTCGGAGTTGATTTAAATGTCCAACAAATTAAAAGTATATTTATAAATGGTAAAGCTCATTTTTCTCTGTCTGTTTCAATTTAAATCCCAATATCACTTTTATGCAACTTTCTACCAAGTGACGCATATTTCAAGCCACTCCCACTTGTAAGCAATTTGCAGCAGCATATCATTTTCATGATCACATTTTACTGATGCAATGTTCTTTGAAGCTCCTTCATACAAACAGACGTGTGTTTTAACTATAGTTGAACCTCATTTAATACGAGGTGGCCGAGACTTAGATAATGCTCGTATTAAGCAGAGCCTTGTATTATGCAGGATCCATATTTTGTCAATTGAAATGCACATGTGCAAAGTACACGGCACATACTGCATGCAGTATCCCTCCGCTAACTCGTAATTACGTGTCAAGTCAGGGTTTACATTTTAGTAATTTGTGCTTTTAATAAATGTGCTTGATAAATTTCATTTTGTTGAATTGTCACGGATGTAAAAGAGATTTCTTTACAATATGTCCAGAAATTAGCATGGACATTGGTTTTTCGAAAAGAATCGATTGAATGGAAGGCCTAGCCGTTTTCCTCGGTCGGATTTCGACCTTCATGACAGCCAACAAAAAAACTCACATGGATCAAGCACAATAAAAAAACTACGATGCACCGTACATTGTCTGTTTTTTTTTTACACTTGCTGGTGGTAGACCTCATGTAAAACCGCAGAAGGGGATTAGTGGGAGTTAGTGATGTGGTGAAATTACCTTTCGGTTACATGAAACAACGGTCTACACGACTCTAGGGAGGTAGGATCTTTCTTAATCTGTACAAAGAAATCTGCCAATTGATTCGTGTTCACTGTTTGCACTATGTAATTGTGGCCATGACAAGAAATGTATATGGCCACAGAGGATGGGGAGGATGATTGCCTTGTAATAACAACACCATTCGGTATTGTTTGATATTTAAAACTACCAGTACTCAGTATTTATAAGAAACTGCCCAAGCTTACAGTCAACATGCAAAGTACACGATGGTTATTACCTGACAGTAGATTTTTGACATTAAAGTTTCCAATTGATCAAACAGTAATATGCTAATTGATACAACCAAAAACACTAAACACAACCCTAAACACCGAGCAATTGAAACTTTTAAAAACCAACACTAAAAGCGTTACTTAATTTCTCTATTTCTTGAATGCCTAGGGTCAATTATGTTTGTTGAATGTATGCTTGGGATATTAAAAGACTGCTGATATATATGATGATATAAAATACAAACCGAAACCATCGTCTTGTGCCAGGGTAATGGAGCCCAAGTCTTCCTTCATGGTGATTTCTTCAACTCGGCTTTGGTTTAATGTAAACTGTTTCTGCACTTCAGCATCACTGAAAAAGTTAAGACATCAAATAAATCTGAATGCTCACTATGCAACTGCATAAAAACATATTATAAAACAATGCCATATACACACAAAATGGTTAATAAGAATTCCGAAACCTAACCTACATGAAATTTTTTCATATTACTGCAATTATTGTCTATCATCTTCAGGGTTGTCAATTACGGATACTTTTTATGGTGGATATAGCGGTACCCAGCATATGAATGGTTTCATGGCTTCTGACAGCCAAATGAAAAAAGATTTTTATAATTTACTATTTGGGACATCGCCAACATAAAACTGGGGCAGGTTTTGTTGGCCCGAGTCATGACGGTGAAAACTGAACATGTTTCTAAAGATTTTGGGTCATCTCGTACCCAGGTTAACTCGTACCCAAGTCATCTCGTACCCAAGTTAACTCGTACCCAAGTCAAGTCGTACACGAGTCAACTCGTACCCCTATGCAATTGTGCGTAAAATCGTGTTCGTGTTGTTCCTCTTAGACTGTGACATTTCGTGTTCTTACTTTTAATGTCTCTTTTCGTGTTCTTACTTTTAGTGTCTCTTTTAATCTTAAAAAAAAAAAACACATTCATCTGAGAACCCGTCTCCCAAAAATTCCTGTTTCAAAATCAATTGAACATAGTCCCACCTAGTGCTGTGCAAAATAGGGTAATTTGGTATTCGTTTACGGAATTGAAAAAAATACGGATCCGTGTTATACAATTTAATCGCCTTTAAAATGACAGCGCTAGCGGGCGGCGATCGTGCGTGTTCAGTGAAGAAGAAAAGTTCCTGAATAAAAGCAGTGTTGACAGACGGTATGGACATTAAGCTTGTTTGATATGACGATATTTATCGATATCACGATATATTTTTTTCATATGGAAAATCGTTTCGGACTTAACCTGGGTACGAGTTAACTTGGGTACGAGATGACTTGGGTACGAGTTGACTTGGGTGTCATTTTTGGGGTTACGACTTGACTTAGGTACGAGTTAACTTGGGTACGACTTGACAAATTTCGTTTCTGAATTAGTTATTGGTTCGGCATTTTGCTGAATTCAGTACTGCTCCCTTTACATCATTGGTTTACCCAGATGTGAGAATCGTAGGAAGGGATTGGTTTATGGTCAGTCCATGGCAGAAAGGCAAGCTACCCTCAGGTCAGACTCCTAATTCTAATGTCCCGGCCATTTTTGTTTCATTTTGGCGCCATTCCCAACTATATTTCCATTCATCAAGAGTGACAACAGAAACACTTTCCTGGTCACGTTCCCCAAAACACACCCCTGGGTAGCTCATTTGGTAGAGCGCTGGTACAGTATTTTGGAGGTCGCTGGTTTGAATCCCACTAAAGTCTTTATTTACTTTTCAATGACTTAACATCAATCTAGTCACTTTCCCTTATAGCTATTTGATGATTGCATAGTTTAATAATGAAAAATTAATATGAAAAAGTAATTTAAAAAAAAGGGGAAAAAGGCCAGACAATTTTATATGCATATATTTTTTAAGCACAATTTGTTAGTAATGTTTCAAACATTAGGGGTATTTCAGACAAACTACTACAGGCAGATATGACGTAAGTAAAATTGTTAATTAGTTAGCAATTAAACAGTAAACACAAAACATAACTGAGACAAAATATCCATGAGAAAGAGAAAGGAAATGGCAAAAATTACTTGAGATCTGGAACAGATGTGTCAAAGTCATGGAAGACCTCTGGCAATGTGATAGCTGTGAAGGCTGCCTCTCTATTCTCCTCAGGTAGATCAACCACTCCAGGTCTAAACGCCATCTTGATCTTAACAAATGCTTCATTGCAATCTGCTAAGAGGTACTTGGCTTTGCGGCTATGTATACGCACCACTCCCAACAAGAGATGACCTGATGTCCTCAAGGCCATTTTCACCTGGATAACAACAAAACCAAACATTATGCCACTAAGCTAGAAAATGTATGGTATAACCTATTCATTTGTTGAGATACTTCTTGCACCAATCTTAAGTTAAGATACATAATAAAAACAGAACATGAGAGCGGAAACAGATCATTCAGTTCTCCTCAGGTTTTTCCAGAAGTGAGGAGGAATTAGTTTAGGTATTTGGCCACAATGTGCAGTCCTGAAAAGTTTGGGCTTTTGATTCTCTCTGGTACATTTAAGGGCATTTGAGGAGCTTCCTTGATAGCTTTCTGTCATGGAAAATAAATTGGGCATCTCACACGACACTGACCACGAGAAACAAACGTCCTCTCCAATGCAAATGCTGTCAGATGATTATTTTTTTCCTATGAGCACATATCATATTAATTTTTGTCCCGGTTTCACACACACAAAATATAACCTGTTGTTCAAATACCAGCACATGCAAGTGGAATAAATGCAAGTTTTTCAACATGTTCAATATCATGGAATAAATACCTGCCCTGGTTTAAAAAAAATGTGTGCGTATATCATTGATAGAGCCATTGGATACCAAATAGATAAATTTGTTTTCTTATATAGTCAATAATCATTTATCTTGTCATATATATACTTACCTTTGGATGAATGATGCTGTCCACACATGATGGTACGTTGGTTTCAAATACATGCGCCTTGGTCAATTTCTTGTCCCAGTGAGCAGCTAACCATATTCGGGCTAGTGGTCCCTTTTTGCTCAGCACAAAGTGTGCATAAAACATGGTGCTCGGATGAAGTAGTTGCCTTTCTTCTTAAAACTACAGAAAAGATAAAAAATATATAGAAAGAATTTAATGACAATACTTTTTTGTAAAATGGGTAAAATTATTCTACCAGAAAAAGATGATATTACTTCGTACAAACTTACAAACCATCAATGACAAACATAACCCAGTGGCAAAGCTCGACAGAATTCAGCACAATTATTATGGCAGTTCCTTTTCAATATCAAAGTACAAGTCCGTGAATCATAATATTTAACTGGTTAAGTTGCTTTTTCACAATTGCATAAGCTTGTTTAATTTCAGGATATTTAACAATATCTTGATACTTGTTTCATATGGAAAATCATATTGGAAAAAAAAAATCAAAATATGGTTCAAATGCTTGGAGCTTGGAGGGCCTGGCGTGTTTCAATCCTAGCAGAATCTTTCTGAAAGGCTAAATGACAAGAGGACAAGAACTTGCAAGCAAAAGATACACAAGAATGGATGAGAGGATTGGGACAAAAAGGGGGGGGGGGGATTGGAGAAAGAGTGGTTAGACAAAGGGGGGTCAAAGAACACAATATCAAAGGTACAAGACTACAAAGGTGGGGAAGAATGGGGAACATATGATTACCCAGTAATTAATTTGGTGCTGGGTTAGGGTTAGAGTTGCTCAGAAGCAGACTTGCATAGCATAACAGGCTTTTTGCTACGTCAAAAGCAGATTTCTTGCAGATTTCAAATGTGACGTTTGCAGTTCAACGCCCCGTAGTTCATGTATTTCGCAAAATTCAACATAGCGCCGGTCGTGTAGCACTAGTGCGAAAATTACATGTAAAGGTATGAATGACCGAAAAATAGATGAATACAAGATTGAAATCATTCAAATAATATATCATCAGGCCTCAAATTTAAATGATTTTAGGGCACTCCGGCACTGCCATTTTGGCCCCAAGAAAGTGGACATTTTAGGGGCACTGGGGCCAAAACCATAGGCAACAAGGCCATTTTTTTAATGAAGGAAAGGCACCGAGGCCAAACACTGTTTTGGAGCCTACAAGTACAAAATAATGAAGAATCGCCTTAAAACTCCTGTGAAGTGACAAGGACAGATATGGAGAGGGGAATCACCTCATTTCCTCTGACCAAGGATACAAAATTAAAGCAAAGCTTATAACACGTCCTTTTGAAAATGCAAAAAGAAATACAATATCCTTGCCTATGGATAAATACATATCTCATATATCTCAATTACCCGACCGACCCTGTTTGTTTGCTGTAACCTGAAAAATGTTATCTGGAAAAATTGAAAACTGTTTTATTATTATCCTCAAGCCTTGACTACACTCAGATGCCTCCATACTTTTTTCTTAAGTTTTCTTTTTAGCTATATCCTCGAAGACCTCGATGTACCGGTTTTCGAGTGTGTAAGCATTTTATTCCAAGCAAGACAAAAAGTCGCATACAGTCTCAAGTAAACTGTCTGTAATAACTTTGCGGCCGGCCGGGCTCGGTACCTTGGATCGAACATAGGCCTATCCCTTATAAATCAGGCGGTTGGACGTGTGGCTTAGCCTAAGGATGGAGCGGCTTGAGCGAAAATCCGGCCACACTAGTGGGGCTAGCTTCTACACTTGTACAGTAAACTAACTGTAGAAAGAGAGCAGGGCTTCCTTTGATTTTTGAGGGAAATTTTTGGACTAGTAGGCCTAGTACTAGTACTCAGTAGTAATTTTTTTATTTTCGTACTGTAAACAGCAAATGCCACTTTAGGGCCAGGTATCATTGGAAAGAAGAGATTATAAGCTTTCTTTTGACACCAAGATAACTTAATTGGAAGATGCTCCGAGTGCCGGATCCGCTGTTAAAAATGGGCAAAACGCGATTCAACTTCAACTTACAATATCTTAAAAAGTAAACATCGTATCCTCCGCGCACAGCGAAAAATCCCTTACGCGAATTGGCACGAAATTGCCAAAAGAGGGCATCACGATCATCTCATTATGTGACGTCATCGCACTGACCAAAAATGGAAGTTTTCATGAATGAAACTGACACGCATGGGCACATACTCAGCAACTCGAATGAGTCGAATCATTGACACTACTTCCACAGACCTCGCCACGATCTTTCGAATGGCACCAAAAACGACCTTTTGACAATTTTTTTGTGGTGTCACCCAATGTTCGAGAACTCACGGACTCCGCGGTCGTATTTGAACTTTGGTCAGCTGTATTTTTTTTGCCATTTTACCGGGAAACCGCGACACCATCTGAGCGTGATTGTAGGTCGTTGAATATTCATAGCAACGTGTGTTGGGTCTGTTGGTTGTGTATAATTTGTATACTGAGAGCGCCATATGAATATGCATAGAATTGCATGGTCGCCGGAGTTGTCGTACGGCCGCCCATTGGTCGTTTCGTAGTCGTACATCGTGTGTGCTTGAATAGGCACATCGCGCAATGCGTGCTCCGTACGTGCCTGCAACAGCCCTGCGTGCGTGCATAACGAGTTGGGCCAGCACATGGTTTCCGTGACGTCACGAGCACTGCCTTGCACATTGACCAATCAGCACGGCACTTGTCACAAACTGCACTGTTCCCACGTATGGTACATAGGCCCTACATATGGTACATACTGTTCATACATATGGGGCCGGGAATTTTTGCCGAGGCAAAGTGATCTACGTATCAACACGTCCGCACAGTAGGCTATGCAAATTACCAAAATTAATATTCATACGATGACGTAGTGACAGCCATTTTGTGTGGAGCAGAGCCACACAAATTAAAATCCGTTTTCGACGTTCTCGTCTGGCATTGTCTGGACATTCGTCAGAAAAGATTGATTTTTATCAAAAGGAATGATCGTGAGTACAAATTAATAGGCCCCCTATGCCAGTATGCTGCATTTCATCTCTGACTTTCGTAGAATAGAAGCAATGGATCGAGTTTCAATTCTGTTTGTGATGTTTTTGTTGTCATTTGGGGACATTTTCGGCGAGAGTGCCGTGAAATTTTTGTTTTCCTGCGTAGGCCTACAACACATTTTGAGCTAGGCCTACAGGCCTATAATTCTCTGGGGCGCTAGACTGACCGTCAACCAAAGTCAAAAAAGGGAGTTCAGCGCCCCAGTTACTGCTGGGTCTATGATAGTTGCGATGATCGTAACCCTAGGTCTGACCAGGGACTGGGACCTTAGGGTTACGACAAAACTGGATAAAAAAAATGGGTACAACCTTTTTCGGCCAACTCCTGAAGTACGTTTCCACTTAGTTTTCCACTTTCCAAAATCCAAACACAAAATCTGACTACATGGATCTGATTGGTACTTATCAATGAATGCTGGTCAACTCGTACGCCAACCAACTCGTACGCCCCAACTCGTACGCTGACCAACTCGTACGCCGACCAACTCGTACGCCAACCAACTCGTACGCCAACCAACTCGTACGCCAATCAACTCGTACGCCGACCAACTCGTACGCCACCACAAAAAAAAAAACAACTGTAGTCTGTAATAACGAAATAAATTTTAACATTTTTTTGATGGAGTGGAGTGAGTGTGGGAAGCTTCTTTTTATAGTTTGTAATAACAAAATAAATGTGTGTGTTTTGAGAGACTGGAAACCTTTTTTGTGTGAGAGGATAGTGAGTGTGGGGGCTCTATAATTATTTGTAGTTTGTAATAACAAAATTCTTTGTGACTGGGTACCATTTAAAACAATGTTCTCTTTTGGGTTGCGTGGGATCTAAAAAGAGCCCTTTTTTGTTTGTTTTCTTCTTATTTTTTTTTTGGGGGGGGAACTGGGAACCTTTTATTTCTTCTGGCTGTCAATCAGCTACTAGTCTGCGGTACACATAAAAGCTGTCAGTCATGATCGTTAATTACTAATTACACCTCTCCCATGTCCGCACTACAAAGCAGTGTGATTGTGATGCGAATTTCCAAATCTGCATGTAGTACGGCAGTGATTACCTTTTTCATAATCTACTGTAAATTGTAATCTACTATATCAGGTATATGGTGCTCCCCTGCCGCCAATTTTAAAATACTCCCCTAAAATCTCCTGGTGCTGGAAAACTATCAGCCGGTCAATATATCCTCCATATCCTATACGTAACGTTTTTTTTGCACTTCCACATACAGAATGTTTCAATTTATGTTCACAAACGACATCCAATTCCACGTACACAATGTTTCCTTTATTTCCGTTTATTTTCACAAACGAGTTCCACATAGTGAATTTACAGAATGCTTCCTTTTATTTCCACTCAACAAGACAAAATCTACTGAAAAAAAGCCAACGTTTACAAACTAGCTTAACTATACATGGCGTACGAGTTGGTTGGCGTACGACTTGGTTGGCGTACGAGTTGGTTGGCGTACGAGTTGGTCGGCGTACGAGTTGGTCGGCGTACGAGTTGACCAAACGGCGTACGAGTTGGTTGGCGTACGAGTTGGTCGGCGTACGAGTTGACCAGCTTCGTTATCAATGAGTCATATAAAACCACTTTGAATATCGAAAGATCATTTTCTGCAGAAAAAATGACCCAAAACTTACCGAAGGTGTCGAGATTCCCTCCGTTTGCCGTCAGTCGGCCATTTTGAATAGTGCGCAGTGTGCCATCTCGACCAAATTACGTCATGCGCAATGCCGTTTTAATAGCTGTTCCACCTTTCAAACTCAAACTCGCAGCCCTATGGAGGGTGTTCCCAGAATAACACGTGCGCTGTGCATGATATACCGTGTACACGCATATCGTATACAGTATGGAGGAGGGTTTTTTTTTAGTCCGCATTGTTTGCCCATGTCAAGCTGCCGCTGACAATTCAAATCTTTCATCATGAACTAAAGGAAATTGCTAAGATTATCAAATGATTTCCTTTATGAATGGTCCCACAAACAGACAAATGTTAGCAAGTCACAAACTCGGTGCCGACCCAATCCATGATCAAACAGAAATAAAAAGGTGATCCACCTCATCACAGATCGCGCAGTGGTCGGAATTAACGCTGGACTGAAAAATTTATCCGGTCATCAATTACACCAAAAATGATCATATGGATATATTCCTAAAAATATCACCGGAATATTCCACTGCGGAAAAACCACAATTTCTTACTGCAAATCTGTAGTTCTGTACCGAGCCGTATACGGTAACGAACCCGGCCGCGATCCAAAAAGGTGCCGACCAAGCGCAACATTTCAAGCCCACGGCGAAATCTGTACCGAGCCGGCCGGCCGTGAGCCACCGTCCGTAACGGTGGAACGACGCCGGCCGCGATCCAAAAAGGTAGGCCTTCCGACCGAGCGCAATATACACTTCATTTCAAGCACACGGCACGTGTGTAACGTACTGATTGAGGCTTCGCTGGTGCACGTTTGCTTTGAAACTGTGGCTATTACGCACGCGGATACCAGGCTGTCTTTCTCTGCGGTGTGGGCAATGTTTTTACGTCTTAATTTTTTAATGCGATTTTCTGCAGAAAATGATCTTTCGATATTCAAAGTGGTTTTATATGACTCATTGATAAGTACCAATCAGATCCATGTAGTCAGATTTGGTGTTTGGATTTTGGAAAGTGGAAAACTAAGTGGAAACGTACTTCAGGAGTTGGCCAAAAAGGTTGTACCCATTTTTTTTATCTAGTTTTGTCGTAACCCTAGATCCCAGTCCCTGGTCAGACCTAGGGTTACGATCATCGCAACTAGGTCTACGTACGACTACGTTAGGGCAACTTAGGCCTAACCTGTACCTGCTAACTAGACCCGTAAACAGGGCCCAGATACATCGCTACTCTCAGATCCTGGGCCCTGTCTCTGTTGCTTGAAAAATGGAGAAACTTTTGCCGCTTGGCATCCGCTACGATCCGCTAGCTGAAATTTCACCAGAATGTTTAGTACTTACGTCTGAATATATGGTCCAATTTCCGCTCGCAGAAAATATTCCGTTCTCAAGAAATGAGAAAAATTGGGATTTTTGCAATCCAATCATGCACAATATTTCCTTGGTCGTTATATGTCTGGTAGATGTGGTGCCCTGTACCGATGTCATTAAAAAGCATTGGGTACTCCCATGGTACTCCGACTAGAAATAATGGTAGGGATCCCTGACTACTCAGTGCTTTGTCAAGTGACATGGGAAGGGTACCAGTCTGATTGGCAAGAAGGCAATGCAACACTACGGCTGTTTTGTGTCTAGTTAAATTTTTCTGGCGCATGCAGTAATGAAATTCAACATTATAATCTATAATTTGATTTTGATTTGTTTTTTTTCATTTTTAATTTTTAGTAGAAATATTTGTAAATTTTATTCTTTGCAGTTCCCAATTTATTTTCAATATGTACATTTCTCATTTTTTAAAAACATACATTAACCATTTTCTTTTCTTTTCTTGCCAGACAGTGTATGTTTTCCTCGTAAACACTCATGCCAGCAATTGGAGAGCCACACGATTGTGCATTAGATCACATTTAGTGATTATTTGGGGTGTTACCGTGTTCTTCTACTGTTTGGTTTTGTGATGCTGTAAATGTTTTTGTTTTTATTGTAACTCTTGCTTGCCCTAAGAAGTAATAAATTTAAGAAATAGAGACTAGATACAATACAAGTAATAAAGTTGTCCAAAGTTATTCTACTTTTTAATACAACTGTACTTATTACAAAAAGTTTGTATAGAAAATTGCCCCAATAAAAAAAAAACTGCAAGAAATTCTCAAAGGTTTCACTGATGAGGAGGGATATGAGTTTTAAAAAATGAACAGAAGGAAGCTACCTCCAGCTAAGAAGTGGGATGTTGCAGCCATTCCATACATACATCATAAGGTATCGTCCGGTCATAAGTTTCCGATGGACATATGTTTTCGATGACGAAATTTGATTCCCATTTACCGCGAGACCGTGCGTGATACTTCGTGACCAGTATGCCTGAAGTGATGACTACACTCAGGGCTATCTCCAACATTCAGGATATTGAGAATAAAGTTTTCAGTTGTGAGTGATACTCAAAAGTAAAAAACTATGTAATTTTGGGTATAGATTACTAATGCATTTTAAGGCTAATGTTCAAACGTTTATAAAAGACACAATCTGTGGTCAAATATTCCAAACTAAACTGTCGTCTGCTCGAGCAACTTTCATTCTTCCGATGTCAGACGGCAGGTCACGTGATCCCAGTGCGATCTGGGTTTTTATGGCATGCCAATGTAACAAAAGTGTTAAAGTCTTTCTCAAATCTAAGTGCCATAATTTTATTTTTCTCTTTTTAATTTGAAACTTTGCTAAGCTGATGAACTTAAGCTATCCACGTTTAGGCCTCTCATAATGATGCCATATATTATAAAAATGT
Source organism: Astropecten irregularis (assembly GCA_963971285.1). Taxonomy (NCBI): domain Eukaryota; kingdom Metazoa; phylum Echinodermata; class Asteroidea; order Paxillosida; family Astropectinidae; genus Astropecten; species Astropecten irregularis. The sequence goes on from OZ020259.1 coordinate 8,954,414, forward strand.
AGTGATAATAATTTTACCTACCATGATCTGTACCAAATTCTCATTTTGTTGATTCAACCATTTATTTATAAAAAATAATTTATCATTCACGATCTTTGAATCAAAACAGTTTCAGGACCTTTTATAAATAACTCCATCGACCCAGTTCGATCAAATCAAGTCAGGACAATATTTCATCAATTTTTGAGTGATTTGGCACGCCATAGCTACTCCGATGTCAATGAACTTTGCCGCACAACCAAGTTATCGAAAACTGGTGACGCGTTGTTTACATAGCGGAATCGATGTCGCTGTAAATGACGGACAATATTTCCAAAGAAAAGACTTCAACTTCGATGATTTTTACAGAGTATAATCTGGAAGTGTCCAGTTCAAAGTTAGTGAAGTGATTTTCTGAAATTTTATTTCGTTTCTGTTTTATAGACGTTTTCCCGTTATCCCATCGGAAACCGGTGACTGCAGGATAAGTAGTGATTTTGGTCTAATAAAGTAATATCAACTACATATAAACCAAAAAAAATTATTCACAGTATTTTATTTTTCAAACTAAATATCAACTCCCATGATTTATCAGGATCTTTAAATAAAGGATTTTTTTCTAATCAAAATAAATGAAACATCAGTCAACAAATATTTAATTCCTTCTTAAATACAGACAAAATACATCACTTTCAGTTGTATTAAAACAAAACCAAGAATGCATTCTTTTGGGTTTCTTTAATTATTTTCATAATTATGAAAACGGGCGTCAAAATCCAATGAACATGAAGTCACACAAGAAACAGCCGTTTGGTTTCCGCCTGCTTGTCAACCAGACTGGTGTCGTTTCTTAAGTCATTCAGCCAATATGTAAAGTACTGTGTGGAGTCTGGGATCCCTACGATCTCTAGTCGGAGTACCCAATGCATTCTAATGCACGTAATGAGACTGGAACAGGGCACCACACTACCGGACAAATACAGACCGTTTCTAGTTTGGAAATTGTGCATGATTCAATGGCGAGGAACCCATTTTTTCTCATTTCTTGAGAACGGAATATTTTCTGCGAGCGGAAATTGGACCATAGGCCTATATTCAGACGTAAGTACTAAACATTCCGGTGAAATTTCAGCTAGCGGATAGTAGCGGATGCCAAGCGGCAAAAGTTTCTCCATTTTTCAAGCAACAGAGACAGGGCCCAGGATCTGAGAGTAGCGATGTATCTGGGCCCTGTTTACGGGTCTACCTGCTAACCAGCTAGCCTAACCCCATTTTTACACTGTCACCCTGACTGTGAATTAGCGATTTGAAATGTTGCACAAATATCTTCAAAAGTTGTTTTCTTTTCCTAACGTTCAGAACGTTAGAAGTTTCAGGGCCCAAATTGTCCACAATCACCGGAATTATTTCCGAATTTGCCCCTGAATTTGCGTGGGGCGAATTTCAACTAACGTTAGTGCAAGAAGAGCTTCGTTTTCGCCCCAACGCTTCACTGAACGTTATTGCATAGGACGATAACGTTAGTCGTGTTACCTGATTATGATCACACACTCGGCAAAAACGGTGCCATGTTCAACTTACCTGAACAATAATTTTATTCTAAAATGAGTTCATGAAGTGCTGCGGGTCATCCGTATTATTTCTCAGACGGAAGATAGTTAATAATACGACGAACAGTACCTACAAAATAGATTCATAATTTTCGTCAACATCTGCAAATAAACACAAGCCAAACAGACCCCCGATTCTCGATCTCGCGAGAGCCGATGACGCATGTTTAAGGCCGGTAGTGGAAAGGAGTTTTATGAAATAGATTAAAATATAAATAAATAGACACATTTACTTTCAAAATAGTTTGAATATTTTTTTAATCAATTTAAAGATTTATTTGTAATTTTTTTTATTTATTTTCTTTTGATGATGATTTTACAGTTCCAGGGGCACCCTCTGACTACCGTCTTTCAAGTCAAACCAAGCGTTTTCTCGAATGGTTATTTTCCCGCTCGAGTCATTCCTAGACTCATCTCAAGCCTGTCAACGCCAGGAAAGTTTTGTTAAAAGTAATGCCACCGTCAATAAATTCCGCAATTGTAATTACAAAATTGTTCTATGTAATCTTAAACTGGTAAAAATTGCAAATTTGTACACCGTGGTTTGTAGCAAGAGAAGCTGAAACAATTCGTAAAAATATTAACGTTTTTTTAACGATTATTATCTATTCATTTGTGAAGCACAAATTCCATTAAAAACAATGTTCAAATGTGCTGTACAATAAAATACAGATATAAAATAGTAAACACTCGAGCATTTTTATGAATAGATAAAAGAATTAAGTAATACATTAAGGTATATATAAAAAGTTAAAACAATAATAAAGATGACTCCATAATTAGAAATGAATGACTGGCACCTTTCATGCGCTCACAATAAATATAAGAGTTTTTGTAGGACTATAAAATATAGGATACCGACATGCAAATTAAAAAATTTAAGTACTTGATAAAATTTTCAGAAAGAGGAAAAAATCATATTAAGTTAAAACAAGTTTAAAGGTAATATCATGCTTTGGTTTTTGTGAAAGAAATACAGATTCGTGGGCAAAAATATCAAGGAAAATACAGTAAAAGTAATCTGTGAAAATTTCAGTCCCATACGTTGCCCACTTTTTGAGAAAACAGTGAAAAACAGCCACAGTATTTCTTAAAGTCTTTTCTCTTTTATTTTTGATCTTTTAAAAGATCAAAAAGATTTTCGGTCGTTGTTTTACTAATTTCTGGATAATATACCATTTCAGGCGGAAACATTTTAACAGTATGTTTCTACCACCACCATCTTCATACCCTGTAAGTGAAACGTGAATCTGTGAACATTTCTGTTTTGGTCTCTTACCAAAGTATGATACTACCTTTTAAAAGATGCGTTTTTAACAATGATTTAAAAGAAAACAAACTGCCTGCCAGGCCTCCTATTATGACTATAGGAAGGGCATTCCAAAGTTTAGGGACAGCATTAATTAGCACTTGAAGGCACGATCCTCAAGAGTAATTTTGGTACGGTGAATATATATAGGGTAACCCCAAAAAAGTGTTAATAGACGAACTACGTAGACTGTATCGGAGATTATTTTGTAATGATAAGTTTGATAATAAACTGGAGCTAAACCCCAAAAAATATTCAAGGGTCAACAACAATATTTCAAAATTCATCCTGCTCAGTGCACCGGAAGTAGGTCAATTAACAATATTGTGTAACATGACAAAATGTATGTCGAGATTTAATTGGTCGGGAGATAGATATTATGCAAATTAGCCTAATATTAGGCTTAGGACCTACCCTTCACCGACGTGGATGAGCACTGCGTATGAAAAAATCATGCGCTGGCTCAGGTGGGATCGAACTCACGACCTCCAGGCTCATTAGTGCATATGCCATTTTCATTTGCACTCTCCCGACCAAATCATTAATATTCATGATTTACTGCGGTACCCGCCGCGATACTGGATTCGATTCTCCCTGCTGACCCCACAGCTAGCTAGCTCGGTGGCCATTATTTTGTACTATAGTGAGCAGAAGATCGTTTCATGGTTCGAATCCCACCTGAGCCAGCCCATGATGTTCGTGTGCGCTTGTTGAGTGCACAGGAGTAGGCAGTGCTCATCCACCAATGACGTCGGTGAAGGGCAAGCCTAATTTGAACATAAAATAATTCGTATGGCTGACCTATTACGTTAGCTGATCTATTTATGTTAGATAGTTCAGTTCAGTCAGAACTGAATTAAGAGTAAACAAAAAAAGCGATGAACTCAATTGCGGCATTGCACAGTTGACACACATCCAGGAGCAGGAGTTGTAATTGTTCGAAGATATAAGCGAGTTCATGTTAAAGGTATAGGTAAGAAACCACTCAAAAATGTTTGTATTTATTTTCCAGGACAGTTTTTGGAGCCTTGGAATGTTTAGAGTTCCTTACAGTATTATACAACAGCGCCCTCTCTGACGAGTACCAGCCGCTAATTCTTCAAAAACCATTTAAAATCATGACTCGAATCTCACAGATGTTCAGGTTGCACAGAAAAATGATGATGAACATGTCACCTTTCATTTTCTTTTCATTTTATGGTGGGTTGATATTGAATTTTTGAGATATACTCATTCTCAGCTGACCACCCCTAAAACAAGGTATGGTTCACTCACGTCAAGAGAAACCATTTAAAAAAAACTCTGCAAAGCGGCTAAAAGGTATATAGTATCATACTTAGGTAAGAAACCAAAACAGAAATGTTCACAGATTTACGTATAAATTACAGGGTATGAAGATGGTGCTGGTAGAAACATACCGTCCACATGTTCCGCCTGAAATGGTGTGTTTATCCAGAAATTAGTAAAGCAACGACCGAACATTTTTTTATCTTTTAAAAGATCAAAAATAAAAGAGTACATAACTGGTTTTTGCGACAAAACCGTTGCTGACAGTGAAAGCACATTATGTAATCCATCATATATACCTTTACTGACAAACCTGTAGAAGTTTGAGGTCAATCAGCCATCTGGGTCACGAGAAAATAGTGAAAATCCGTGTACAGAGAACTGTACACATTTCAACGAATGAATAAAACGCTTCGAAGCGATTTATTCCAATCGGAAAATAGTTTCATTTATTACTCAACGAATATGGCATTTCAGACAAAAACATTTCATGGGATGTTTTCTCTTATCATCACCATTATACTGTGTAAGTTTTATGTGAATCTGTGATCATGAAGTGTATTTTGTCTTACCAATTCTGTACCATCCCTTTAAGAAATACTGTGGCCTTTTTTCACTGTTTTCTCAAAAAGTGGGCACCGTATGTGACTAAAATTTTCACAGATGACTGTTATTGTATCTGTCTTGATATGTTTGACTATTAATCTGTAGTTTTTGGATAAAAGCCAAATTACATTTAATGCGGGACTTGTGTAGCCAAGTTTCACAACTGTCACAAGCTATACAAACTTGATTCCATTCTGAAAATGCATACCAGTTAGTCGAAGACGCCTTTCGCGCGTGTTGGATCCGATATGCATAATAATGTCCACGAGATTCATTTTAGTTAGAGTCCCTTTATACCTTGGGTGTCGATCCCCCGGGGGGGGGGGGGGGGATGAGGGGATAAATTATATCCCCCAATATTTGAGGTGGGGGGGGGGGTTGCGTGTATCAGTATCATCCCCCCAATATTTTGAGGTTGAATGTCATTTAAGTTTATTGTATAGAAATATTACATGTTTTTTTGTGTCTTCGCAGTGAATTTATACTACACATAATGTTTAATTCTTCTGAATATCGTTTTTAAAAGCTCTAAAATGCGACTTTTCGACTCTGTATTTATTAAAAAGTCCCTGGTTTGGCAGGGGGTATCCCACCTCCCACAGCCTCCCTCGCATAGGACACCAAATCACCAATCATCCCCCCATCCTGAAAAGAAATCGACAATCGACACCAGTGCTTTATACTGACTTTTGAATTAATTGTTCAGGGTGCAGGAGACAAGTGCTGACGTGACACAGAAATTACCATTAAAAAAACTATTATTATTATTATTAAAAATACTCACAAGTTTCTGAGGCAATCAACCGATAGAGCAAAATAAAGAAAATCTTCAATCTTCATTTTATTTTTAATCCAAGTTCGTTTGGCTAAAAGTCCATACAAAGAAAAATACCCCAAAATAATAAAACTGCCAAACTGTTACCCGAAACTGGAGAAACTGCAGCATGCGCATAATTAAAAAAAAAAGATGGACATTTAAACATCGGTGATGACTCACTTCACAATTCGCCTAATGAAATCATCCCATCAAATTTTACCAGTGGCAGGCTAAAAAATAGTAACCCTCCTCAGGCAAAACTAGTACCGGGTATATTATATCACCCCCTCATTTTTTGTAAATGCTAAACAAAATCATGGAGACAGGGACAATATTACACTTTTCCTCCTGACATTACAAACAAACAAATAGCAAAAGGTAAGCAGACCGTCAGGCGTTCAGGGGCACGCGATTCACCGGGATTCTTTCACCCGGCTTACCGGCTCCCATATAGTACCCATAGGCTTACTGGCAAGCCGACTACTGCGTATCCTCCCCACCATTGAGACCTTAGCCTGACATGCAAAGCTCTGAAGGACTAAGAGGGAGAAACAAGGCGGCCCCTGGACCACCGCGGTGCCAGGGTCCGCTCATGCCATGTTCCATTCATTATCAGAGAGTCAGGATCGGAGAATCGAACCCAGACTGCCGGAAGTCTGAGCGGTGGTACCATCGCTTATCCCACCGAGCCACAAGCGTTGGTGGCATCCCCGCAGTTTCTAAAACTATCTATAGCATACAATTGACTGGAGTAAAACATTAAGAAAATTTGTGAGATCTCACTAGGTCTCGAACTCGGGTCACTGCAGTACAAAGTCGCATCCCGAACCACTCGACCATGTCAAATGTATTGACGGTGGCATGGAATATAATAAATTGACTAATGTGATTTGTCGTAAAATCACCCCGGCGTGTTGTCTTTTATTTTTTATTGGTTTAATTTTGAAACAGTATAGCCTACTCAAAAGAAAATTTTTTTTTCTATGTTTATCTATATAAACCATTATTTTGGAGGTTAACTCATACTCATAGCCCATATAGGACCATTATTAGTATACATAATGATTAGCACAAACTGTTACACAGTTATGTTTTTTCTTCACTGCACACTGTAACTTGAGCCATGAGACGAAGCCCTAATGAACGAGATCACCTCAGTGAGGTTTCTTTTAAAAAAAATACTGAGTTTGGGGTCGATTTCACCAAACTCTTCGTAACTTACTATCAATCGTAGGACTTAACAATACATTGCAACCCTACGTGGGATAGGCCCACTACGATGGGTTATCCTTCGTAACTCGAGTTACGATCGATCGCAGGGCTTCGTGAAATCGACCCCAGGGACAGTTTTTGGAGCCCTGTAATGTTTAGAGTCCCATTGTGTGCATTCGTTTAGCTCCCCCGGGTCGACACCAGTCAACCTCGTCTGTCGTCTCCATTCTCTCGCTTGTTTTGTGCAGTAAAACACGACCAATCCCAGAAAGCCGGGCTGACCCGGGGAAGCTAAACGAATGCACCCTTTAAAGAATTACAACAGCGCCCTCTATGACGAGTACCAGTTTCGTATGATCACCGGCGGTGCACCCAGGATTTTGTCGGGGGGGGGGGGGGGCTCAAAGAAAATGTTTCTCCCACAAAACGCCCAACAAACAAGTCCTCAGACCTGCATGGGGGATCCTGTAGCTGGGTCGTACGTTCCGATACACGTTTATGCACAAATACATGTAATTTCATTTGGTATATTTGTATACAATGATGTACACATAGTGTATACAAATATACCAAATGAAATTCTGTGCTTGTCATTTTAGATAATTTGAAGACTTCTCATTTCAAATCGTTTCTACGGGTTTGCTGTGTTGAGCAGAAAAAAACTAAGCAAAAAAATCCCGCTTAAAAATTGCACGATACTGAGGGAAAGAGGCCGTCTTAATCCTTTTTCCACTTTCGAGATATGAATAAATATGCTGGTTATAATGTTACGTAACAATGTGGCTAACAGGTGTATATAGCCCGTAATAATATGGTAATGAATAGCCAGAATGGGACAATTAGGATTTGTTATGAATGGTGTTTTTCATAGATGAACGGGCTTGTGTTTTGTTACTCGGCAGACGGAATTACCGATCGCATCACCTTATCTCATCTATTGCGGCATTTCTATTCATGTCGACCATTATGCCACCACCTAAGTATGTACTATACATTGTACATTGTTCACTGAGACCACCAGAACTTCAAATAAAGGTGTAGTGTACATGTATAGGACAATACTGCCTACCATAACACTTCCCTGGGCAAAAGAATCATCCAAATTTTAGCCTTATACAGTTGTATATTTTCTTTTTGGGCAACTGTATAATTCACAAGGTACAGAAGGTGTCTCAGGAGAGAGCAACATTGATTCTGCACATCCACATCACAAACAGAATAGGCCTATAGTTTGCGGAGACACAGTGTATGTATAACTCTTTTTCAGATGTTTGGTTCTGAAAAAGAACCGGGGAGAAGTTGTCTCGACATCCATTTGAAATGTCCGTGCAACCTAACCTAGTAGCTTTACCTTTCAGTATTAGTAGGCCTCCACTGATGAGAGGACGGCAAGAGTACACTATCCGGAATGTTGACACAACTACTCATCGGTTCTTTTCAGAACCACAGGCATACAGTCTAAAAAAGAGTTACATATTGTGTCTCCGCATTCCCGCAAACATTACCTTTCTTATGGTACTTCCACCATGCAAAGCTTCAAGTTTAAATCATACTTATATAATCATGCCTATACAAAAACTGGAAGGTAAATTAATATCTTGGTGGCACAATGATTTCAATCTACATGTACTGTATTAGAATGATCCTGTGAGTACAGGTCTATACCTTGAGCCAGGGTATTCTTACCGGTTCGTACCTCGTCCTTTTGCGAATGCTTTGTGTAATTTATAGTCACAACCGGATATTCGCAATCAAACAAGTTACTAAGTTTAACAATGGAAATGTAACTTCAACTTAAATTTTGCTGATGATTACGGGGATGAAAAAGTTAACACCAACTGTTGCAAAACTCGGGAATATCTGCTTGTGCGTGACATTAATTTCGACGGGTATTTTACTCGGTTTAATAACTACAATTATCGGATTCCAAATCAAACACCAGTGTGTGTATTTTTAATAGTTTCTCTCTATACAAATAAGAAATAATACAATAATATGTATCACATCCACATCACTCCAAACATTATTACACCTAGGACCAATTTCACAGAGCTGCTTAAGCACAACATTTGCTTAAGCATGAAAAGTCTTCCTTGATCAAACTAAATTACCAACCAAATTGTCATGTGATGTTTACTTATTTTGACTTGTACTTGGCCATTGTTTGCAGATCATAACCGTTCACAAGGAGTTTTGGCTGGCATACTGACTTTATTTACCAAGGTTTTTAGTGCTTAATTTGCTCTGTGCAATTGTCCCCGGAAATACATACATGTATACCTATACAAAATTCAATCACTGAGCAGTGTTGCATTACGAGTACCGGTATTAAAGCAGTAAAATCAAAATTAATCATTATTTGATTCGCGACACGAAGCATCTTTTTGTTAATTATGTTTTCCCTTTTACCTCAAATTCCAACCAAATGGCGTGTTTGAGTGTAATAATAATTATGAAAATCATAACATAAATTCCTGTGGAAAAACATAGGCCTAATATTCGATGTTTCTAATTATTCATTTTTAACGGTCCATTTTTTTCACCAGCATTAATACAAAATTATATTTATACAATGAGTAGAAATGTCATATTGCAAATGTAACAAAAAGAAGCAATCCAAATTTTTTGTATTTGCTTGGTTTTCTAAATTATACCTTCGGAAAAGTCATTCAGTACACTCATGTGTGTGTGTATTTTAATATGCAGGGGGATCACGCAGCTTCTAAAGTCCACATTGAAATATACATCTTCAACTACTTGAACTTATTAAGCGAACACTGCACACATAACGATAATGCATGCATGGGATGATCACTGGATCATAAGTCTAAGTATTTTGCTTTCACCTCAGACCATGCCTAGATTTTGATATTAAAAATTAAATTCGACAAAATGTCCATTTGCCATAATTATGTACGCCGGTCGACATGACTTCCCGGCCTTCCCCACAGCAAAATACACGTATAAAGCTATTCTTTAGACTTTCAACTGCTCACTGGGATTAAAGTGAATTTAAAAACTATGAACTGCAATTTTACTGCAGTACCAATTTTACTCGAAAGTTGATTTCACCGTCATTTTTGAAGATATGTTCATTTTCTGATTTTGTTATTTTTAGTCGTTAAACTACTGTAAAAAAAAAAAAAAAAAACGTTAAAAAACTGTTTCTATTTGCACACACTGTTTTGTTTTCCAGTTACCTTTGAAATTGCCTTGTGTGACATGCATGGTCCATGTGTGGTGATAGAATGAAATGCAAAAGACCTAATATAAATGCAACACATTAACACTTAAAGGCAGCGTAAAGGATTTGCAAGGCCTCCAAAAACACTATTGAGCTTGAGACAGAAAATGTACTCAACAGTTCGTAAATAGTGCAAACAGTCACCATGGGAAATCTTGGTTCATCATGCTGGGTTTTTCATGGAAATCAAGATTTCGTGTCTTGTAAAAAGATCGTTCATGCGAACAATCTTTTTCGCATTTCGAAAGCGTGGTGTTACCGTGAAGGACTCGGAGGGGGCAAGATTATTTCGACCGTATTTCTGTTATTCAGCCAAAACGCACATCTTTGCAAATCCTATACAGGGTGTCCCAGAAAAAACGCAACACTGTGCCGGGAACCATTAAGTTAAAATTAAACTGTTTATCACTTTAAGATTCAGATATGTGATACAACCATGTCTTGGCCATATTGGGGCTGAAATTGGCAAAAATATGACCAATTGAAGAGTACTCCTTAAAAACAAATTTGCAAGGATAAAACGCATAGCGGTCAATACACACATAATGTGCAATTGTGCATGAAAGAAAGATGAAAATCTGGTTTTGAGGTTGGGTAATTCAGTCTTAGTTTTTCACTAAATATTTGTCAAATTGTGCTCAGATTCTACATGGTGATAGCCAAGACATGACTGTATAGCATATCTGAATCTTGAAGCGTTTCATTTATATATAATAGTTCTCGACACGAGTGTTGCGTTTTTGGGACACCCTGTATGCTCCCTTTATTTCAATACAAAGTCATGTAAGGCTCGGGGCGTCGCCTATCATCCTGAAGAAAAGTTGTTCTTCAGTTGAACCCCTATACAAGGTACTTGATTCAGCACGACTTCTCTTCCCAGAAGAGTTATTTACAGGATGGGATACTGTACACCTGTTTCAATTCACACCAAATTCATGGGAACTTTGTAATGAAATCCATGTAATCCGATAATTACTCCCGCTGGTTGCGGATTATCCGAATAACCGTTTCCGTACCACTTCTTCTCAATGGACTAATTTCACTGACTTCTTGATCCTCTGTTGATCCATCCGAACCTTTCTTAACTCCTTCCAGCCACTGGATAATTCTTTGGCGTTCTTGTTTATCATCGTCGTCTTCATCCCGTCTATTATTAACTGCTTCTAATGAAGCACTATTGAGCCTTGACAAGCGAGCGAGTCTCTGCTTACGGGACGTTTTCTGTCCGTTGGTTTCAGGTTTTACCGGGGGTCTTGTGGTTATTAATTCTCCTACTTCTCTGCGACCGCAGGATGGCAAAACTTCAGTTGTTCGAGCTCGTGGTTCAAGTTTGCCATTCGTTTTAGAATTATGCCCACGAGTACTCTGTGATAAGTTAAGCACTCCTTCGCTGGCTCTTCGTCTTTCAGAGAACGGAAGATGGTTGGGAGATTGGCAAGAGCGTTTTCGAAGAATAGTACTACCAGGGAGGATGTCAGTGATATCATCAAGGGGAAACTCGGTCTTAAGTCGTCCAACAGGCCTCGTTGCAGTATGTTCAGCACTGGATCTCCTCTCTATATGTTTCTCTTTTGAAGTGTATTGGTGGAAAGTTGGGGAAGGTGGTCGGGGGGAAAGCTGTCCCAGGCCCGATGAAGATGACCCATCGTGACTACCGTGACTCAGCAAGCTGTGTGATGATCGCTGTAATAACCCAGAATCGGTGTTCAGCAGCAAAGGTAACATTTTCACCGACCCGGACGCCCGAAAACACAGTCCCGGACCTCCACCTGCACGATCGAGAACAAGCAACGGGCTGTTGGAACGTGTAATCCTAAGGTCAACATTTGTAGCCGCTGTTGCTGAACTTGACTGGAGGACAGAGTCCGGGTCGTGGTCTGATATAGGCGGCAGTAGACGCGTTACATCAGGGAGGCTATCTTGCCTGGATCCGGCGTGCATCAGATCATGTGTACGTGGTCCATCAGCCAATCCATGTACTGCGTTTAAGCTTTTCCTATCACAATCAGTATCTTTTGATACAATTAATTCAATACCGAGCGCCTTCGTTCCACCAGACGGGTTCCTGGTGTCCGTGTTATCCATATAATGAGTTCGAGGTCCGGAGGTTGATAGGCTGCCAGTCTCTGACGTCACTGTGGTTCCGTGGTCAGCTGAAGTCACCGTATCTTTCATAGGTACACTCCCCTGCATTGTTGCTGCTCAATACAACGATCCAATAAGTATAGTCTCTTGTGTCAGTTCAGTAAATATTCAACCCACAGTTTGAAGTGAGACGAAATTCACCGACAAAATAAAACGGCTCCTTGTACAATTAAATTAAACAACCTGCAGTTCCATAATGTCACATTTTGTCGCACTGTACTTGACTGTCCATTAGATCAGTCCTGAAATTAGCACGCTGGGTAAACAATAGCAAAGTAAGATAATCACGAACTAACTATTTGATACAATGGAAGTGCAATAGCAGTGTCATTATCCTCTGACTTTTCGTCAGTCTCCACTCTGTATAAAATAGGAAAACCGAGGACAGAGATCATATATCGGTGCTTCAATCATATACAGGGAGTATACTATAGCGTCACTAACAAAATGGTCGATACTCCGGCAGCTCACTACGAAAACTTTCCTCAAATAAGTCGATTTTGACGGCTCCTCCGTTTCACATTAGCTCGTTGATTCTTGAAGGCCGAAACACCGGTAGATAAAATTGAAAAAAGTCCAAGCAATCCACCAGTGACCATGCAGCACCAAAGTATGCCACCAGGCAAGAAGCTATTGAATCGTTGCATACAGAACAAATTTAGTAATCCCTCTGCGGCCTGCTGCTTGAAATCTCCTACCTTAGTCTATGGTCCATTGGAGATTTCAGTGTCTTTTGTTCGCTTCCTCACGCCACAGTCGTTCCTTTGTTACAAAATGGTTTCATTTTCAGCTCTCGTGTTTTGAGAGATCAGCAAAGCGAATTAAAGGCAGTATGGTCTATATGTAAATAGCACGTCCGTATTTATTTGGGCTACTTATCGCTAGTTTAACCAGGTTCATGTAGCCTAGACCTCTTTTCCAAAATAGCCTATTGTATTTATAGATGTAAACAAGTCGATAGAGGATGCATTCCTCAACGTTTTATATTGGCATGGCTGGACATAATACTACACATGTATTACTTATATCATGCAGTACAACATTCTTTTTTAAAGTCACTGCAGTTTATATTTCCATGAAGGTAAAATATTTCATAGTCGTGTCCAGCATATCGACTGCACAAACTGACATATCGCAACCTGCCAGTTCCATTTTGAGTTCTTGTTTGCGAGATGGCGGTGGTCCCCATCCTCGATGATAAATGGGTTCAAACTTCAGTCTTCGCGACTCAGCCCATAGAATTTATCATTGCAGTTGACAGTAAATCCGAACTTGTGTTATCGCAGCTATCAGTTACTTTGCCAAACGAACAGAATCAAACTTCGGCCTTTATTGGTTCACACTAGCCATTAACCATAGACCCTAGTCAATATTCACAGCATGTGACATAGGGCAAAAGCATTTGCGACAACGAACAATCACTTCCCACGAAATATCGTATAGGCCCTACAAATGGACCGCAGTCACTTCCTTGTTCATCGACGTATGTAAGTAACAACGAACTGTAATAGCCAACGCAGTCCAACCATGTTATTCCTTAATCCAAGATGTTTCGCATTGTGTCGAATGATTCCTTTATTGCCAATGACTCCTTGAAATTATTTGATTCAAGTTCAAGGATTTGCACAGATCTCTTTTCGTGAGGCAAAATAAGGCGAACTTATGCTCTTCAAAAGTTCGCTTATCAGGTCAATTAACTGGCAGTCGGCAGTTGAAGTTGTCACCGTGTAGGAATAGTTAACTTATTAACTTGCAGATCATTTTGTTGTGTGTCGACTTTTCCACAGATTCCTCCGTAGACTGAGAAATGAGCATTATTATAGTCGTACGAAAAATAAAACTGTCCGTGATACTCCAATAGTTCTGCTCCGGCTGATGAGAATACAAACTCATACAGAAGTGGTCATTCCGATTTCTGATCCCATTTGGGCAAGTCGACATGAAAGTCGCAGGACTCAGTATTTCATATTGAATGAAGACTGTTTGCTCTTATTCAACTCAGCAAGGCGTACTGGTCTAATAAGCACAGTAAACATGACGGAAGATCTCCAACAAACTGCTGAGTGATGGCAGGAACGTGGTAATCTACTGGTTTTGAAACGTCGACAGTAAAATGAAGGTTAGCGGCAAGCTGTGCCCAGATCGCGACATCAATGAACAGTATGCGGATTTGGAAATCCTACAACTGCACTTCAGATAGAAAAACACCTGAAGGATGCGCCTTCGGCCGGCGTGACAGTGCAATGGGGATGAACAAATCTCTAGGTATAAGCCCTTCATTAGAATCATTGGGTTTTGTTTGTAGGTTTCTCTGACCTCATTGTTGAGACAGTGGCGTCGCTAGGTTCTCCAAGTTATGAGCATTTATGTGAAGCACTCTCAACGTCCCCATACAAGTGCGAGCTTTAAAAGGACGTCTTGATGAAAACCTCTTGAAATACTGCCAGTGTAAGATGGGTCAACATGTTGACCTGCGCGCGGAATTCAACGTTTGTCAAACTGGCACCTACGACTGTACATATTATAAGACAATGCCATGATATTGGTGTTCTGATCGATATCTACCGAATGTAAGCTTGGACAGATACACACAAAAATCACGGTAGTAACTTCAATGGGAGACTTTTGAGAACCGGTCTTCAAGTCAACAGCGCACGCGCACGCATAACAGCGCAGGCGCAAAACAACGCGCGCATGCTCATTATTGCGTGCGCGTGCGCTGTTGACTTGAAGACCGGTTCTCAAAAGTCTCCCATTGTTTAGGGATTGAACTAAAAAGAACTAAAAAGCTAAAGTTGTTTTTCATTCGAATTTGGTAAGGTTGTTTTTACTTTTTAATTGTGCCTTTTACCTCAATAAATAAATCATATTATCTTGTTAAGCGAATTAAACATTTTCATGAATATTGCGCAAAGGCCTAACGTAGGCCCAAATTATTCAATAAACAAAAAACAAGTTTACAAAGAAGAGAATACTCCTTCATATCATGGTGCAACCCACAGACAACTAATGTCATCTCCGCAAAACGTCAACTCTAACGCAAAATGTACGGCACTCAAGAAAGACATGTGTCTTTCAATGGAAGCACAGTGCACCACGACAACTTTGTCGCGACAACCCACTGGCAAACGTTATGTGAATTTTGAACTTGCTACCATTTTTACAAACATGCCTAAGCATTTTCAGAAAAGATCAGAAACGGTGCTGTACGTATAGGCTTGATCAGTAGTGTAGACACGTCCTCAGACCTGGGGGTTGATCATGTAGCTGGGTCGTACTTCCATATACGTTTGTGCATAAAATAACTTTTTTATATATATAAACAGTGAAAACCTGGGGGGTTGCAACCCCCCTAGCCCCCCGGGATCTACGCCCATGGGCTTGATGTGTTTTTATTCTGTGTCAATGGACTTAGCAGGAGGTTTCATGGGAGGCCTTGACATTAAATTTCAATTAGAGCATGCGACCCCCGCACGCCATTGACGCCACTCTCAGCATAGTCTACAAACGCTGTTGTCAATACCAGCTAACCATGACGGTGATAAATTGCTCCTTTAAGAGTTAAGACTGCCGGTACTTTTGAAAAAAAAAAAGTTCATGGTGTGGTCGGTGGACCCAAACCAACTTAATAAATGACACAAGGTCAACCTTCTATTGTCTCATCAACAAACAACCAACCCCTTTCAGGTCAACAGGTGCACAATAGCCACGATTGTTTTGTTTGGTGGTGGTTAAAAATAGACCATGGCTTCCAGATCATACCGAAACCTGGGGCCGATTTCACTAACACTTTGCGATCATCGTAAAGCCCAAATCCATCACTAAACGGAAAATTGCTACGCAAAGTAGCGACCGATTTTCTGTTTAGCGATGGATTTGGGCTTTACGATGATCGCAAAGCGTTAGTGAAATCGGCCCCATATGCTTCATTTTTGTATTGGTGGTGGCAAGGTGTACGTACGTCGGTACGTGTGCCACATTAAATGACACTCAAACGTCGCCCATGCATTGGATTAGATGGGTGTGAATTGTTATTGTGTGGTTTTGGGATGTGCGCATAACTAAACTTAATCTACTTCTAAACATCCTCCAAACCAATGAACTTGAAATTGACAAATGTTAATTCATAGACATAGTGAGAGTTCTGTGTCTACTATAAAAATGTGGACAGCAAAAGTGTCTGTAAAAGGTAGCGAGGACGCCTCCAAAATGACCAGGCAGTTGGGCCTGGAGTAATCGCAAGCGGAGCCTGGATATCGTAACCCAACCTAGGTCTACATCCACGTTACCGTAAAGACTGATACGGACTTCATACGACGACATAACCTAATGGAATTTAAACTATTTCTTAACAGTATTATTTGAGTGAAAAATACCGTTGTTCAATTCGAATGAATAAAGTAAATTCGAATGACATATTGTTATACTGCTGTGAAAAGTATAATGCAGATTCCAGGAATTATTCGAAATAGTGCACAGCTTGAATAAGAAACCTCGCCGGTAGCAAATGTTCCAAGATGACAGACCAAGTTTCAAGAGCTTTGCTGGTTCCACTCAACGTCTAAACCAAGCAGTCGATAATTCCATGTTCAAACAACACCGGTAATTGCTCGACAAATCTTTACGTGTAGGCACAATAGCCTGTAGTCATTCAGTTTTCTTGACCCATTCAGAATCTATACGAGAGTGATCACACATAGTGGCAAGAATGCTAAAGCGTTTGTTTATAGAGCTATTGAAAACTCTTCAAACATTCTGTAACATTGAAAGAAGGAACAAATACGTGATACAGACTCGTGTTATAACGGTTCACAAATTACCTAAACATGGGTTGAAGAAAGGGTTAAATTACTTATAATTAACTTCGTGGAAGAAGTAATTTTCGTTGTTGACGAAGTTTCCTCTCATATACCATCGGGAATGTTTCATCCGGACCGATGTCATGTTATGTACGAATGGTCCAAGGACATAACTTGGCATACATTGATGGTCTCTACCCATACACGAACCCATGCACATGCCCGTTATGTTTGTTGTGTCCACTTAAGCGACGTATCTAGGGAAGACGGCGTCCGGGGCAAGCGCCAAATTGCTCCCCTCATTCCAACTTGTGAAAAAAATAAGTCAAACAATTTGAAATTGGAATCTTTCTTCCTTTGTTCATCCGATTAAATTTCCAATGTTCCAACAGAAAAGCTACCCTTTTAGTGCTTTCAGGCCCCTTAAAGGTAGTATCATACTTTGGTAAGACACCAAAACAGAATTGTTCACAGATTTACGTATATAACTTACATGGTATGAAGATGGTGCTGGACATACCGTTAAAATGTTTCCGCCTGAAATGCTGTATTTATCCAAAAATTAGTATAACAACGACCGAAAATCTTTTTGATCTTTTAAAAGATCAAAAATAAAAGCGAAAAGACTTAAGAAATACTGTGACAAGTTTCACTCTTTTCTCAAAAAGTGGGCACCGTATGTATGGGACTGAAATTTTCACAGATGACTATTACTGTATCTTTCTTTATATTTTTGCCCATGAATCTGTATTTCTTTGACAAAAACCAAAGTATGATACTACCTTTAAAAGTGGAGCCCGATGCACTGAATGCAAACCTAGCAGTTTTTGAAAAGAACCGTTAGAAATATATTTTGCACTTGTACTGCAGTCTGAATAAGCCTAATTAGAAAGTGTCACATTATGTCTGCAAAATTATATTCCAAATGATTCTATTCAAAATCATTGGATGACTGGCTTCCACTGCTTCATGTGAAGCCAATGATCATTGTATAATACAGAGAACTACATGTAATATGTAAATGAATTAATAACCTGAATTTAAACAAGAATTAAATCTGTTTATAATTACGACAGGTTTAACACCAAAATAAACTTCTCATAAACAGATAAATACATGTAATACAATTTTGTTTAATAAAACAACATCCAACTAAATACAGTACATGTACATGTAATGTGTTTTACTTCAAAAAGAAAATCCTGATGACACAGAATGATAACAAAACCAGAAATCCAAGAAGCGTCTTCAATACCATTTGTCTAGAATTAAATGTATGTACATGTACATGTAAACACCTGGGTTAAACAAAACATCCAAAACTAAAGAGGTTATATTGCAACAAGTCACTGAGCAACATGGGCATGTATATATGCTAACGAAAAGGTAACATAAACATAATTATTCATCTTGTTTTCTCCTAATGAGTATTTTTGTTATTAGATTGAATAAATGCTACTTTATTGCCAAGGCAGATTGGTTCATTCTGAGATGACTTGAACTTATCATCATAGGATTCCTTATCCAATAGATCAATTAAATCAAGAAAAAAAAACCTTAGAGAATTTTAAGAAAAGATACTATTCCCCATCCCAGCAAATGACAGGAGGATGATTCATCTTGATTCATCCAGGATCTATGTACAAATAACATGTCCATCCCTCCAACCACTCCTGGCTAAAAATGGGTAATTGCTGTTATTACTCCATGTATTAAAGGCTGCCCTCGAACCAATCCTATGGCTAATACTAGGTGCATTGCTGCCATTGCTCCATGTATTCTAGGATGCCATATTGAATGTTTCCTTCAAGGATCAGACACAATGATTGTAAATAGGACTTTACTTCAAGCGAAATATGTCTTCTTCTATAAACTGACAGGATAATATGATCAAAATGATGAATACAATTTACTTCCATTAAATAACCCTCATTAAATAACCCTCATTTGGCATACACAAAATTCTAAACACTTTAAATACACAAGAAAGTCAAAATATGTGACATATTTAAAAGAAATCAGTTTTTTAAATGGCTGTGTTTGTTACCACATAAACTCAAACAAGTTATCCAATGCATGTGATAAAAAAAGCAAACATCCTGACAAAATTATAAACAAATCAAATGGAAGATACAAATTATAGCACACACATTTTAAATGAGATCTTGAACAAAAGAAACCAATCATGATAAATGTGGTAATACCCATGTTTGAGGTTTTGCATGGTGACAATTGGTACATGGATCGGTTTGTGGAAACACCATGCAAGAATCATACGTACTTTCGCACTTCTGTTCCGTTTCGTTCACACTTCTCTCGTAATGTCTCAACGTTGATCTCCTGATGATGACTAGAGCAGGCTAGTCGAAACGTTGAGACCGTCCGAGAAGTGCGACAAAGTAAGTAAGACAGAACAAACGATTCTTACATGGTGTTTCCGCAGACCGATCCACATAATACCCATGTTGCTATCTACACAACTACATTTAGACAGTGAATCTGCTCCAACATTCAGCCTGATGCAATATCCCAATACCCATAAAGGTCTCAATCTAACAAGTATGACAGGTACACAACAATGCAATACTTTGTAAATAAAAAGACGATTACTCCTTTGTACAATTTAAATTAAAAGTAGTTTCTACACAAAGAAAGCTGCTGCACTTTTGTGCTGTTGTAGTGTGCTCATTTCACAGAATAGGTCTATCATATAAAGAGAATATTGCTTACTGGGTAAACCTATGTCTATTTCAGCTTGATTATATGCAAATAGTCCTTGTGCACAATTCATGAGAGAGTTTGAATATGTCTACAGCACATACAGACATGACAGGTGTTTCTCCCATCACATCGTCACCATTTTCACGAAGGGACAAAGTTGGCAAAAATCAAAATTCTTTTTTTGGCCTAAATCGATTGAGGGTAATGCAAGGGACATCTTGGCGAACTAATTTTTGTTCAAATCAAATCAAATCATAAAGATCATGGAAATCAATAAAGGGCACTTTGCACCCAAATGGCATTTAACGTTTTCACGAAGAGACAAAGTGGCACAAATGCACGTTGTTCTATGGGTACAAAATATAGCGCGTATGCTATTTATTGCTTTCACGAAGAGACATGCTTGCAACATTACGCACGCGTGATTTTTTTTCTAGTTTTACAAAGTGGCATTTTGTGCATGTTTGTATGGGGAGATTTTGCATTTTCACGAAGAGACAAAGTGCAATCGGCCCTTTTAAATAACTCGCTCTTGGAGTTTTGCATTTTCACGAAGAGACAAATATCTATGGACGTTAATTACTCCATAATTAAGGGGTCTATTAACTTTTAATTAGCACCTCATGATAGTGTGTGTTTCGAGCTTCAAAATTGGTATAAAAATATTATAAACATGCCCTCTAAAAGTAGAAGGAAATCTTCAATTTAAAAAGGGTAAAACTTTAAAATTGATTTTCTCAAAACTATAGTTTCAACGCGCCGTGGCCACTTTGTCTCTTTGAGAAAACGGTGAGGACATGTCAACAAGGCATTTACTATTCAGGAATAAAAGTTATCTTTATATGACCACCTGAAGATTGCATTTAATAACTACCACTACAATGTACACATGTACATGTATTTTCAAAAGGAACATCTTCTGTTTTAGATTCACAAATGCACAAATTACATTTCTACAGAATAATGATTGGTGCTATACAATCTTCAAATGAAGTAAGCTTTCACACATTGAGAGCCCCGAACAAATGAACAAAAAAATCCAAGGAAAATTTGATCTTTATGATGGAAAATGAGGAACAAATTAAGGAGCAGAATATGAACATGTATAAACAGTCACAATGAAACAGCGCTTTTATAGTAACTGGCAATGTGGCTCCTTGTACAAGATCAAACAAATTCTTCTTGTAAGTTTCAATTCTTATATGGCAGATATCTTTGCCTATAATCTCAAACACATCATTTCTGCAGACTCTGCATCTATAGCAAAATGGAATATGCTAACTCTATGTGGCTTACTTGTTTCACAACATAAAAATAGAAGATGTAACCTTTCTAAGAAATGAGGAGAAACTAGACCTGGTCACTGCTGCATACCTGGGTGGTTGGGTGCCTGTTGACTGGACTGTAATCCTGGATGCAAGAAATCAACCCAGAACTCTGAATGTACATACTGCTTCTAAATCATTATAGGATATTGACACTTTCTCCTACCATCAACCTCATACATAAAACATGTGAACTTAGAGTCACTTGGAGTACATTACTGTATGTATGCCAAATGTATCACATACCATATGATATTGTTATTGTAGTTGTATTGACTTACCTGCAGCAGGCATGCCAAGTCCTGGTCGGTAACCTCCTCGAGGTAATCCCCTACCCCTTCCCAGACCAGTCAGATTGACCATAGGACCAACTTGAGGGTTGTTACTCAAACCATTTTGTGTGGGATTTTGTGTTGGGGCACGCGGTGTATAGGCTAATGTATTGGAAGAAGCCTGCAGGAGAGAAAAGTAGAAACATTAGCAAACTGTGATGCTCAGAAGGCACCTTTGTAACTTAATGCGTTTTATCTTAATAGATAATCATTAACAAATGTCCCTATATGTGGTTCAATAATGGAGGACAATCATCAGATTTCATATAAATAAGTGTTGTCACAAGGGATTTGTCGTAATAAGGGGAACATGAATATGAAAATGATGATGGTTGAATTATCAAATGTTGCCCTAAAAAGGAATTTTACAAATGAAAACAAACTTTTGTCATGAAAACACCTCCATTGACGTATACAAGGAAACTGAGAACCATTCTGTTTTACAACTGAATGTCTGTGCCTTAAAGGTACAATGTAGTAAGTATCTTCTACTAGAATTCAATATCTAACCCCAAATGGCGTTTTTCAACTCAATGCCACTTAAATATACTGTACAACAGATGAGATACAATGTGATATGACCATGCCTTACCATAGCCACAGTAGGAGGTTGTACAGAGCCTTGTACTCCTGCTGGTCTCACATTCTGCTCAGTTTCTGGAGAGTTGAATATATTGGCAGCAATGGTACGACCCTGCACAGCTATATCAATCCAATACAAAATTGATACATTTCATTAGATCAAAAATAAGATTTGGTCCTCAAACAATCTATATATGCAAGATGTGTAATTACCTGTTAAAGCAGTTAAATTATTGTCTGAAAACATGAATGTGTTTATACAATTGACAAGAGTTTGCTTGTACATGTATAATGCCCTCTACACCTGTATTCAGCAAGTTGATTTGATCACTTGTCATTTGATGGTTACATTTGTTGTTGAATATTAAAACATATGCAGTTAAATGTACACAAAACTGGATTCATAACAATAAATTTGGGTGAGCTAAGAAAATTTTGAACAAACCAAAAATTGTCTCTGGGTTTTTATGCCTAGCTCATTCATTGGATAGATCCTATAGGGTTAAGTTTCAGTCATGTGAATCATGATAAAGGTTTGAATAGAGATTTGTCTTAATAACACATTGTATCTTACAATCAGATCCTTACAAAATTATGACAAACTGGAGACAATAACTCTACATATAGACATTATCTTCCCAAAACATTATCATTGTCTAAACAAACTGACAACACAAAATATACAGACATAGAAAATAACCTTATTCATGGCTATTTTTATGTGTCATAAATTCAAAATCATGATGTCTTTTGTTTTCCTTGCAGTTCATCTACAGTCATATGTTACATCAAAATCCTAAAAATCTCATCATTAAAACAATCAAACAAAATTTAAGGCTTTGCATGGTGACAATTGGTATATGGATCAGTTTGTGGATACACCATGTAAGAATCATTTGTACTTTCCCGCTTCTATTTCATTTGCACTTCTCGTAAGGTCTCAACGTTTTGTCTAGCCTGCTCTAGTCATCTCTTGAGTCTCCTGATGATGACAAGAGCAGGCTAGACGAAATGTTGAGATCTTACGACAAGTGCGAACGAAATAAAAGTGTGAAAGTATGAGCAATTCTTACATAGTGTTTCCACAAACAATCAACAAACCAAACATAATGTTTTCAAATTTAGAGACACCACCAAACATGTTTCCTAGTTACAACAAGAACATTGAAATGATGGATTATCAGTCAGTAAGTCAACATACTGAGTGGCTTACAAAAGTGAATCCGGTGCCCACATACCGAACATCTTCTAGACTCCTCTTTGAGGTCAAATACAATAGCACTCTGCACTTGCACTAAAGACAGCACACCGGATCTCAGACAAACATTGCAACCATACAAACGTGAGGTGAGTGTGCTTGTGTGCATGCATGAGAAGTTTGTCTGACATCCGGGAATTGTGTACATTCGTGCTGGCCAAATCACTCGTGTGACCATACGTCATTAGTGTGGAGCGCTATTGGATGATTGTATATGGTGTACTTGAAACCTTACTATGGTATGCTGGCAGATTTTCATTCATAGCTTCCAGAGATTTGGAAATTGTCTATTTTCAACCTTGAAAGTTCTCAATAGGAGATTGCTACAAAGGTAACTATACAATACTTCACACAATAGTCTGAGCCTAAGGTTAAATTCCTTTGTATGGAATGACCATTTGTCCCACTTGTCAATCTAATGCATCATATGAATGGCAATTCACAGCTTGATAACAAACCGGGCAGTTTCATGTGGACTGAAAAACTTTTCAAGCAGGTGCGGAAAACAACATCAAAAGAAGACTTCATGAAAAAGGACCCACTTAAAGGAAATTCCAATGTGCTAAGAAAAGTACATTTAATTTAAATCGTTTTGATGCTGCTTTCTGCTTGAGAGAAAGTTGTCTTTTGTGGACCACATTGGAATGAGTGTTTGCAGAATATTTGACTTACAACAAAGAAGGGAGACTGGCACAGGTGGTGCCAATGGGTTGTTTGCTTCAATTAATCCTTAAGGGGCTTTAAAAAAAAAGCCCCTTCCAAAAAGAAAAAAAGAGGGATAAACAAATGAGTAAATGAAGAAAATAAGCATCTTCAATGAAAAAAGAAGGGGCTCACTTAAGTAGTTTCACATTCATGATAGCTGCTGCATTAGTCAAGAATTACATGCAAAATACCATCTAAGATGTTTGCTTATGTTTCCAAGAAACAATAAAGAAAAATGTATAATGTAATTAATGAACATGCCTTTAGTAATCAATGTGATTAATAACAATGTGCATTTCATACAAGAAAATTACATGCTTGGGCCTCATCTAGCAAGTAGCAATCTTTCACAGTTAAATCGTTTTTTTTTATACATACAGGTGACACCTGATTTTCTTTATTTTATTTATTTATTTATATTCGGGCAACAATATACAAGAATATAAAATACAGATAAACCTCAGACAAAAACATAAAGAAAGACAGGCCCGCGCCCGCGGATTGCCCAAAAGCGAAATAAATCACTATACAAAAGGCTATCCACACAATACAAATTACAATTTCTTTCAGAATCCTTGTGTTCCAGAATTGAACCATTATTATGTGTAACAGAAAAAATACAAAAAAAAAATGTATAAAAGGTTGAGATACCAAGCCATTGCTTTAGGCTGATTCACTTGTGTGAGGGAAGAACCGAACAATTAGACTGCCTGTCCAAAATGTCCGATTGAAGCACCCTACCATTGAGGTGAATATTTTGTCTTTAAAACTTTGAATACTTCTGAGGCATAACACATGATTGTTCTTCCTTTCTAGTATTACAAACATCTCAAAGTGATGTGGTTGATGAATTGTCTTGGTTTGGTGGTTCATTAGATTCTCCATGGAGAGACAGTCAAAGCATATTAAGAATTGTAAAAGATGTGCCAGATACCTGTGATTATTAACATTTGGCAGGTAATGGCAAATAATGTGGAGCAATCTTTGTGATTCTTACAGCTATGACAGGCATACTGTGCATGTCACCATGCATATCCCAGTCAACATTTGGTTCATTCCAACACATCATAATTATGATGCATTACAGCCTTTGTTTTAAAAAAAGTAGAGGGTGGTAAATGACAGTCAGTTCAGAAACAATGACCTCCTGGAAAGATGTTAATCAAAACATTCCTGTTCAAATAAGCCTGTTGTTGTGTTGAATGTCTGTAATGTAATACATGTACTACCATACTGGCTGGGATCACAAAGTATTAAATGCAGAATGAATGTCAATCACATGGGTTGGATTTCAAGTATACTCTACATGTAGCTAACCCATATGACTAGCTGGAAGCTATGGTGTTGTAGTGTACAGAGGATGTATCCAGGAGAGTAATAAATATAGGGTGCTAGCCTTGAAATCCTGCTACATATTATGGTGAGATAACTGGTCTGTCTAACTCACATAGACTGATAGAGAATTCCTTCTTTCACAATGTCACCTCCATTAAAAGCATACAACAGAGAGATGGAAACACCACGAACAATAACAGCACTGGTCAGACAATGTAACTACCTCCATGCTTTTAACCATTAGTCTCAGCAAGCTTTGCTTTATGTTTGATACTGTCTGGCTGTCTGAACCTCTTCTGAGTTCTATTGAACCAGCGTCGTATTTTGAGTAAAAAAGAAAAAAGACCGCAGTGAGGCTACAATACAGTATTATAAGCACGGTGGTCATCCATGGTCTTTACTCAGAATTAAAGACAAAAATCGAATCCATATTAAACATAATCTTCTTGAAATAAATGTATGATAAACTACACTATAGTGAGCTTATGCAGCCTTTAATTATAAGAATACATAGTTTCACATTGTTTCACATCAGAAAACATCTTTCACATTATACCTACAGGAAGAAGAAAGCTATATACAGAGGTAAAAAGAGAAAGAATTTACAGTGACACTTATACTCCCTTTCCCATGCAAGCAAAATGTTCTGACAGCTAGATAGAGCTACCTGTAACAATCAGGTGTTTAATGACCTTGCTAATATTGATGTCTCTATAGAGAGACTATGCCTGGATCATGATGTAGGAAACTGCCATGGATTTATGGCACAGGTGGGAAAAGAATGCTTTGTAAATACCGGTTTCACACAATGCTGTTATCCGGGTAATCCTGGGGCTAACGAAAAATTTTACCTTGAGATTACACAGGTAATTTGGAGCATTCACACAACACTTCTCCAGGTTAGAAATTCTCCGGGTTAACTGCCTCAAAACCCCACTTAACCCGGGTAATTTTTAACCCTGCTCGCGAGTTGTTTGAACCCACCAATCTCGGGGTTAACGGCGGCCTTGAGACAAATCTCCGGGTTATCATTGGATGTGTGAATGCTCGCCCAGTTTTCCAACCCGGGTACGTTCATTCAGCAGTCAGCGTGCTCTGCGCAAACCCGGAAGTAAACCGTCATGGCATGATGTTATTTCTCAGTGCAATGATTGCACTGCAATGACGTATTGCCTTTTGTAGCTGGTACCTTGAAACAGGCTTCCGTTCACTTATCATTTGACAAATAACAGGGCACCAATCAACAAAAGAGAGTGCACTATGCAGAACTTCCACATGCACACGCGAAAATTACATTCCGGTGTCAGAAGCTCAACTGTCTGGCATGCCAAGCTATCCAGATGATGAAACTGGGCAGCAACTTTCGAGCATTTTCATCATGATGTGCGCATGCATAGTGTGACGTATCAGGACCTTATTGGTCCACCATGCCCAGAGAGACTGCTCAGCACGCGGACAGTCTATCCCTTGACACTGGCATTTTGCAATCGACACTTCAAATAGCATAATGATGCAAGAGACCAGTAAAACTGGTAAAATGTTGTTCAAAAGAAAAAAGAAAAAAAAATTGTTTTACAATGTTGTGCTAGATAGACAGCGCTTTCTTTGTCGACTTCCAAGAAAATTCTGAAGTAGTATGATCAATGCTAAAATGTCGTGCTGTTGTGCCAAGCGGCTTTGAGCGCAATGGATTGGGAGAGGGCAGATGTAGGCTTGTGCACATTCTCCGGGTCTACGCTTCAAAGGCGTGAATGCCATCACAACTTACCAGGGTACGCACCAAGCGGGTAAAGCTCAATTGCGGAGAGAAACTTGAAATGTGTAACTGATTCTCCGGGTTATCTTTTACCCGGTTGCGGATAACTACCCGGGTAATTACTTACCTGGGTAAGTACATGTACAGAGGTGTGTGAAAACAGTATAAGGAACCTGGGAATAGGAATATCCTAGACTGGTAAATGTACAGCGCTTACATACATGTAGGCTATCTCAACCAGTAATACGGTACTAAACTCAGCCTCAAACTCTTAACTCTAACTATTTAGAATCAACATTCTCAGGAAACCAGACAACAAGTTAATGTACACCATTTACCACAGATAGTCAGATATATCAAAACCAGTGGCTCAGTGGTTACTAGTAATCAATCATTCATTCAACCAATCTCTCAAAAGCAAATGAATCACACTTACCACCAATTCCAGAAGCAACAGGCTAAGCTGTTGCACCACATTCCCAATAGCGTTCCGCACTAATGACGTCACATGAGTGTACAAAATCCCCTGATGTCAGACAAACATTAACTCACACACGCAGTGTATCATGTACACCACGCGTGCGCGCACACCACACATTTGCAAGGTTGCAATGTTTGTCCGAGCTAGTGTGCTATTTTTAGCGCAAGTTTGGAGTGCTATTCTACTTATTCCCATAGTGAGCGCTACAACCTCTGCTTTACTTTTTTTTAGACCAGGTTGAATGTTTAGGCCTACAACTGTTAATTCCCATTCCAGAGAACCAATTGTGCAAAATATTTAGTGGCCACATATACATAATGATACATGTCCATGCATACCACTGCATGCTTCACACCAATGGATCTCCTAACTTCACCTTGCCGGTGGCCTTAATATCATGATACACAAACCCCAAAGTCCACTTGATTTCTTTACTTAGATGCACAGTTCCCTGTAGGCTTGGATTACAAATTTGGAATCGGAATCGATTCCGTGAATTTTTTTGATTTTGTGTTTTTGAGTTTCGATTCCAAAATCGCGCCGAGCGATTATTGGGTCGTTCAATCTTTGAACCAACGATAAATGAAACGATTGCATTCTTCCAAGAAATGAATCCTGGCTGATTAACACATCACAGAACTTATAAACTGCGTGCGGCACCGTCTGTTTTGTCGAATGTGCACGATCAATTGATGCATAGCTCTGTAGGATTAGTTGGAAAAGTATATAAAACATGATACAACGATCGTTGCTGCGACGTATTAAAATATGTCAGATTCTGGTCTCAATCTACGTGCATGTTCGTTCCGGAATCTGGTGATGATTTGGTGCTGGCAACCTTACAGAATTTTCAGTCAGAGTTGTTCATGACTTTCTCAGCGTGACAAGTCACATTTTTTACCGCGAAATCTGCTCTTTTTCGGACTCGTGATGCCCTGGCTGAGCGGAAATGCACCGTGTTTTTTTGGTCTTAGAGGTGCTTTCGGTGGTGGGAAATCATGATTCATTGGGTGCGTGTGCGTTGTTGTCCGGCAGTTGCCATGCCTACCGGATCAGTGTATTCACTGACAAGCTTGCACGTGGTTGCCTGAAAACCAACGTGCTAGTTTCCATTGATGGGTTGCCAATTTATGGTGTAGCGTCCCGCGGGCACCAACCAAAGAATGCAATGTAAACATCTTTCGAGGTTGAGGAAAATGTGGAGAAGATGTAGACTTTCTTGCTTAAAATGACAAAGAATCTGCGATCCATTTTTGCCGATGACAAAGTAGATATGCCCTAGGGCCTACTCGACTTCACCTTCGTAATCATATTTCAATGGAATAGTTTTGACTCGAGAAGTAATAAACCAAAACGGAAGGAAGGAAAGTTGTCTCCGCAGCGCCGTCGGAAACTGTTTGGTTCAGTTATGAATTTATAAATGGATATTCCTCTGGGTGCGGCATTGTTTCAAGGCTATTGAATTAAATTCATGCCAATAAAATGTGGATTTTGTAAGATTAGGACAAACTAAAATTACTCAGAAATTATAGATTGGCAAGAAAATTATCGGCTGAACGACTCACGATGTATGACCACTAATTCCTTACTATACTTCGCGTGGTATGACCGATAAAAAAAATAAAAAATAAGATAACGTAATTTGTGCATTTAGAAGTTGCCGGCAATACTGAAAAACAAGGGGTTTTAGGTATACCTACCACTAGACAAAGTGGCTACTAGCCCGCTGTACCAATGCCTTTGCCTTGCTGAATTCTTACGAACTTGTACTCGTTCGTGCGTACGTCACCCCCGGAGTTTGCCTTTATTTCAATGTTGTTTTTGCCGGCGAAAAATGGAATCGATTCCGACTGGAATCATGATTCCAACTTGGAATCGGAATCGATTCCGAAAATGCTGAAATTCTCTGCATACATTCTTGTAAAATTAAAACACAAGTCTAGGTACTTCAATGCTTAAAATACATCACAGTATGTCCCCTATGACTACAATACACACATCTTCGCAAATTGATTTTCTTCTTTGATTTACATGACGAGGAATGAGTGGAATTGTACAGGAAATATTACACAGATACAGTTATCATTCATATCAGATTGATATTGATTGACATACAATGTAAACGGAACTCACTTGTTGTATGTCTTGGAATAGCACTTTGACTTTTGGGAACAAGAGTGCCTCTCCCAAATCCCATGAGTCTATGAGGAACCTCTTGACCAACAGAATTCACCATCCCTGAAAAATCAAAAGCATCAATAGTCCTATTAGAATAAATCATGTCCAAAACCTTCATTATTAAACCTTTGTAAGGAATTAAGGGACATTACATTGAAGACAAAATGGGTGATATCACACATTATTATTACTTGTTGTATATATGATAATAGGTAGGTCTATTATGCAGCTGAATAGTCCAAATTGCATAGTAATGATTCATAGTAGGCTCTTGCTCAAAATCAGTGTCTTCTTTTCTAGCATCCCTTTACATCATACATGTACTACGAATAGTTACTGTACAGGGCAATTTCGCTCAGATAATGAAGCCATTTCATCATCCTTGGTGGTCTCTAAAAATGTTCCCTTCCAGTTATAAGAAGGTAGCCAGCAGAAAGAAATCCTGAATGTGCACCTCTCTATAAACATTAGATACGGAATAATAGTGAATATCTATGGAATTCTCTAGCAGTTCATCTTTATAATGCTCATTAAGTATCAAGAAATCCTTGATGCAGAAAATACTTGTGCATCAATAAAATGTCAGACGATTCCTTTATGGGACATTGGAAGCACAATTCTCCATTTCATGATATCACTCAATCATGGCATATTTCATGTCCCGATGATGTCTGTATCACTGGCGCCACAAACCAAGACATTTTAGAATCAACAACCAATAATGCAATTACATGTACTTGCACAATATTGGAATATTCCACTGGTCCATATGAGTTAGTCAAGAATATCCTTGGCATTCAACAACAAAATCTAGGATATGCACAGTACAATAGAATTACAGGTATCTGTTTTATATTTGTTTATATTCTTTCTTTGCATTTTATATCTACAGAATGATAGATTGAAATATGAGCTGAATTTGATATAATAAATGTGATGTATCAAGGTTGCATAATATTACCATTGTGTGCATTGTGTGAGTGATGTTCCAGTGCAATTGCTGCTTTGGGTAGCTGCTTAGGGCGTCTCATTTCTCCTGTATTTGACTCTGGTTGCTGTGGTTCTTCCTCCTCACTGCTATTGAAGCACAATGGGAAGATTGTCACTTAAATGTAATATCATACTTTGGTTTTTATCAAAGAAATACAGATTCATGGGCAAAAATATCAAGACAGATACAGTAGTCGTCATCTTTGAAAATTTCAGGGCCATACGGTGCCCACTTTTTGAGAAAACGGTGAAAAACAGCCACACTATTTCTTAAGCCTTTTCTATTTTATTTTTGATCTTTTAAAAGATCAAAAAGATTTTCGGTCGTTGTTTTACTAATTTCTGGATAAATACACCATTTCAGGCGGACAAATTTTAACGGTATGTTTGTACCACCACCATCTCCATACCCTGTAAGTTATAGGTAAATCTGTGAACATTTCTGTTTTGGTTTCTTACCAAAGTATAATACTACCTTTAAGTCCATGTCAAATAACGTCTGTGGTGTCACAGAGTTCACACAATTTCACATTGCAGATTTGCTGAAAGACTTCCTTCACCTACAGTACGGTACTCGTTTTTCCAGAATATGTAAGTTACAAGTTGCCAATAAAATACATATTCACCAACCACTATGTGCAGTATTATCTTTCTTTTGGGGCGAAAATTGTCCACCGTTTCTCGTATTAAATTGACAAATAAAAATGCAAAGACTTGAAAGGTGACAAAGATCTCAACAGAATGGACTTAAAACTTTCATCAACTTCAAGACAAGTCAACCAAATGGGTCATGGTTTCAGGTACATGTACATCAACATGCACGTTACAACAGTTGTGACATGTTCTCAGACAACACTTGGTATATTCAATGATTGCTTATACAACAGGTATTGAATCAACAAAGGCACTGGCAAACATCATATTGAATGGATATTATTTTGTATCAATTCCAGCGATTCACAATCGCCTGCCACCGTAAGTTTGCAATGCGCTGGCCAATCACAATGCGCGGAATCAATTTCATCGACAAACTGCGCATGTAGAAAGAGGCGTGTTTGTTGACAAAATTTATTAGTTGGCCAACACTTTGCAATCTCATAGTGGTGCACTATTGTGAATCACCCAAATTGTGTGAAGCAACGGCCCCACCTTTCTGTTAAGAATACATACCAAATAACTAGGTCAATTGGGGGTTGGGGAAAAAGTCATCAGAGCATGGAATTTTGGTTTGCCTTTTTGGTTAAGAGGATGAAGCAAAAAAAGTAAAGGAAGAAAACTGATTTGACACATAACCCAGGAGACATACCAAAGGAAGAATAAAGGCATCAAATTCCATCATGTCATTTTCATCTGTCTCTTTGTTGTAATGCACCTTACTTTTACTACACAGTAGAATGCCACTATAACAAACACCGCTATACCAAACACTTGGCCATACCAAACATCATCCTTGGTTTC
Source organism: Astropecten irregularis (assembly GCA_963971285.1). Taxonomy (NCBI): domain Eukaryota; kingdom Metazoa; phylum Echinodermata; class Asteroidea; order Paxillosida; family Astropectinidae; genus Astropecten; species Astropecten irregularis. Next base: position 8,986,543 of record OZ020259.1, read on the forward strand.
CAATGTTTGCGTACAATGTATATTGGCCTGCTGAACATTGTTCACTATAACAAACGACCACTATAACGGCTTTCCACTGTACCAGCAATGTCCTTATCTCTGAAATAATCTCTAGAATACTTACTCTTCCCCTCTGTCATTATTCTTGTTCACTTCTAACAATTTCCTGGCTAATTCTGTCTTCTGTGCTGTGGTCATCCTAATGAATAAACCAAAAACAAGCAATTAGAAATGCATACTGCAATATTCTTATCAAGGCATTTTGAAAGACAGAAAGAAAGAAAAGAAGACTTATCAGTGAGCAATAGAAACAAAATCATAGCAGTTGAGTAAATCATATGTCTAATGACCAGGTTTGTCAAAAGTCTTGAAGGACATGTTTCTACCATCACCATTTGTATGTTAGTTTATTGAAGGTAAAATTAATTCATTTTCCATCCTGCAAAGATTGTATCATATGAGGTTCAGACTTGATACACTAATCTTGCTACTGAATAACTAGGTGGGAATCCACTCATTTAAGGGAAGACAATCCCTGTACTTTTAGCAAATATTAGCATATTACGAACAACTTAAAAATGATTTCTACAAAATTTCAACCCTTATGGTCACCTAAAACTTCTTAAAAATCATGTTTGAAAGAGCCCCACGTCGTCTGCTCTGCCTTTCCATGGGGGCCGCCATATTGTGCAAGCTCGCCGCTCTTCAGCCAAAACTGTGAAATTACAGAGGACTTAGCAGTCCCACTTACCGGGATGTATATGAAAAACGCCATACATCTGGAAGTGCTAAGTGCTATAACATCATTCTGTCAGGCATTCGGGTGCTCGAATAGGGCAAAAAAACGCTGTCAACAGTCTTTTCAATGTATTTCTAGCAGGTAAAGTAACCTTCCTTTTTTCAACAATGGGCTGTTTACATCGTAATTGCGAGCGGTTTTTGCACTCGCGTGCATTAGTTTATATTAATATACGTCCCACTCTACTTGAATCCTCTGAAACATCATCACAGGGTGGGCTGCACAAAAACATGGCTGCCTCCTGTGGGAGATGCAAGCAGACAACAACGGTCTCAAAAACATTGAATACCTGCATTATTATTTATTCACAAGAGACATTAAACAACAATAGTGTCAGGACTCAGGACATGCTCTGAACACTAACAGTAAGCTAAAATTACATGATTTGTTTTCCTTTTAATAATAGTCAATCATCACTTCATCACTGCCAAGCTTAATTAGCTTACCCAACCACAGTATGGTCACCTCCTGCTTGGGCTCCTTCAGGGTATGTCCTCCTTTGATGTGGAACTTCTGTTTGAAAAGTAGATATTGTGAAATAGGAAGCTGAGTACAATGTATTATATACTCTTATTTCTTGCAATGTTCAGTACCAATGTTTTGCACGGTACTTCATAGACTCCTTGCCAAGTATATGTACTATACAAACTCATTGCAGATAGTGTACAACGCCCTGCTTCACATGTTCTATAGTCAGCAGTCAGCTCAAAACCAGCAAAGGGACAATAATAAACAAGCAAATAAATCTAAATTTTTGACCCTTAAAGGAAATATCAGGGTTATATATTTTAGGCAGAAAAACTTGAACAACATGTTTCTACTATCACCATCTTTATACCCTGTAAGTTATAGGTAAATCTGTCAACATTTCTGTTTCGGTATGCTTCCCAAGTATGATAGTACCTTTAAAACCTGCTTCCATTTTGTGTACATGTAGGATGCACTCTCACTCCTTCAATATAAACCATTCTTAGCCTCACATATAAGTAGACATCTAAAATACATTCCTCTTTCAGTATGTAGTTTGAGAGTGGTGTCAGACAAATAGCAGGTTATGGACCCTGGGCCTGTTTGTTTTGGCACACGATCAGTGATCTTGCAGGTCCACGTCCCATGCAGGATATGCTAAAATGGGATTGGGAGCAGCAGGAACAATGATTGAGTGCGAGAAACAAACAGGCCCTATGACAGATTGTGGAATACTTTACCCAAATCCCAGTTTTCAGAGGAGTGTAGTGGAACATCATGATGATAAGATGGTACTGATGTGTCTCCTTTCAAGTAGTTAGCATCAGGATTCTTCTGTGCTTCAGCATGTGCTATGTCTGGTTCAATGGTGTTCCTATCAGGGCAAGTGGCAACATGGTGGCGCAGTTCAGAAATGGGTATAATATGTCTTGCATTGAAAGGGCAGCAATCTACCGGAGCTCCCCTGTGATTCTACAAACAAAGCAAATGTAACAAAAAGCATGAGATATATGTGGCAGTTTCTATTTATACCAAGAAGCAACCATGAATACACAAAGGCAAGCAGAAATACCAAGTAACACAAATACCATGATTTCATCATGTGCAGCAGCGACCATTGTAGGAGTGGTCACTTTGACAGGCTTTGGGGATGTAAGTTGCACCTGACAAATTATGGCTACAAGTACGTATATTGGACTGCGGCAAAAAGAGCTAAAATTCTTTGAAATAATTTTATAAAAACAAACAGAAAAAATCATGAATTTAGCTAAATTATCATTTTGGGGGTTATGTTGTTGAGATTCTGTATTTTGCTTAACAAAACTTAGGATTTCCAGAAAATCCAAATGTTCTTGTGAGATAAAACGCTTTATAAATTAAACTGTTCCAAAGTCATAGAGGTGTTGATGAAAAAAACTGTTACAGTATCAAACAATTATTAGATCTTAATATGATGGATGTTCCACAAAAACATGGATGAATCACAAAAATATAAAAACATGGCAGCCAAAGTTGGAAGTCAACAATTTACAAAATGCAAGGTGTGAAGTATAATGAATGATCATGATCAAAAGTCACTTCAACATCAGCAAGTTATCTAGTTGCGATGATCGTAACCCTAGGTCTGACATGGGGACAGGGACCTTAGGACCATGTCAGACCTAGGGTTACGATCAGGTCCCTGTCCCCATGTCAGACCTAGGGTTACGATCATCGCAACTACAAGTTATCATGCACTGGCAAACATTTTCTTGTACTTAAACAAAAAATTGTATCTCTTTTTTAGTACCAGTGTCAAAAGTCAAAACAAGACGAAAATGAGTCCACCTTTTTGGTGTGCTAAGGCCCGGTTCAGACATCGTTCTTATGCCTTGTTGAATACAGTTCAATTCGGCGCGACAGAAGCACGGTGTAAGCACGGCAGTGGTTTCAGACGTCGAACTTAATACAAACGTGTTGCCGAACTTAATGCATCCAAAATGGCGGGCCAGGAAAACAAACAGCGCTTCTTTGTATTTTCAATAACGCACAAACAAGAAGAATGCTGCTTCAACAGGCACTAGTAACATTAAATAATACATGTAGTTGAATAATGTAATGTACTCAGTGGCTTCATTTTCTGATAGCTCAGTGTGCAAATCTTGGGGATGTACATGTAGAGCAGTAAATACACCCAATGTTTTTCATGCCCCAGAATCTTTTATTTTAAAGCAAATTTGGTGAGCCCTACGTGGGAACTGGGAAGACTTATAGAAAGAATGGATGGAACTTGGTCACCATGAATTTGGACTTTTAAATTTGAGATGTCAAGTTGGATGAAATCAGCCCCTAAATTCGTTCTTATTTTGCAATGTAGTGGAGGAGTGCTGTCTTTTAGTCTCTCTCAGGTAAATTTGGCCGTTTTACGGGTATTTTTCTTTGCGTTGACTTTTCAGCCACGTTAACCTATAAAAAATTGAGAAGAAAATGAAAATTGAAGAATTCAGCTTTATTTTGCTGTATCGCATCGGTTGATTGCATCAGAACCTTGAGAGTATTTTTTTTTCAAAGTTGCAACTTTGTGTGGTAGCCTATAGGAAAAGATTTACTTGTCTGCACGCCATTTTGTTTGAGAAACAAAGCTTGTTTGTTTGTTTGCTTTTTATCAATTCTTTTCTCACACACATCACGAGCATGCGCATTCCTACATATGACCAGTATTCAGGACCAACTGCGAATTGACATTTTATTCGACACGGCATAAGCACGACGTCTGAAACCGCGTCATGCTACTGCCGTGCTAAATGACATAAGCACGGCAGACCCTGTCGAGCTTAAAGCTTCACCCTGTCGAGCTTAAAGCTTCTGCCGTGCCGAATTCAACTTGCCGAGCCAAATTGGTTTCAGACGTCGTGCTTATGCTGTGCCGAATACAAAAATCCAAGTTCATTTGTATTCAACAGGGCACAAGCACGACTCTGAACCGGGCCTAAGTTGTTTATGCCCTGGCCTTGGGTCATTGGAGCAGGAGCAGTGGCCAAACTGACCACTTGTGACTATGTGGTCAATTATCTGTTGACAGATACATGTATAAGGCAGTGCCGGGTCTGAGCACCGATAAGATAAAGGTTCCAGGGACGATGCTAGGTCTTCATCAATCAAGTTCACCACACAACGACGCTGAATTCCTGAGTGTAGTCATGGAGGAAACTCTGAGACTTTCTGACCCAATTGGTTTTATGTCCTATGCACTGGGTAAAAGTTTATTACCGCATGGTCACACTGCAGGTCGCTGTGGCTTGGAATTTAAAACTTGCCAGGAAGAGCTTTGATTCGGTTTTTCTGAGTGACCAACATTTTGCACCGTTATAAAAAGGCAAGATAATAGGCCTAAGTATACGTGTACACTTAATAATGAACAGCATAGGAATATTTTCTTTTACTTTTGATTTCAACAAAATTTGAGGTACTACCCAGGGAAGGGGTTTGACTTCCCACTGCTGATGTAAGTCACATTTGGTAACCGGGTGACCACTGACATGACTTACATGGAGCCCTTGTATGCAGGCGTGGTAGCTAGATACACATTTTGTTATGGTCTTGACAGGGCGATCTAAGACATCCGAGACTGAGACCAAGACCGAGACCAGGTCTGGAGACCTACAACATTGCCAGTGTGAACAAACAAATTTTACTATACTAGACGATTCCATAATTTACTTTGAAAAAAAGAAAGAAAAGAAAGGTGGACTGTAAATGCCGCATGGTGGTCAAATGAATTTTGCATAGAATAAATGGTTTACCTTTCTGCACTTTTTCATGTGGTAGGGCCATCTCTTGGCTGAGATCCTGTGCACTTTGTCATAAGGACAGACAAATAATTCCTCTGGGTCACAGTTTGACATATCAGGCAAGCAGAACTCATTGGCATGCATGGCTGATGGCAGGTATCTTCACTTCACAAAACCTATTGGATAAAATACAGGGTATTATTTGAATTGGACCAATAAGCAAACATGTCAATAAATCACACAACCACCAAACTAATGGTACGGTATTATTCATACAGTATTACAAATTTCAACAATAATATAACATGCTTGGAGTAAGGAAAGCCTGATATTTTTTTCTCAAAGGCTAAATGACATGAAGACAAAAAAAAGTTCTACGAGTGAAGTTTGAGGGATGACATCTTTTTTTGTTACTGATCTATATTGTTGTTGTTTGTAGCATTGCTGCGAGTATTGATAAAATTATCCCTGAGATAATTATAGCAGTATGTGCGTGGTTTGATGGCATCTGACAAAGATAATTGACTATTAGGGACACCACCAAAGAAGGGCTGGATAGCTCAGTTGGTAGAGCGCCTGTACGATATTCAGGAGGTCACCGGTTCGAATCCCGCTCCTGTCAATTTTTCTTTGTTCACCTTTCAATGATCTATATTATTATGAGGAGATAGAATTATGGAAACAATTGATTGCCCTTCAACGATACAGATAAGCACTTCACTAAGTGCTCTTTGAGAACACATGAACAAATCATGCGCTGGCTCATGTGATATTCAAACCCATGACCTCCCAAACTAGCATGACTAGTGCAGATGCCATACCCGCTAGGCCACCGAGCTCAAATCCCTTCTCAGTGGGCCTGTAATTCATATGTTATTATTGATTTATTTGTCCAGAATCTAGAATTATGGAAACAATTTCGCGACTCCAGATTTTTAAACATGTTTGATGTGCCGTCTGTTGAGGAAAGAGGGATGAAAAGGGTTACATGTATCTACGGAATAGAAACAAAGTTGAAAAGTGTTGAGTTAGGGGTAAACCATGATGCGGTGTAGGGGGTGACACGAAAGAAGAGATAATAGAAATTAAAATAAGAGAACACAATAATTGTAAGTGACAGTTAGTCATTTCCTTCCTATATTAATAAAAAAACATTGAAATTCATTTTAAACCAACTACCCAAAACAAATTTCTTTTTCTAACTGACAGCTTTTTAATGACTTTCTCTATATCAACACAACTATTTGCATATTCATTTTTAATCAATACAAATAATACACTGCAGTTGACTGCTCATCTGCCGAAATAATCAGTGACCTGAAATACATACATGTATATATAAAATGCTTGGAGTTAGAAGGGCCTGACATTTCGATCCCAGCAAGGCTTTGATCGAAACATCAGGCCTTCCTAACTAATAAGAGCATTGATAATTAACAGGGATAACAACAAAATAACAATCTCTGGAGAAAACTGGAATTAAATAATTCAGTAATCGACAGAAAATACATTAGTGAAATAGAACAAATGGCAAACAAACATGCAATTTCCTGCATGTTTGTTTGCTATTTTGGACACTGTTTCGTCCCAGCAATTTACATTAATTGAAAATCATATTGAAACACCATTTTTTAGCCATCTATTTTATATTACTGGCAAAACATTGACTTATAATGGAATTGCTCACAAAAGAAGAGGAATGAAATAATTTTAGCAACAAATTCTTTAAAAAATATTCACCCCAATAGTTTGCCACAGGAAAGCCGCAACCTAAAAGGCTGCACAACAATGTTCATATGTTGAGCACAACACCAAGCTATCTCCTTAATATTCACATCCATTTGCACTGGCTTTGCTGATCTCAAACAGAGGTAATCCAACAGCTTGTTTCCCTGTAACCACACTTCTGTAGAACTCTTTGTCTGACAGTGACACATTTTCTTCCATGCTACAACCCTGACTATCTTCAGCTTCACTCACTACAGAGACTTTTTCTCATAAAACATCTGTGGGAAGGGCTCTAGTCAACCTAAAAATGGCCAAAATCCATTAATAATTCAAACCTACATGTATAAGCACTGGCAAATATCTCGAACATACGCCGAGAAATAAATCAATAATAATCGTGTTTGACAACTTCCTCACTTTTTAACTTCCTTTTTTATTGCTGATCTCACAGGAATAAAAATGAAGCAAGACAACTTGTTCTAGGCAAAAAAATAAATCCTGGTATGTTTAATAATGCACATGCCAGATTTAGCTATTAAGCTAAGCGAAATCAATTAAGAAACCAAGCATACTACTGACCTGTCACTAGGGAGAGCTTGTCAGAGTACGGAGGCGAAAAGAGATTCCCAATGATATAACGCACATGGCCCCTGTTTATAAACCAAGGACATCTATGAACAAAGAATTGCTAATTCTGCCATATGTGCGCGCACAGTACGGAGAAAGTACCTCCGTCAACATTGACCATGTCAACCCCTAAAAACACCGCTCCCTGGATTCAGCAAGCACTACTACAGGGAACAGTGTATGAAACTTAAAAAGGGGTCTGGACAGCAAAAGAAAACGAACAAAGATAGCATATATACAATTTCTACATTACAAAAATTTAACTACTTGAGTGCCGGGTTTTTATACTACATGTACATGTACATGTTCTTGTAACTAACCCACACATATTAATAGGCAAATCTAATCTAAACTTTACCTTCAACCAGCACCAATCAATGTACATGTACTAAAATAAGAACAGTTAAAGGTAGTATCATACTTTGGTAAGAATTAAGAAAAAACCCAGAAATGTTCACAGAATTACGTATAATTTTCAGGATATGATGATGGTGGTGGTAGAAACATACCGTTAAATTTGTCTGCCTGAAATGGTGTATTTATCCAGAGATTAGTCAAACAATGACCGAAAATCCTTTTGATCTTTTAAAAGATCAAAAATAAAAGAGAAAAGACTTAAGAAATACTGTGGTTGTTTTTCATGGTTTTCTCAAAATGTGGGCACCGTATGGGACTGATATTTTCAAAGATGACTATTACAGTATCTGTCTTAATATTTTTGCCATTGTGCAGCCTGGAATGAATTGCATAATCTAGCTCTAAAGAATAATTCTAATTCTAATGAATAATTAATGACAGTCGTCGTATCACGAGACACTACACATCTATTCTAGGGTGGCTTTAGCGCTGTTTTGGGATGAATATGCATAAAACATAAATACCGGTAAATAAATCAAAACCACTATCCCTGTTTAAGTACAATGTATGCACTGAAGAACTTCAAAGCTAATTGCTATGAAATTTGCTTAAGATGCTCCAATTTGTGAGACATCTGTTTTTAATGATCACATAATTTCACCATACACTCTCTCTGAGGAAAGCAAACAAGCCTCTGGATTATCAGTTGGTAACCAGGCTTGTCATCTATTATTATATTATACACCATTTCCTCTGAGAGAGGGTCTAATGAGTATACAAAGAATCTAAGGCATGTCATATACGAACCATGTGCAACACGGGGGAACACCACCCACCACAGTACACTTGTAAGGCAGTGTGTCTGAAAAGCAGAACAGCCATGACCACAGCTGTCTTTGCGCTGATTGGTCCAGCCTCGCACAGCGCATTATTCAAACTCCCGTCAAAGCGATCACGGGAGTCTCCACGATTTCTCCATAACTTTGGTAAGTTTTTGCCCATTTTTTCTTCAGAAAATGAACTTTTGGTCTTGTAAGTGGTTTTATAAGATGCGTTAGTAAATGTAGATCACCTAGGCCTAGTTCAAATATGTGTTGCCATTTTTAAAAGTGATAAAAAAATAGGCATATCTGGACAAGTCCGAGCACAAAGTGACTGAAATAGTAACAGTGTACTACTTGGGATTGAATAGCAATTACCATGCATCGCAGTGGCATAGTATGGAGTCGACTTGTCTCGGAGTCGAGTTGTCTTTGGAGTCGAGCTGTCTCGGAGTCGAGTTGTCTTTGCGGTCGAGTTCTCTCGAGTTGAGTTGTCCCGTGGTCGTCTTGTCTGACATTCCTCGAGTCCTATCCTGAGTACTGCGTTTAATGCGCAGCATGCACAACGGTATTCACACCCGACGTGTGATAAAAACCATGGAGGTAGATTTAACAGGATAACGGAAATAATTCCACTGATGACCATTGCGGAAAAAGGATTATATCCTCCAAGAGTTAACTTATTGGATACAAATTATGATGAACTTCAATCTCAGGTGAGAAAAGCTTAGGTAGCATACCTGTAAAGTGAGTTTTACAGGGTTTTTTACCTACAAATTGTACACTTGCAATACAGCGGCAGCCATTTTGCTCAAAACGCCCTCTGTTTTATACTACTTACTAGTGTTACTTTTAGTTCCATAGAGTTTAGAGTTGTGCACAAATTATGGTCATCAGTGGAATTCTTCCCATAATATATCTGATACTCACCGATAAATTCACTTCTGCAATGTTTTTCCGATCTACCGACCAAGACAGCTTTTGAAAGACACAAATCCTACGTGAAATACGGCCAAAATCTCTGCTAGTACTACTAGTACTAGGCTCACTGTCAATCATGTCAATGAAACTGCGAATTAAATGCACCGTACGCGTACCGTGCATTGCAAGCATTGAGAATCGGAAGTGAGTGAACAACAGACCGATGCATTCACAAGAAGGGTTGTTATTACCGGTAGGCCTACTAGGCCTAACCATTTCTTTTTTTATGGACAAAAGTTTTAATAGAAAGTATACATACAAATAATATTGTGTTTTTAAACAAATAAAATTGAATAATATGCATAATTTGAAGCTCAATTTTTTGGTAAAATTTAATATTTGCACCATTTTCAACCCTCTGTTTAAAGTGGTAAGGGCCACAACAATGCTGCACTGTTAAGAAAAATCAATAGAGGGAGACATCTCGGAGCGCGCGATATTTGATATGCAGAGCTAAGTGTGTATGGCAAGCTCCTCCTTCCAGTTTATAATTGCACATCTAGGCTATTTCTAGTCGGGGGTTGCACTAGCTGGATCTGAACCCAAAGTTAACTTCATTCTCATGTCTGAAGTGGACGTCAAACGTACGGTAGGCCAAGGCTTAATATGGCAAAGGCTAGACTCAGAAACTGGGGCACTGACACGACTGAACTGAGTGAACTCCCTTTTTTAATTTTGGGGTTCAAGGTAGCCCCACACACTACCAATGATTAGTACTACTACTATAGGCCTACTAACGTTAGGCCTACTCTCATACTGACATAGGGCTGTAGATCATGGCTCTCTTTTAAAATCTGTCTCTCTAACGTTACTCATTGTGCATGGCGACCATAGAGAGACAGATTTTTAAAGAGAGCCATGATCTACACAGCCCTATGAGTATGACGTGTGGGACTATGGGGTTGACGCGATGACCGTTGGTCCGTCAACCCCAAAATAAAAAAAAGGGAGTTCACTGCCCTGGGTCTAGGTAAAGGCCTCTACATTTATCGCGGGTATTCCAGAGCCTAAGGAGTAAGGTCGCTGGTGGTTTGAAAATTGAATCCTGCTCCATGATCCAGTAAATTTGTCGGGGTTACCTAAGTTTAGTACATTCAGGGAAGCTGGTACCCAGCTTCTACAGTAAACTAACTAACCTAAATATGACTCTTCATGGGTACCAGCTACCCTGAGTGTACTAAACTGAGGTAACCCCAATTTTTCTTTGTTCACATTTCAATGACTTAAAATAAGCCTAAGTTTGTTTCCCTTCAGTGTAGTTCAGGGTTTTAGCCACTGTGGGTGGCGCTAGGCGGGCCAGCCCATCACTGGAAATTTGCGCCCGCAATGTAGGTCTGAAATAAACTCTGCGGCCCAGCACTAATTTCCGCAGAGTGAATAAAAGTATTACCAATATCGTGAATTTTGATCACATTCCGGGATAAAATTTCCCTCTTTTCTGTTAATGTTATACACCTGAAATTCATTGAATATCAGTCCTTAAATGTAAAATGTAGCTTTATACCATTAAATGGCTCTGCCGTCGAAACAGTGAAAATTTTGGCCTTGGACCTTGATCATGTTGCTGCTGTATTTTTCTCACCGCGGCTCAACTTCATATCTAGAGCCCACCACTAAAATTGGTCTGGCTAGAACCCTGGTGTACATAGTAACTTCAACTTACTTGATGATTTTACTTTGGTCAACTTGCACTAGTTGCGATTATTGTAGGCTATTATAGACCGTATACAGGGTTCCTGAGGTTTAGTAAAGTAGAACACTCAGGTTAGCTGGTACCCATGGCTCAATAGATGAAGAGTCATATTTAGGTGAGTAGAAGCTGGGTACCAGCTAACCTGAGTGTTTTAACCTCAGGAACCCCCTATAGAGCTGTACGTTAAGTACTGAGTTGGTGTTTGAATGTGGAGAATCGGTCTAATTGAATCAACAGCGCACGCGCAAACCACGCTTGTGCAATTGTGAGCATGCCCGCGTTATTTTGTGTGTGCACCGATTCTCCAAAGTCTCCCATTCTGAAGATCAGTGGATCCATGTGGCCTAACTATGTTCATTGCAATTGCTCAACCTGCTGCTTTATGACGGTGACAACCATGATGCATTTGGTATGGCCCACTCAAGGAAATTAAAGGAACAATCATTGATGGATTCAAACAAAACAACCACCATTCTCTGCTTTTTGTTTGTGAATAATGAATGCCCAGTGGTAATGGAGGAAAATTATGATTGATTGAAGCAAGTTTTACTTTACAGTTCAAGATGCCTCAGGAGTTTCATGTGGTACGTTGCTATGCCTGCCAGGTTTTCCAAGTACATCAAGTCAAGAAAATTCCCAAATGGTCCTGCAAGATGTGTGGTGAGAAACAGTCTCTCAAGAAGGTATGGAATCTTTACTTCATAATGTAGCTGGTTTTTGCTTCTTTTTATTTCTTGATGATGCCAATCAAAAATTAAACCCCCCCCCCCCCCCAAGAAAAGGTCCCAGCCAGGTCAGATTATGGATTTGAATTAATATGGAGGAGGTCAATATGTTTGCAAAACTCAGTACATGTGCACATTTGAAATTGGTAAGAGATACAAAGCTAGGCTGGACTTTTCAAAATATCTACTTAAGGTGACGTCATCAATAGGTCAGTTTGGCATTGCGGTTCTTTCCTCGCCTTTCACCTCTGTGGACTGGGTTCAAGTCCGGCTCGGTTCATGTTATGTAGTAAGGGAATAATATGGACTTAGGATTGCATGTATTTTGTAACTCAGAACACGCTGTTTATTTCACATGTCAGGAATCTCTCAACATGGCGTCGCCTCTTTCCTTCTCAACACAAGAGGGCGCTATCAATGTAAACACAACATTTTCCCCTTTTGAAAATAAGGGAACCTCTTATATCAGAAATTGTAACACATTGATAACTTGATCATTATGGGCATTGAAATGATCAGAATGAATAAAAAAGAAAAGCAAGAAATGTTCAGAATGTTCACAGCTCTAAATTGTTTGTAGTTCACAATGTTTAGAGTTCAGAATGTCCACAATCCAATTAAGCAGAATCACAAGAATCAACATGCAGGCACAACTTGTTTGTTTCTCTAAATGGACTGAATAACAACACAAGTCACAGTTCACATATGGAAGTCCTTAACCCAGTTAGGTTTTCTGGTATGTCTCTTGGGACGACCCTTAGGTTTAGGAGTGTCAGTTTGTTCTTGTGTCCCTGTGGTAGGCATTTGGATTGGTGGTTTACTGGCCATTGCCAGGTGTGATGCATTCCATGTTCGGCCATCCTCAAGCTGGAACGTGGATGGACCTTTGGATCGAGCGATGCGCTGTGGAGGTCCATAGCGATTTGAGAATTTGTGAACGTGTCCTGGATTCTTGACACGAACGTAGTCACCTGTTTGGAAACGAGGTTGTACGGCACCTCGCTTACTGTCCGCATACTGTTGGTATGTGTCCTGTGCATGCTCAACTCGCTGGCGGATATCAGCAGATTGATGATTTCCAGCTTCAGTAGGGCGAATGTTCAGCTTTGTAGTCATCCGTCGATTATGCAGGAGCTCAGACGGCGATTTGCCTGTAGTTGCATGTGGAGTTGCTCTGTATGCTGTAAGCAGATCCCTTACTGCAGTTTCCCAAGGAGTTTGCTGTTGGTTGGCAATTTGCAGTGTTTGCTTTAGAACGCGATTAAATCGCTCGACAAGGCCATTGGCCTGCGGATGGTAGAGCGAAGTGCGAATGTGCTTGATTCCTCTGGAACTCAAATATGCCTCAAACTCAGTAGAGACAAACTGCCTACCGTTGTCGGTTACGATCTCATTGGGTAGACCTTCCCTCGCGAAAAGAGAATCAAGCATGGAGCAAACGGACTGGGTCGTGGCATAATGGGAAAATGCCACCTCTGGCCACTTACTGTAGTAGTCCATAAGAACTATTGCGAACCTGCACTTCTGAGGGCCGTAGTCGAAAGGTCCACAAATGTCAATGGCAAGCTTTTGCCATGGGTTGTCAGGGAGTCGTACTGGTTGTAATGGAGGAGAACGGGTGAATGCTGTCTTGTCGCTAGTTTGGCAAGCAGCACAGTGACGAATTTGCTGCTCGATCATCCTGTCCATGCCAGGCCACCAGTAGCATTCACGAAGTCGCTGCTTGGTACGGACGATACCTTGATGTCCCTGATGAGCAATGGAGATGATCTCGGATTGGAGTGCTGCAGGCAGGACAAAACGATCGCCTCGCATGACACAATCATCAATGACTGAGAGTTCATGCTGAAGCACGAAGTATGGTTGGAGTTCAGGTGTCAGTTGGTTTTTAGTAAGCCAACCGGACACGATGTACTGGGACACCGACTTAAGAACTGCGTCGTTCTTAGTGGCGTTCTGGAGTTCAGTCTTAGTAACGGAAGAAGCGTCGATGAGCAGCGCAGAAATCCACTGGACAATAACTGCATCATCACTTTCCTCAGCTGTATGAGCCGTATTGGAAAGTGGAAGACGAGACAGAGCGTCAGCAACTCTGTTGTGTGCTCCATCCCGGAATTCAATGTCGTAGTTGAAGTTGAGCAAACGTGCTGCCCATCTGGCGATACGCATTGGCTTGTGACCTGTGCCGTGTGTAGATAGAAGTGTAGTCAAAGCTTGATGGTCAGTTCGAAGTGTAAAATCGACGACCCCATAAGTACTTGTACCACTTTTCACATGCCCAAACGCATATTCTAGGGCTTCTTTTTCGCTCACGGAATATTTGCGTTCAGCAGCTTTCAGTGTGCGTGAAGCGAAAGCGATGGGGCGTTCGATGCTGTCCTTGACTTGTGCGAGCACAGCTCCGATGCCATAAGCTGATGCATCTGTAGAAATGATCGTGGGAAGATCGGGGTCACACACTAGTGTAGTAGCGTTGGAGATGTGCTGTTTGAGCGATTCAAAGCATGTCTGTGCTTCCTCAGTCCAAACGTATGGAGTATCCTTGCGGAGAAGTGCACGGAGTGGCTCAACGACCGTAGCATAGTTCGATACGAATTGTGCGTAGTATGAAGCAAGTCCCATGAAGGATCGGAGTTCTGTGGGATCAGTAGGTTTCGGAGCGTTGCGAAGGGCCTCGACGTGTGTAGGATCCGGTGTGAGACCATTGGCTGAAATTGTATGTCCGAGGAAGCGGAGTGATGTCATACTGAAGTGACACTTGTCGTAGTTAAGTGTCACGCCCAACTCTGTCAGGCGCTTCAGCGTCGCATGGAGATTTGCGTCATGTTCTTCTGATCACGGCCGGATATGACCACATCATCGAGGTAGCACTGTACACCTTGGAGTCCGCTAAGTGCACATGACATGAGTTTTTGGAAGGCGGAGGGTGCGGAGGCCAATCCAAAACAGACGCGCTTGAAGCGAAACAAGCCGACGTGTGTGATGAAGGCAGTCAGGTCGCGGGAATCCTCATGTAGAAGCAGTTGGTGGTAAGCGGAATTCATGTCCAGGGAGCTAAACACAGTAGCACCGCGAAGCTCTCCTAGTAGCTCTTGGATGTTGGGAAGCGGGTACTTGTCAACAATGACTGCTTTGTTAACAGCCCGCAAGTCCACACACAGTCTCACTCCTCCGGATTTCTTGTAAGCAACTACCAGTGGTGACACCCATTCACTGGCATCAATACGCTCGATTATGTCTGCATCCTCGAGGCGTGTCAATTCATTTGCCACTGCATCACGGACTGAAAATGGCAAATTTCTAAGTTTCTGTTGTACTGGAGGAACAGACTGTGCAACCTTGACCTTATGCACATAGTTCTTAGCAAGTCCAACTTGACCACTGAAGAGATCTGGGTACTGCTTTCGCACATCCGGGGAGCTGGTTGGAGGCGGAGATTGCGAAGTGGTGTCATTCACGAGCATTACATTACCAGCTGTAATAGTAATGCCAAGGTTGCGGATTAAGTCCAGTCCCATGATCGGAATTCCCGATTGTACTACGAAGATGTGCGCTTGAACACTACGCTCAGGATTGCTGGAAAGACGAACAGTGGTATGGAATGTACCCAGAACTGGAATCTGTTCGTGCAGGTAAGTTTTCAGTTTGACTGATGTATGCTGCAGAGCTTCTTGTGCGAAGAACTTTGTGAATGTAGCTGCAGGAATTATGGAAACTGCTGCACCAGTATCCACAACCATGGAAAGTGGAACGGATGTGCCAAGAATCACAGGGCACTTCATACTGTCTACATGCGAAATTTGTTGAATAGTCAGTACCTGGGAATCTCCGTATGGAGCAGGAGCAGGAGGAGCTGGATATGAAGTGACTTGATGTACTGGGTTGCGTGTTGTAGATGTGTGGAAGCGCTGTCCAGCCTGGCAAACACGTGCGAAGTGACCATTTTTTCCGCATTTGGAGCATGTTGCGTACTTGGCCTTGCAATTTGGATCGTTCGCTTTGTGTGATTGGTCACCACATCTGTAGCAAATCAGTGGCAAGGAAGATGCAGGTCTGGACTGGTGATGCTCAGCAGGTCTGCTCTGGCGAGGTTTGCGATTGTGTTTCCGGGGATTGCGATGCGAAACTGTATGTACATCCGCATCCGCAGCAGGATTGGAGTTCTCCCCGATGATCTTGGATTCTCGCATTGCAGACTCAACTTGTCGGGAGATGGTGATTGCATCAGCAAGTGTCAATGCTGGCTCCAGTAGCAGTCTCTCTCTAATCTGAGTAGAGTAGGTGCGCTCAACAAACTGATCCCTTATCATCTCATCTGTCATATCACCAAAATTACAAGATGAGGCAAGGGCACGCAATTCACGAATGTAGTCATCCACAGATTCAGCTGGAAGCTGGGAGCGTCTGCGAAATTTGTAACGTTCAGCCACAACATTGAGCTTGGGCTGGAAATGTCTATTGAGCACTTGAACTGCTGCATCATACTCGTCATCATCGATATCAATATTATCCTGTGGAAGCTTGTGGAATATACGCTGGCCTTCAGTTCCAAGGCAGTTGAGTAACAGGGCACGTTTCCGTACCGCCGGGTAAGCGTTTGCACCCGATGCAATAGTGTAGGTTTCGAACATACCTATCCACTGTGTCCACGGAACAGGAGCAGTTCCCGGAGTTACGAGGAAGAATGGAGGCGGTGGAATCGATGCCATGTTTCAGAAGTATTGGGCGTCCGTGCCGGTCGGCCGCCAGAGGGCACCAGCACGGTTCCACGGTGGAGCCGCGCAGTGGAGCCCCTGGTGGCCGGCCGGGGGGGGGGCGTTGTTCCGGGCGGCGCATGCGCAGAGAGATTGTTGTGGCCTCGTTGCTGAAGTGTTTGCGGTGTAGGTTTTTGTGGAAATAAACAGCCTGAAGCAGCAGAAACGAGTAAACCTGTGTTGAGAGTCCTTTCTTGGAGTGCGTGTGAAGAACCCCAGAAGTGTTCGACGCTACATTGGTGGCAGCGGCGGCACGCAGAAGGCGGAAAAACAGGTGATTTTTTGGAGATTTTCGGCAATGAATTCAGGAGATCACGGAAGTCTGGCACCTTACTCGCCACACGGCGAGGAGGCAGGCTGGAGTGCGGGCTCACGTAGTGGGGGCCCGTCTAGTGGATCAGCCAGCAGTACCTTCGTCACGGTGGACGAGTTGGAATCCTTTTTGCGGGATGGTCAAGTGGAATTTCGGGACTTGGGCGGGGGGCTAAGGGAAGACATCGAAATCTAACACGCGGTTGGACCACCTGGGCCCTTGCGTGCCCAAGCGGCTGGCCAGTCTCTGGAACCCATGAATGGGAGAAGCTAGTCCATGAATAATCTATTGTTACAAAAGGTCAATCTCTGGGCTGGAACTGCTCATTAAAAATGGCCGCTGCGGCACAATGGAAATAGGTTTCAATGGCCAATACGCTGCACAATAGCCAGGGAGGATTTGTTCACACTCTATTGTTAAGAGATTATGGGATTATAGTACGGCCACTTCAGTCTTAAAAATCAATGAACAGCACATAATTGGAGTTGTCAATCCGTGCAGGTTTTTTCATAACGAAATACATGTACATGTATACATTTTCAGTTAATGTGCATCCAATTACGTGAACGCAATGTCTTGGCTATCACCATGTAGAATTTAAACATATTGGGGCTGAAATTGGCGAAAATATGACCAATTGAAAGAGTACTCCTCAAAAATAAATTTGCAAGGATAACACGCATAGTAGTCAATCCACACATAATGTGTTTGAAAGAAAGATGAACATCGGTTTTTGATGTTGGGTAATTTAGTTCTAGTTTTTCACTCAAATTAAATCAAATTTTGCTCAAATTCTACACGGTGATAGCCAAGACATAGCTGTATCACATATCTCAATCTTGAAGTGATAAACAGTGTAATTTTTATATACATATGTAATAGTTCTCGACACCAGTGTTGCGTTTTTTTTGGGACACCCTGTACAGGCCGGGGCTTAACTAATTTTTTTTTTTTTTATAACGGCACGAAAATTATGTCAGCAGGTAGTCAATAGTCTTTTTCGTTCTCTGAGATAAAATGACTTACTCTTCCAAGTTGAAACATTGCTACTGCCGACCGCCAGGCGCATCTAAATAAAAAAAGAAGAAGAAACTACCAATATTAGAAACGTTTGACAGCGAATGATGACAAAAAAGTCAAACATACTACCTCGTATATTTTTTCATAGTGATGGTACACTTTTTTTTCAAAGCTGCAACCCTTCTTAAACTCCAAACACAAAGGCGCTAGTCATCCTTTTGTCCACTTGCAGCGGATTAGCTGGGGATTACACAGCTGCAAATTGGTTCATTGTTCGGCCAGCAGGACCGGCCAACTCAAGCTCAGTTCATGAATATGCTGGTGACGAAAGCCGGCATGTGCACTGACCTGTAGATAATGAATGGCTTACTTTCCAAAAGGAAGGGCCCGCGTGGGCCCGCGCACGCCCACATGGTCCAGCCGCATGTTAGATTTCGATGTCTTCCCTAAGTCATTGCAGTACGTCTACCCCTGCGGGGGGTGGGCGTGCTCATGACCATAAATCATCAATGACTGGTACCCTGTCCCACGAGGGGCCGCCCCGTGCTGTAGACGGCGGCGCAGCAGACGGTTCGTTCCAATCGGAACGATCCCGAGTTGTGCTGGTCGATGCAGCGGGGGTGGAGCTTCGTCGGGATATACCCCAGATATTCTGTAACAACACAGTATATGCCAGGTCCCACGAGGGGCCGTCCCGTGCTGTAGACGATGGCGCAACAGACGTTTCGTTCCATTCGGAACGATCCCGGTTTGTGCTGTCCGATGCAGCGGGGGCGGGGCTTCGTCGGGACATGCCCCAGTTTGTTGGTAATAAAGCCGCATGTGTCGGGTCCCGGGAGGGGCCGCCCCGTACTGTAGACGCTAGCGCAGCAGACGTTTCGTTCCATTCGGAACGATCCGGAGCTGTGCTGGTTGATGCAGCGGGGGCGGGGTTTCGTCCTGAGGCAACCTGCAATCCCTACGCTCATGAAAATAGTACTGAAGCGCCACTCGGTGCTTACATGGATACGACTGGTGTGGCCTCCCATTCGGGGCGCCCCCAGGCTGGATTTGCCCATATAGCAGGGGCGGGAAACCGTCCGAGCACGCATCAGGCGGCACAACTGGGCGCGGATCTCCCCCAGCAGTACTTTCGTCCCCACTATTGCAGTGCGGCGAGTCCTGACCTCCACTCGGCTGCACTGCACGACTCTATGGCGCGGAGCCGGTAAGGTTGCTCCGCGCGGGAGTCAATGGGCCAGAGCTGCTCCGCACACAAGTCAATGGTGCGGAGCCGACGAGGTTGCTCCGCACGGACGTCTATGGCACGGAGCCGGCAGGGTTGCTCCGCACGGACGTCTATGGCGCGGAGCCGGCAAGGTTGCTCCGCACGGGAGTCAATGGGGCAGAGGTGCTCCGCACACAAGTCAATGGTGCGGAGCCGACGAGGTTGCTCCGCACAGGAGTCAACGGAACGGAACCGACCCGGCTGCTCGGCCGTACACCACTGCAGTTGGGAGACCCCCTGGGACGTCACCACCCGGTGCTCCCAGGGGGGGCCGACCCGGGTTCTGCCGATGTTTGGACGGCCCCTAAACAGGCGGGGGGGGCGCGCTTCCCAAGTGCCAGTCAAGCGGGGGACTACAACGCCTGATCACTTCGGGCCGGGGGGTCGGAGACCACTGATGCTCCCCAACAAGTTTGACGGGATCTCGTCATGGTCGGATTACTTGATCCATTTCGAGAGCGTTGCAGCAGTCAATCAGTGGGGCAAGGCGGAGAAGGCGATGTTCCTTGCAGCTCACCTAAAGGGCGCGGCCCAGGAGGCATTGGCGGATATGGTACCGGAAACGCGGAAGGAATATTCCTCCATTTTGGAAAACTTCGAGCAGCGGTTCGGGGTGACAGCACAGATTCCACTACATCGGGCTCAGTTGTCTATGCGTACGAGGGGCCGAGACGAGTCACTCAATAGCCTAGGACAATCCATCCGACGGTTGGTGTTGAGGAGCTACCCGAAGCTGCCCACACAGGCCCGTGAGGATTTGGCGGTCGAGGCTTTCCGCAATGCCCTGCGAGAGGAACAGCTGCAGCGTCACATCTTCTCCAGGAAAGCAACGACTTTGACCGAAATGGAAGCATTTCTCGAGTCGCAAGCGCAAAACAGAAAAGGGAAACCGACGGCTAGGAACGTGAGGTCGGTAGCCCAGCCTCCTCCAACCCCTGCTGAGGAACCCAAATCGGCTGCATGGGCCGTGTACACACCAGGTGCGCGCGCCCAGGTGGAGTGCTATGGGTGCCACGAATTTGGACACATCAGGCGGTACTGCCCTCAGAAACGACAGTCTGCCTCCTTCCAACCAGGGGAGGTGCAGGTGGGAGCCATTATGGGGGCTGGGCAGGAAGAAGCCACAACCACGGAAGGGCTCCTGGGAGCCTGGGACCAGGAAGAACTCAAACAGGAACAACGTAGTGACCCAGAGCTGGACAAGATCGTGCGGTGGCTGGAAGACGGGGTCCCCAAACCCAGCTGGCGGGACGTCTCGGCGCTGGGTGAAGGCCCAAAGTACTGGTGGGCTAAGTGGGAGACGCTGCGGCTGTCCCAGGGCGTATTGCAGGTGAAGTGGGAGCAGCCCAATGGCGAACCGCCGG
This sequence comes from Astropecten irregularis, assembly GCA_963971285.1. NCBI lineage: Eukaryota > Metazoa > Echinodermata > Asteroidea > Paxillosida > Astropectinidae > Astropecten > Astropecten irregularis. The sequence continues at coordinate 9,007,230 of OZ020259.1, forward strand.
TATGGAAGGTTGTGGTACCACGGGTGAAAGTCGACGACGTTTTGCGACTGGCGCATGACAATAGGACTTCAGGACATTTGGGGATTACCCGGACCGTCGCACGGCTGAGACAGGCTCCGGTGTTCTGGAGGGAGATGCGACGCCAGGCAGAAGAGTGGTGTCAAAAGTGCCACAAGTGCGGGTCAAAGAAGTCACCTCCTCGACCCCTCAAGGCCCCACTTCAACAGTACCTGGTAGGGGCCCCGATGGAGCGCCTCGCGATCGACCTCACGGGTCGATTTCCGAGGACGAGGACAGGGAATTCTAGTATCATGGTGGTGGCCGACTACTTTACGAAGTGGGTGGAGGCGTTTCCGATTCCGAACCAGACTGCTCAGACTGTCGCCAGAGTCCTCGTCGAACAGGTCATCACCCGGTTTGGAGCTCCCCTCGAGATCCACACGGATCAAGAGAGGGAGTTCGAAGCCGAGCTCTTCCAGGGCACCTGTAAGCTGCTCGGCGTCCAAAAGACCCGTACCACGCCGTTCCACCCCCAGTCTGACGGGATGGTGGAGCGGTTCAACCGCACAGTCAAGACGATGCTGAGCCTGTTTGTTCAGGAGAACCAGGACGATTGGGATGAGCACCTACCGTACGTGATGATGGCGTACCGCTCCTCCCAGCACGACAGCACAAAATTCACGCCCAACATGCTGATGTTCGGCCGGGCAGTGCGACTCCCGTTGGACCTGGTGGTGGGCCAGCCGGAGAAACCAAAGGCAGGCGCAGCAGAGCACGAATATGTGGAGGGGTTGAGGACAAAGATAGAGTGCGCCCACGAGTTTGCCCGTCATCATCTGCGGAAGAGCCAGACATATCAAAAGCGACATTACGATCGTCGAGCAGAAAGTGCCAGCTATAAGCCTGGCCAACCTGTGTGGTTGTATACCCCCTTCAAGAAAGTGGGTCGCACGCCAAAGTTGCAGTGCTGGTGGGACGGACCCTTCGTGGTGACACAGAAGATTGATGATGTCACGTTCCGCGTGCAAAAATCCCCTCGAGCCAAAGCCAAGGTGGTTCATTCCAATCGGCTTAAGCCGTATCTGGGCGACGCCGAAGTGGACTGGTGGAGGCACGTAGCGCAGAACCTGCCAAAAGGGGGACCGCCACCAACCCAAGACCAGGAGGTGACGCTACCACCGAGTCCATCGACTGACACTACCCAGGAGGATCCGCCGGCTGGGTTGGGTGGTCAGTTAGCCAAGGAGGGACCACTTCCAGTTGAGACGGGGAAGGGGACACTGCCGGAAGCGACGGCGACTGCCGCCCCCGGAGGACCGGGCAGCGAGGATGACGGATCCGATGCGGAATTGGCCGAGCCCGAAGGCGGACAGCCCTCTTCACCACCAGCGGCGCTGGCTCCTGGGAGAGTCACCCGGGGTGGCCGGAAGATAAACCGACCAAGCCGTTATTGCCAACAAATAACCAAGTGCTCTTCTTTGTCTTCCCCCTGCAGGATGGACCCGGCCCCGATTCATTGCCCGCACTGTGACCAGACGTTCGGGAGGAGGAGGAACTTAAAGAGACACCTCAACACCGCTTGTGTGGCGCTCCACCCGGAGCGCCCATACCCCTGCCAGAGAGGGTGCGGAGTCCGTTTTTTTAGGGCCGATGTCCGCACCAGACACCACCGGTTCTGCCAAGGAGACAGCGTGGCCGTGGTGATGGCAGAGGCCGATACACTGGAGCTGCACGCCAGTGACGACGACATGGGACAGGCCCCGTCCCCGCCTCATCTCTCCCGGCAGGGGACCCCAGACCCACCTCCATTCGGACGGTGTGGTCCGGCAGGACGGTCCCCGTCGCCGCCGCCACTAAGAAGACGGGTAAGTCCAGTGTCGTCAGGGGGGCCGGGGGGCCGTGACCACCCGGAGCGGTCCTCCTGGCCTTCCCGCCCTGAACAGGACAGGTCGCCTGGTCGGCGGAGCCTAGACCGGGCCGAGCGACCCTGCCGGCCACCACCCCGGCGGAGTCCCGACCGGCGGTTCCCCTGGAGCCGTGCCCAGGGCAGGCGTCCTCACTTCAGCAGGGCAGAGGAAGCAAGCCCTGGTCGCCCCCAGCCGACACGGGCGGAGGGCGGAACACAGACGGAACCCCCGATGTCCCCTGGGGTTCCGGTCCAACCGTGGAATGGCCAGCGGAGGGTTCTGCCGGCCGGGTCTCGGGTGAGCCTTCCGGACGGGACCTCGCTGCGACTGGAGACGGCCGGCGCCCTCCACCCGGACAACACCACCAGGGAGGCCGCCACGCACATGCTGGAACCCCTGTGCGAGCATGCGCGGGACGAATGGCGGCTCGAAAGGACATTCCATGGAGCGGACGAGGCCGGCCACCGGCTGATGCGGACACGGGTGGTCCGCACCTGTGAAGTGCCTGGGCGTCTCCTGCAGACGTACCAGGGACAGCAGTACGGCCAGCACTTCGTAGATCCCTCTGTGTCCGCCCAACCTTCACTGGGAGGAATGCTGCCCCCTGGAGCGCCTCCACCCCCACGCTACCCCGATGGTGTCCCCCAAGAGTTATGGGAGCAGCTGTTTCGACAGACGGAGTTCCAGCGCCGGCTGCCACCAACCAACTAAACTTTGGTTTCTTGTTCTTTCCTTGCATTTTTCTTTTGTTGTTGTTTTGAATGCTGTGTAATTTTGTTGTGTCATGCGCCTCCGGGCAGGGTCTTCCTGGTTGTCCGGTTGCGGATGCTGGCGCCCTGTTTGGGGACAAACAAGGTCCTCGAGGGGGGCGGTGTGGCGTCCGTGCCGGTCGGCCGCCAGAGGGCACCAGCACGGTTCCACGGTGGAGCCGCGCAGTGGAGCCCCTGGTGGCCGGCCAGGGGGGGGGGCCGTTGTTCCGGGCGGCGCATGCGCAGAGAGATTGTTGTGGCCTCGTTGCTGAAGTGTTTGCGGTGTAGGTTTTTGTGGAAATAAACAGCCTAAAGCAGCAGAAACGAGTAAACCTGTGTTGAGAGTCCTTTCTTGGAGTGCGTGTGAAGAACCCCAGAAGTGTTCGACGCTACAGTACTCTCAGAATAATCTTTATCCTCGTCGCCAAATATGTTATGTAGTAAGGGAATAATATGGACTTAGGATTGCATGTATTTTTGTAACTCAGAACACGCTGTTTATTTCACATGTCAGGAATCTCTCAACATGGCGTCGCCTCTTTCCTTCTCAACACAAGAGGGCGCTATCAATGTAAACACAACAGTTCACAAGTGGTTTGGGTTTCAGTCTTACCACTCGGGCATTCTCCTATCACACCATGGTCTGTTCTATTGATTTATTTCATACCCTACACATTTTTACCAATACAAACTATGCATGCCCAACACCGTTGTGTTTGTAAACACAAACCTACCGGTAGTTATTTTTGTTTTGTTTTTGTTTTTCTAGGTACATGGCTGTGGTTCCAGCTCTGATTGTAGACGCCATGTTCAGAAACTCAATATGTTAACTGGAGAATCTCCCAATCACAGTCATGACAGTAGAAATGTACTGAGATCAGTTGGAGGTCCTGGCTACAATCTCCAGCACAGAGGGTGGAATGAGGAATATCCAGATGCAGGAACTTGTGTAAGTGAAAAACCAAAGGTACTATACAGGGTGTACCAGACAAAAATGCAACAGTACTGTGTCTGAACCCATTATGTTAAAATTAAACTGTTTGTCATTTCAAGATTCAGATATGTGATACAGCCATGTCTTGGCTATCACCATGTAGAATTTAAGCATATTTGGGCTGAAATTGGCAAAAATATGACCAATTGAAAGAGTACTCCTTAAAAACAAATTTGGAAGGATAACATGCATAGTGGTCAATACACACATAATGTGTATGAAAGAAAGATGAAAATCAGGTTTTTAGGTTGGGTAGTTCAGTCTTAGTTTTTTCACTCAATTTTAGATCAATTTTGCTCAAATTCTACATGGTGAGAGCCAAGACATAGTTGTATCACATATCTGAATCTTGAAGTGATAAACAGTTTAATTGTCATAATATAGTTCTCGACACAACTGTTGTGTTTTTTTGGGGGACACCCTGTATATGCTGATTGTCACATGCTTGCTGTAAACAAAATGTTATGTTGAATACCTCAAACATGGGTGTCAAAGTTGAAAATGTCTTACATTGCTTTATAGTTGTGCTTTATTGTTTTTGCTGATCGAATCTGATCTCATTTGCACATAAACTGTCTTATAGGCCAATGTTTTGCATATTACCAGGTGAGGTTCCTTTATACTGTCATTTATTAATTGCACACATGTACAGTATATTGAACAAACTTTCAGCTGCATGTAAATTGTGGCTTTGAAGTAATGTGTGGTTTGGGCCTGTTTGGCAGGATATGTGGTTGGGCATTCCATATTTGACCAAAGGATTTACCTTGAATAACAGTGGATCAGAGAACATTTATGAGCAGAACACGCAAATAATCAGTGGTCGATATATTTTATATCAACTTTGAAGACATAGAGGGATTTACTGGTACTCATGCATAAATGCATGAAGCGAATGCCTCAGATTCCTCAACTTTTTTTGGAGGAATTATTAAATCATTGCACCAATACAAAGCATAATTATGTTCTACAGAGATTGAAAAAATCAATTGTGTACAGTTATTAAGATACTTCAATTCCCTATTAGTAACATTAATATTTTGTTTTGCTTTTAGAAATTATGTAGCAAATATTTATGTAGACAGTTGTTTCTGAATTTAAATTTTAATTGCTCATTTCAGGACACGTATTATGAAGGGGAAACAGATTGAATCTCCTCAAAACATTATATACTCACATCTTGGAAACAGATTTTTCAGAAGTCTGTAGGACAAAACAGGGTTCAGGATTTCTCCAACCTATCGACAAGCCTCAAAATCCAATGAAAAACAATGCAGACAAATGTTGATGTTGAAAATAACGCATTTATTTGCTATTGACGGTGGGATTTGGTGTAATGGCCCAATTATCCAAAGTAGCTTATTTAGAACTGAATGTCAAATTTTTAGTTTTTCCTCTCAGTTGCCACAGTTGAAACATTTTTCCTTTGTTTTGCTTGAAAGGTGGAAACTGGTCCGTCAAAATGGCATGCATTCATAATGAGTGAAGACCAAGAGGAAATACCTGGGAGTTCTCTGCAGGAAGATGACATGGCTAAGATGACATGGAGTAGACCAGATACTCACAGGAGAGGGAAGGGGAAGACCAGAAAGAGGAAGAGACAGGATCTTCAGGTTAGTTTGATTTCTATTACATTTATTGTAGTTCTTATGGCTTATTTATCCCAGTTGGATGATTTAATGACATTTTACCTGAATACCTCTAAAAATGCTTCAGCTGATTTTAATTCAGCAATGATTACAGTTGGAACTTGCAAAGTCAAGGTAAAAAAAGTAGATATTAATAGATGTTTGCTGAACAAAAAGTGAACACCAATTTTGATGCATTTTTCGTAGGTTTCCTCCCCCTCCCCAAAAAAGAAAAAAAAACATGACTGGTCAGTGATATAGTATATATACCTTAAATATTGCTTGGATGTGTACGTACACACATAATAACGGCTAGTCTTTGGTGTTTTAATAATATATTCTCAATTTTCCTCTTGATTCCAATTTTAGGAGACCAATGATGAGTCCTTGGATGTACAGTCCTTTCATCAAAACAGGAGTAGGATGTCAAAGGATGTCAAAACATGTACAACAAGACTTCAAGATGAAAAGAATATTGTTCCAGATTCTCAACATCCGGGAGAAACAGGCAGCTGCTTGTCCAAAACATCAGACTTTGGAATAAGGCAACATTGGCGTAGGAATGCAGATACGTGTATTAAGACTCCAGCATCAGAAATCAATGATGGATCAAGCAGTAAATGGGGACAATTCCTACATGATGACAATGATGATAATGATGATGTTGTGAAAGGGGATTTTTGTTATCAAGGAGTCCAAAATGCAACCCCTAATTCACCTTTTCTCTGTAATACCGGAGTACAGAGATTGGAATCTCATTCACAGTCTGGTTCCTGTACTGCTACACAGTCTTTATGTTATAGATCAAAGGGATTATGTTCAATTACCCTCAATTCACGACAAGGAACTTTTCGACAGAAGGATACGGATGTAGGAATTTCATCACATGAGACACTCATTGGAGGAGAAAGTTTGACAACTGAGAGCAGTTTTCAAAGAGGATTGGATAAGGTTGTGTTCTCATTAGAAGATGAGGTCTTGAATGAGGTTTTAAAAGATGACTGGTAATTGACCCTGCAGTTAGAAAAAAAAACAATTACATGTAGATTGAACGACAGTGTCAACTTAAAACTTCAACTTCAAATTTACTTTTGCACAATATTTAATTGTGTATTGCAAAATGAGTCGAAAGTTGCAGGGTGCTGTGCAAACAATAATAATATCATCATCAGAATTAGCGATAAAAATATGCATCTGAGCATCTACAACACCTTCTGGTACATAAACGAATACAAAAGACAAACTGATTGTAAAAGGTACACATAGACAGGAGAATATGGCACTAACATATTTAACGCACTCATCAAACAAGGATAGAATGGTATTAATGCACTCTTTAACGATTTAACACGCCTGCCTTGAATCCAAGCCAACCATACAGAAATGATCAATTACCTCAAGCATAAATCTATAAAAAAAATCCCTTCAATGGGCATCCTCCCCAAAGTGCATTAACACCACAACAAACCCAGTCAATCCAAAGGACGCCCCATAATAACAGCCCACAGCTGGATTACATCCCCTGTGTCAAAAACAATAGGATACCACCTGAATGCACTTTTATTAAAGTCGGTTCGAAGACAAATGTTTCGAAAAAGATTTCCCTTGGCCTTATATTTCAAATTTGATAAGTCTGATTGGCCAACTCAAAGAACTACACATCAATTACCATGACAACATTTCACTTAACATTTGATTTTGAAAGCCTTGATGCACCAACATTACACCAAAAGATATACATGATACACTTTTAATTTTCAATGTAACTACCATTTTAGACTACCCTTATGAATTCTTTACTTATTTCATGAACTTACACTACTTCACCAACAAATACAGCTACTTCACAATGGGAAACGGCATACTCAAACAAAACATAGGCATACAAATGGATCTTATCATTCAGCACAAATGGCAAACTTAGTTCATTGGCATACAAAGAATATAAATTTCATTCATTACACAAACCTCGATCAACATCTCCTCAACCTGAATTGTCTTAATATTCTGTTCAGTAAAGACAACTCCTTTATGTCATATACCACTTCTCCACCTCTATATATAGTGGTAGTATTATTTTGATTTTGTATGTAACAGTTGGGATTCTTTGTTGCGAGAATATGGATAATTTATTTCTCCACACTTTGAACACAATAAAGTAACTTAAGAAAAAGAAAAAAAGGCCAGTACACCGAACAATGCAGGTGTCTGTAGTGGCCTCTTACACCATGATAATCTTTAAGAATTGCAGCATACAGGAACAAAAATACATAGGTCTGACCCAGCTGACTACTGGGTGGTAAGTGAGCCTTAGGAATGTGTGGTCAACTGGTCAGTGGCTAAAGGCCAGGGTCCCTCTCAGCATGTGGTTGTTGCTAGGCAACACCCATGCCTTCAAGGGTTTCACTTCTTGCATTAACAAATGGAACACTACATACAATCACATATTTTATCAAAACAAAATAAAAGACAACTGTCACATTTCTCCACTGCTTGCGAGTTGGGTCCCACACCAACTTCGTTAATACAGTACCATGTAGGTATTACTGACTGAAGAAAGTATTAAAAAAAACCAAAAAAAACTAGCTAACAGAATATTCAAGTGTTCATTTTCTAGGGATGCTCCTTCGATGCGAGCCATCCGGCTTGTAGCCTTCCTCCAAGCTGCTCTGCTAACATCTGTCCCATCCCGGTGATGGCCTGACTAAACTGTGCAAAGTCTACCTGGGGGGTAGACTGACATACCTCAGTTCGGTTGCTTACCGCAGACTCTGGCAAATGATGCGGGTTTGGATGTTGGCCAGCAGTTGTCCTTGTTGATCGTCTCACTGGTGGTCCTTCTGAAGTCGGATGGGGAGCCAGGTGCTCCTCTGTCTCCAATGCTTCGACAGAAGCATGTGGTACAGATTGTGACTCAACCTGCGGTGAAGGAGATAGCTGGGGGGTCTCCACTGCTATGCTGCTGTGGTGCGGTTGGACTGCAGGAACCGATGGAGATAGCTGGGGGGTCTCCACTGCTATGCTGCTGTGGTGGGGTTGGACTTCAGGAACCGATGGAGATAGCTGGGGGGTCTCCACTGCTATGCTGCTGTGGTGGGGTTGGACTTCAGGAACCGATGGAGATAGCTGGGGGGTCTCCACTGCTATGCTGCTGTGGTGGGGTTGGACTTCAGGAACCGATGGAGATAGCTGGGGGGTCTCCACTGCTATGCTGCTGTGGTGGGGTTGGACTTCAGGAACCGATGGAGATAGCTGGGGGGTCTCCACTGCTATGCTGCTGTGGTGGGGTTGGACTTCAGGAACCGATGGAGATAGCTGGGGGGTCTCCACTGCTATGCTGCTGTGGTGGGGCTGGATTGCAGGAATCGATGGAAATAGCTGGGGGGTCTCCACTGCTATGCTGCTGTGGTGCGGCTGGACTTCAGGCGAGATGACCTCAGGACTAAGTGGCAGTATCAATGCAGGTGCTTCACTCTCCTTGGCATTTCCTACTATCAAGGCCACATCCGACAACGGTTGAGAGTCGTCATTGACGTCATCTTGCCCGTCCTCATCCTGCGCTGCTGGCAGGAGCTCTGGAGTAGTCTCAATCTCTGGCACTCTCTCCCCGGTGTCCAGTAGCTCTGTCCTGGTCATGCACTTTGTTGGTCCAGTACCATCCGCAAGTTGGACCTCATACACATTGGGTTGTGGCTGCGCTATCACCTTATAGGGTACTGTCTGCCAGTAATTACCTATCTTGTTCCGCCCTGGAATGTGGCTCCGAAGTAGGACTCTGGTACCTAAGCCAATCCCTTTATCATTAGACTTGGCGTTGCCCCTCTCACACCTAGACGTTGCTGCCTTCTGCATGGTTTGGGCGGCGTGGTCTGCTGCCTTTCTCAATTTCTGTTGATGTGCTTCAACCCATGATGCATCTGGTTCCCTGCTCTCACCAGTCCCAAGCAGAAGGTCAATCGGTAACATCGGATTCCGTCCCAAGAAGACATAAAATGGGGAGAGTCCAGTAGAAGAGTGTGGCGTACAGTTGTACATGAACGTCAGCTCTTGAAGATGCCTGGGCCAACATCTCTTCTGGTCAGGGGGTAAGGTACGAAGTAGATTATGCAAGGTGCGATTGAATCTCTCGCATTGCCCGTTCCCCTGGGGATGGTATGCCGTGGTTCTGCTCTTTGTAACTCCATAGACTGCACAAAGCTCTTTCACGATCTGTGACTCAAAATTTCTCCCTTGATCACTGTGGATACGGCGCGGGACTCCATACTTCTGGAACCACTCCGAAACCAATACCTTTGCTACGGTTGTGGCCTTCTGGTCTCGGCATGGGACTGCCTGGGTGAACTTACTAAATACATCCGTCATAACCAAGACGTTTTCCCTTCCATCTGTTGCCTTCTCTAGTAGAGTAAAGTCAATGGCCAGGATGTCCAGTGGTTGCTCTGCCATCATCTTGCCCATGGAGGGCCTCACCTTAGGAGTTGGCGGCTTAGATACGGTGCATCTATCACACCCCTTCAACCATCTGTCCACATCTGCGGCCATTCCAGGCCAGTAACACCTCTTCTGCAGCAGTGCAAGTGTCCGATCACGCCCCTGATGGCCTGCTTGGTTATGAAGAGCAGCCAACATTGTTGGACGAAGTTCCTCTGGGAGCAGCAGTTGACAGAAATCACCCTCTACCGAATCATGAAATTTGGTGTAGAGTACTCCATCCTTGGTCATAACTCTATCCCACCTCCTAACCAAGGCCTTCATACCATTTGAAGCGTGCCTTAACTGTGAACTCCTTGGCTTCGTTCCATACCTCCACATCTGAGAAAACCTGGCAAGTAGTGGATCCCTCTGCTGCAGTTTCGCAAGCTCATCTGATGAATATCCAGGCATTGTGGGCACAGCAGTTTCAACCTCCGCGGCGGTGACCTGTCTCACTGTCACCTTCTTCACCTCTATTTGGTTGACCTCATGAAGTGCTGTTGATTGTGTGACCTCTTGCAGCATCTCCTCAGCATGAATCTTCTGTCGACTCAAGGCATCTGCATTGGCATTCGCCCTGCCAGATCTGTACTTTATCTGGAAATTGAACTGAGATAGCTGGCTGGCCCACCGCATCTCGGTTGCACCAAGTTTCGCCGTCTTGAGGTAGGAAAGTGGATTGTTGTCGGTGAACACAACAAATTCTGCTCCGATCAGGTACTCCCGAAACTTCTCGGTAATGGCCCATTTTAATGCCAGTAACTCCAACTTCATGGAACTATAGTTGTCCATATTCTTCTCGGCTGGCCTCAAACTCCGACTCGCGTACGCAATGACTACGCGTCCATCCTCCTGATCCTGAGATAGAACTGCGCCCAAACCATCCATCGATGCATCTGTTTCAACAACCAAAGGCCTTGTGAAATCCGGGTATCCTAGCACTGGTGGCGATGTCAGCCTCCGCTTCAATTCCTCAAACGCAACAGTACATTCAGGGCTCCATCGTTGTAGGAATGCTTGTTGCTGTTGAGGTGATGGACGATATTGCTTCCTTCCTTTCCGGCATCCTTCTTTGGATAGAAGAGAATGTAGTGGAGCAGCCACTTTACTGAACTGCTTGACGAAGCGCCTATAGTAGCCTGCCAGTCCAAGGAATGAGCGAAGCTCCCTCTCACTTCTAGGGCGTGGCCAGTTGTTTATGGCCTTACTTTTCTCTGGATCAGTCGCAATCCCGCTTGACGACACCACATGGCCCAGATAGTGGCATTCCTTCCGGAAGAGGTGACATTTGCTGGGCTTTATCTTCAATCCATGCTTTTGCAGCCTCTGCAAGACAACCTCCAGCCTCTGAAGATGCTCTTCGTGGGACTTGGAGAATACCAAGATGTCATCAAGGTATAGAAGGAGAGTACTGAAGTTTAAGTCTCCCATGACGGATTCCATCAACCTCTGAAAGGTTGCTGGAGCATTGCTGAGGCCAAAAGGCATTCTGAGGTATTCGAACAACCCTCCAGTGCCAGCTCTGAATGCTGTCTTCTGAATATCACTCTTATCAATGGCAACTTGATGGTAACCCTGAGCAAGATCAATGGAACTAAACAAAGTTGCTCCTTTCAGAGAGTCAAGGGCCTCCTCGATGCGGGGTAGGGGGTATGCGTCCTTGTGGGTCTTCTCATTAAGCATCCTGTAGTCAACACAAAGACGAAGACTACCATCTTTCTTGCGCACAATGACTACTGGTGCCGCATATGGACTTGAAGATGGTCTGATTATCTCCTGATCAAGAAGCTTCTGGAGATGTGTCTTCACTTCATTCATTTGATGTGGGGGAACTCGACGATGTGGAACACACACCGGACGGTCATCAGTCGTGGGGATCTTATGCTTCACTGTGTCAGTGTATCCCAGGTCACCTTCACTATGACAAAACACATCCTGGTACTTTTGAAGAAGCTTCATCAATTGTGTTTTCACAGGACTGCTCTCTGCTCCTCCCAGATCTATCTCAAAAGGTAACTGGATATCCTCCTCTTGTGATCCAGCTGCACCTGTCATGTTGCAGGAGGCCTCCTTAATGCCATCGCAACCCACGTGTATGCCATCATCTGTAACCTGGACTGAGGAAAGGTGGGAGTGGACCACGTCTACATCTGCAGCAACTCCAATTCTGCTCCTAGGCTGCAACCAAACATCATCTTCCCCGATGTTTGCCACTGTCACTCGAGTAACCCCTCTCTCAGCCCTGGTGCATGTGTCGACAACTGCGATGCCCTTGGGTAGGTTACCAGATCCATCATGGATGGCCTGGATCACAATGTCTCCATGTTGTGCTGCTTCCTGCCGAACAGTACAGGTGATGACGCGGGTGCAGTTTGCGGGGATGCAAACTGGATCTCGTCCTCCCACTTTGACGAAGGAAGATCTGCTTGTCGTTTCATTCTCTAGGTCGAAGGGGAACAATGCCTCGACCCAAGCTCTATTGCTGGTCTCCTCTAAACTCTCCAAATAATTCTCTCCATGCTTTTCCCTTAGTGCAGCATGAAGTTCTCGCAGGACATTTGACCCAAGCAAACCGACATCTCTGTTATGGTTAGGTGTAGACTGTGCCTTTGAAACGAGGGCCCCAACCTGACCAAGTCGCACCCCAAGCAGGTCGATGTCAAACTCGGCGTAACCCACGTAGGGAATCTCGATGCCGTTCGCTCCATAAACCTTCAGCCACTTCTTGATGTCATGACGAAGAGGGCCACTGTTGTTCAGCTGATGGTAAATGGTCTCGGGCAGGACAGTTACCTCGCTTCCAGTATCAAGGACGAATGGCACTTCATGCCCGCAGATTGTTACTGTTGCCTCTGGACTTTTGGCGACTGCCCTGCCAAACACCTCCTCTCTCGTCTGTCCGCTTGAGCCATGCCCACCCTCCAAAGTTTGGCTCCTTACAATGGAGGGCTGGCATTTGGGGAGTTTTCGGGGGTCTTTGTCTGCTGAACTGGGGAAGCCTGAGTGCCACTCGTACTCTTGGACGACTGATGAGTAGGCTGTGCAGGGGGTCTTGGTCGCCCTCCATTGCCTCTGAACGGGCACACCCTTGCTATGTGACCAACACCACCACAGGCAAAGCACGTGACACCAACCCTGCTAGTACCCGCTCCTGCCATCATAGAGCCCATCAGTTGAGAGACTTGCTGACAGAGTTGACTCACTGCATCCTGGGTCGCCTTTAACTGGCTCGATTGTTGATCCAGCTGTGTCTGAATCGCTGGATCCACTGAGGGCTTCGCGGTAGCTGCCCTGGCCTCTGCTGCCTGCAGATCTGGGCTGTTGTCCCACGAAAGAACAGTGTTCCGGAGATCTGTGAATGTGATGGGGGAATTCTCCAAGATATACCGCCGAACCTCCCTCCTCAAAGACGCATCTGCCAAACCTGCTGCAAACTTCTCGCAGAGTATGGCATCCTTATCTTGAAGAAGAGGGGCATCGGTAGGGGATGCCAGCTCAACTTTCCTGAGGAGTTTCAGCAGTTGCAGGGAATACTCCTGCAGGGTTTCCCCTCCGCGCTGCCTCCTTGCGTAGAACTCCTCCCATCTGGTTGACGGAGTCTCATGACATGCGTACGCCTTCAAAGCATGTTCGATGATTTTCTCTGGGTTGCTCCTCTCCGACGGCGGGCAAAGACGAACCTCGTCACGTGCAGGGCCAGTTAGGTGATCAATCACCAGCTGCGCTCCCTCAGCATCGGACAGGTCCTTGGTGAGGCGGCGCATATCTTCCGCCCACTCCGTCACTTCCGGGTCTCGGTCTGTCTTGGGACTCCCTGCAAGCTTTGTCCCGCGCTCTCTTGGAACGACCACTATTGCTGCCTTGCTTCCAGCGTCTCCTGCCTTCTTCTCCTCCATCTCCGCCAGCCGACTGGCTAACACCTTCAACTGCTCCTGCAGCTCCTCCATCTCTTCTCCGTCTCTGCAGAGTCAGGTACTGGCCTTTTTATTGTGTATCTACTCGCAATCCTGTCTACGACGCATGTAACAGTTGGGATTCTTTGTTGCGAGAATATGGATAATTTATTTCTCCACACTTTGAACACAATAAAGTAACTTAAGAAAAAGAAAAAAAGGCCAGTACACCGACTGTAAAGAATACAAAAGAAAAGAAACCAAAATCATAAGAAACTCAGAAATGGATAATAAAAACAATGCATAAGTAAATACAAAATAGGCAAATAACAAGTGTAAGAAAACCCATACATTTGCTATAAAACACTCTCTGGGAGTTATTCCATGGAGGAATACATACATCCTAGCCTTAAATCATTGGTAGGCCTAGTCATAGAGCAAAATATACCAAAAACTTAGCTAACTTAACATCATCAGATACAAATGCATATACTGTAACTCCTTGTACATAAATAAATGGGCAGTTCCAACAGTCCAAAATCAAGCCTATGCAGTTCACTAATGGTGAATATAAACAAACACTGAACAGTCCTCTCCTGGGTTGTGTTGGCAATGCTGTACTGATCACATATCAATTGCTAAAATTTACTCACACAGCCACTATGCTAAAGGTACACAATATCGATGATGTATGCTGTGCGTTTCAACATAAGAATCGATATATCCACTTCCTAACTACCAACATTACACTCAGCATGTCCTATGATAAAGTAATTAACATTCCATAGTAAGACCTGCTCTACTGCTACACTGGCTATGTACACAGCCACCTGTTCATGTAACCCTTCATAAGACAACAGTAGTAAAGATAAGAGGGAAAGTAATTTGATCACCCTGCTGCTTCACCATGCTTTCAACTACAGTGTACAATACATGTGTGCACATAACTACTAACTAACAAAATTGAAAAGACCTATGAAGTTCAAACTACTGGACCTATATACAAGTGAAGTGACTATAACAATTATTGAGGCAAACAATTAAAACACAGTGTTCCCAAGTCCTTAAGAAAACCTTCCTTAAGAAAACCACAATTAAATACAAGCATCAAACTCTATGATCCAAACTAACTCAACAGTTGCAAAAAGGTGAACAAATGCAATTAAATCAGAATAAAAGTAAACTGGAAACAAACTATCAGGAATATCTTAATAAGTCCAACAACTTCTTCTGTGGTAATGCCAATGTACTAATCAAAGTTACAGTCAAAAAGTAAGAAAAATAGGAAATCCTTGTAATGCGCAGATGAACAATTGTCATTACTCCACTTACAATCTAATCCAAAGTGTCAATCCACAAAATAATGATAATGACTTTACTAATTAAAGTTACACATAACTCAACCTTAAGTTTATACAATTCACATAATGTAAGAATGAATCTGGTACTCACACAATGCAGGTGTCTGAAGTGGCCTCTTACACCATGATAATCTTTAAGAATTGCAGCATACAGGAACAAAAATACATAGGTCTGACCCAGCTGACTACTGGGTGGTAAGTGAGCCTTAGGAATGTGTGGTCAACTGGTCAGTGGCTAAAGGCCAGGGTCCCTCTCAGCATGTGGTTGTTGCTAGGCAACACCCATGCCTTCAAGGGTTTCACTTCTTGCATTAACAAATGGAACACTACATACAATCACATATTTTATCAAAACAAAATAAAAGACAACTGTCACATGTATAACTAAATACATACCAGTGTTTAAGATATGTGTTGTAGTACCTAGGTGTTTAGACCTTGTTAAAAGAGTCTGTTGTAAATATTGAATACAAAAATACAAATTGATGGTACTGTAAATTCTCCAATTTTAATCTTTTGTTTGTGTTCTGGACAAGGAAATTACTGTGAATTCAAACATTGTCTTTGGAAACATACATATTTTACTGGTAGTTGACTTTTATGATTGTTATATTCATTTTCATTGAAAGGTGAACAAAGAAAAATTGACAGGAGTGGGATTCGAACCGTCGACCTCCTGAATACCTTACAGGTGCTCTACTGGTGCTCTGACTGCCAAATGAACAAAGATAATTGACTATGAGGGCACAACCAACATATGGCAGGATAGCTCAGTTTGTAGAGTACCTGTATGCATGGTTTTCAGGAGGTCGACAGTTCGAATTTAACCCATATATATTCCAGTCAATTTTTCTTTGTTCACCTTTCAATGACTTAAAAATTAGGTCAGTTTTCCTTGTGCCTTATATTCGTTTTAAAGTTTCCCATTACTTGATAAGGAAACTAGTTCAAAACATGTAATATAAACCTTTTCCTAAGTGATCTTCAAGGTTTTGAGCAATTAAATTAGATCATTAAAAAAATAGATTCTATAATCTCAGTTGTGAGGATAAACTGTTAATACATGTTACTATTTAAAGTTAAAGAGTCACACATCAATTTCTTTAAATTTAAACAATTGTATCTTCACTTTGTAATCCATGATGTGTATAAATGAAATATGTCTAAAGATCTTTCTTTGTGATGAGTGAGACTTGATAAATAAAGCATACTGGAAATCATGCATATTTTCAAGTCGTGTGTTTATTGGCATGATATTTGCTGTACAGTGTTAATTGTCTCATTTTTGGTAGAAGAGTTTTTTTCACTGCTATTATTTTATGGAAGTCCTGATATTTTAGGGATGAACAGTTTTGTCTCTTGGGATGTTGGGCAGGATGTCTGTCTGGCTTTGTTTTGTGCAAAATTGTTTATGTTAAAAAAAAATGGGGGAAAAATGACTGATTTGTGACTAAATAGTAAAGGAACACTAGAATTTTTAGAATTCTCACCAAAATTAGTAGAGGGGGTTACATTTGTTTAGTCATGGAAACATATTTACACAATGCACATCCCGATCAGTGCTTGTTTCTGGCTTTTTCATAGAGTTGAATAAAAAAACTATTTAAACTATTTAAACTATTTATTATGTTTATTCAACCCAATGGGCTTATTGACATGCGCCCTCTATTGTATATCCGTGGTATCCTGCCATAACAACACGAAATAAGTGCATTTAGTATGAGCACCAGCGCTACGTATAATTACATCATCAATGTTTTGGTTATTTTTCGAGTAGCGCTATATAATCTTTGGTAGTGAATATGACCCCGATTAAAACAACTCTAAGAAGGAAAGAAAGAAAAGAAATTGGCATTCTTTGCGTCATAGAAGTGAGTCAAAGACGTTTGCAGGTTGTTGTGCCAAATATGACGAAGCCTGTCAGTCATCAGATCGACCAGGAATCACCGGAAGATGAAGGAATGAAAAAGGTTTGCAAATTGTAGTCCGAGTACATTGTAACTTGGACCCTAACAAAATCGCCTTTTTTAACATTTGGACATGATCTGGCGATAGTAGGGTCCGAGTACCTTGTGTGTAAATGAGTGGCAAGAGCTCCTTTTTGCCTCTTCACTGAGTCAAAATCCTGTTATTTCACCTCCAAAACGATCCTAAAAATAAAATGTCTCATGCGGCCAGCTATGGACCAAGGCAAGGGAGAATTGGAGATTCCAATAATAACAAGGTTTAGGCCCCCTACTCACATTTTTTGAAGAAAAGATCATTTGGAAAGAATTCCACTGACGGCCATGACGGAAACACAAACAGGGTTATTTCCTCCAAGAGTTAACTTATTTGATGCAAGTCATGATGAACTTCAATCTAGGTGTGAAAACTGGTGTAGCTTATCTAAAAATTGAGATTTTCAGGGTTTTTTGACCTACAATTATACACTTGGAATGCAGCGGTAGCCATTTTTATCAAAACGCCTTCTGTTGGTCCCATAGGTTTGTGCACAAGTGATGGCCGTCAGTGGAATTCTTTCCGATCATTTTTTCCCTAATTTTTTCCGGGTACCAGTGTACAATTTGAAAAACCAAGATGGCTGACCCAACTGACACTGTGCTCATGAATAGGAGGCCCGTTTCTAGGGAAAAATGATCTTTTCTTAAAAAAATGTGAGTGTTTCCATGAACTGGTGATCAACAGTAATGGACAGTGATCTGATGCCTGCGTTAATCTTCTGTTGAACTTTATTGAACTCATATTGAACTAATAATCACAAGGGAAACTGACTGCATTTTTAAGTAATTGAAAGGTGAACAAAGAAAAATTGACTGCAGCGGGATTCGAACCGGTTTTCTACCAACTGAGCCATCCAGCCCCTACATTGGTGGTGTCCCCAAAAGTCAATTATCTTTGTTCGTTTTGCAGTTAGAAGCCATGTAACCATGCACACACCGCCATACCCCCAAGGATCATTTCACCAATACACGCAGCAATGCTGCAACCTGGGAACAGTACATAGGGGCTCTCTCAAAGAGGATGCGGCTTTTTAATTAATATAATCATCAAATAATCACAAGGGAAACTGACTGAATTTTTAAGTCATTGAAAGGTGAATAAAGAAAAATTGACTGCAGTGGGATTCGAACCTGCAACCTCCTGAATACCGTACAGGAGCTCTACCAACTGAGCTATCCAACCCTATGTTGGTTGTCCCTTATAGTCAATCATCCTTGTTCGTTGCCAGTCAAAAGCCATGAAACCAACAGAATGACACATGCGTCCAGTGCCAATGCATGTATTGTGATGTACATGTACATTACATCTACACATGTAAACTGCATGTGTCGTCCAATCGTGATCATAGCTAGCACATGCAGCTCTCTAACCGTGGTTTTGCATTTGTGTCATAAAAAAGGGTGGTGCTAATATTTGTCATGTCGGTTTGTGCATGCACAAGTGACGGCCTTCAGTGGAATTCTTCTCAAAATTCTTGACGATTGTGCAGCTAATAGGGTCCATATTCACATAGGCACTGGCATTCTTCTGTATACTAATACTGCGAATTGGCCAACCCTGAAAGGGAAAAGCAAAATAGCATTTAAACTCTTCTAAGTACATGTTTGGTGGTTTCGTCTTTCAAGTCAACTTGGACCCAAACCAAATCAGACCCACACCAACTCGGACCCAAACCAACTTGCACTCAAGCCAACTCTGACCCAAACAAACCTGGAACCACAACAACTTGGACCAATTCAGACCCACTGATTGACAGAAGCCCCATAACATGAAATGAAACATACATGTGCAATTCTATGTAGGCTCAATCTGTTGAGTAAAGAAGGTATACTCTATGGTTGAATTGACTGTTATATTCTGATTTGTTTGTTTGTTTGTTTCAGGCAAAGTCTGCAACTGTTTCATCTGGAAAAGTGAGGAAGGTTGGAGGCAAGAGGGGACGAAAACCCTCCAAAATAGATCAGAAGGCCAAGCTGGAACGCAGCAGGCAAAGTGCCAGGGATTGCAGGGCTCGAAAGAAACAGAAATACCAGCTATTGGAAGAGATGGTAGCCAGTAAGGAGAAAGATATAGGAGAACTAAGAGAACAGCTTGATACGGTGAGATTGCTTTGCTTGCATTTTGCATAATGAAGTTAAAAGCAAGTTCCTCCTTTCAAGCCACAGTGGCAAATGACTCCATTGGATCGTGGTTTGTAGGACTAATGAAAGTTAGACTCAACAAATCGTTTGAAACACGAAATATTGGCATCAGAACTACCTATTTTTACGTACCTACCAGTCAACGTCAAAAACGGGACTATGACACCAGACTTTCATATCACAACTATGCCCTTGGGGATCTTGTGTACGTGATGGACAGTGCTAGAGTGCCAAGTCTTTCCCCTAAGTTATATTTGTTATATTCCTCATATTGAACTTAAACTAATTTTAATCATCAAATAACCACAACGGAAACTGACTGAATTTAAAGTCATTGAAAAAGTGAACAAAGTTGAACCAGGGACCTCCTGAATACCGTACAGGTGCTCTACCAACTGAGCCATCCAGCCCTACGTTGGTGGTGACACCAATAGTCAAACAAATCTTTGTTCGTTTGGCAGTCAGAAGCCATGAAACCATGCACACATCGCCATCCCTGGGGGATCATCTCACTGATACGCCCAGCAATGCTGCAACCTGGCCCTACGTCGGTGGTGTGATGAAACACACATATATCACGGTGTGTGCATCGTGGCTTCATTTCATCGATACATGCAGCAATATGCTGCAACCTGAGAACGGGGGATCAAAGTGCCTGTAAGATATTCAGAAGATCACCGGTTCAAATCCCGCTTCAGTCAGTTTTTCTTTGTTCACTTTTCAGTGACTTTAATAATTAAAAAGCCGTATCCTCTTTGAGTGATCCCCATGTACCGTTTTCAGGTTGCAGCATTGCTGCGTGTATCGCTGAAATAATCCTTGGGATATGGCAGTGTGTGCATGGTTTCATGGCTTTTGACTGTCAAATGAAGAAAGATAATTGACTATTGGGGACACCACCAACGTAGGGCTGGATAGCTCAGTTGGTAGAACACCTTTACAATATTCAGGAGGTCCCTGGTTCGAATCCCACTTCAATAAGTTTTTCTTTGTTCACTTTTTAATTGCATAATTATTATCTTTTCAGTTGTTTAAACATTTAAATGTGCGATTATACCAGCAACATAACAATTTAATTTCTTCATTTGAATTGTGGTCATGATTGTTGACTGATTTGATGATTGTTGTTATTTTTGTGCAGTACAAACAATGGTGTAAGAAGATTGACCAGGGCACCATACCACCAGAAGTATATAAAGCACTGCAAATAGACCCGACAAAAGGGAGTGGTGAGTCTGATAAGGAGACTACTTGATACCAGCATGAATGCTATTCATAAACCATGTACATGTACATGCATGGTTTACATCAGTCGCACCATACGTGTAAGAGTGTTCCAGTGTTTACATGGATATAAAAGTAACAAAGTAACAATAATATTGGATGGATGTTTAAAGATTTGTATTGGTTCAAGTATGAAATCAGACGAAAAATAGTTGCAGGATGATGGAGTAGTGGATTTTATGTAAACAAAAAAAAGTATTTGCCACATGTACAGTGTACATGTACATTGGCAGCTAGAGTACATATTAAAGGTAGTATCATACTTTGGCAGCATACAGAAGCAGAAATTTTCACAGATTTTAATACCCATAACTTCCAGGTTATAAAGCTGGTGATGGTAAAAACATACCATTAAAGTTTTTCTGCCCGAAATACTGTATTTATCCAGAACAGAGTAAAAACAGTGACAAAAATTATTTTTGATCTTTTAAAGATCAAAAATAAAAGACAAAAGACTTTTGAAATACTTTGGCCTTTTTTCACTGTTTTCTCAAAAGGTTGGCACCATATGTGACTGAAATGTTCACATATGACTGTTATTGTATCCTCCTTGATATTTTTGCCCATGAATATATTTCTTTGACAAAAACCAAAATATGATATTACCTTTAAGTAATCTACAGTGTGTCCCCCAAAACGATATCCATTTTCAAAAAAGTATGAAAAGAAAATGTATGTTTTAAGCTATTTGATTTTTAGTCTATTGCATTCACTATCTCACTGGGTAAATTCTGACCAAATTTCAATGCAATCCATTCATGCATCACCGAGCAATTACCTATTGACTTGAAAAGTCCATTTTACAAATGAGTGACAACTGTGGCCATCTTAGTGGTGATCTGTGTGTAGTGAATGTGGGTGGCCACGTAGAGGGGAGATTTACAGATCACAACTAAGAATGTTAAAGATCAACTCATATATCATATATCATTGTGTTCAGTATCGTAATATGATACACAGATTTTCTGGACGGTTTCTGCCAAGGTCCTGAAAACTTTCCACAAATTCACCGCTCGCGGCGCTGTTGAGAAGTAGCTTAACATCATACCGGAGAAAACATGATAACTGGTACCCGTGGCACAGCTGCAGCGTATATAGCTCATGCTTGTGATACCCTACGACGGTGAGGTGAATGTGGAGCATGTTCTCCGGTATGGTTCATCAAGCTAGCTGGGTAATCATGTGTAACTTCATGTATAGGATCACGATCAGGCAACTTTCTCCATGCGATAATAGCCCGGGCATAAAAGCCTAGATTTCATTCGGCAAATGAAAGTCGCAATGTATGGATAAGCTGAAGCAGTATTCTTACATTTTACACTGATACAGACTGCTATAACACGCATGCAGTACACATCGATCAAGGAGCATGCGCTTGCGCTAGTTAGCTCTCCACGGTACTACGCCACAGAATTTGATATTCATTAGATGCTACTGAGCAATGTTGTCACGCTCCTTTTCCCAAAAGAGGATCAACTCCAGCTAAAAAAATTCCCACAAAAGAGCATTTTTTTTTACACAAAACATGAGCATGACAATAGGGTATTGACTTTTCCTGGTTTATAAGACATAGCTCTTCAAAGTAGGACCTCGATATAGAACAATTTGTCAATCGTTGGAGTTGATCTTTAAGATGACCACCATTGTCACTCAATTGTAATGGCAAGAAAATTGACTTTTCCAGACAATCAGTAATTACTCGGTGATGCATAAATGGATTGCATTGAAATTTCGTCTGAACATGGCCTTGGAATACAATAGACAAAAAATAAAATAGCTTAAAATATTTAATTTCTTTTCATAATTTTTTGAAAATGGGTATCGGTTTTTTGTACACACTGTAGGCCTATACCATGTGCACGCATGACAAACATTCACCAATCTTTATAGGCCATGTGTTTGATGTATTTTCAGCATTGCTATATTATTTGTGAAATCAACCCCTGGGAGTAAGAGTAAGGGATGTTTAAATATTAACTTATTATTTGGAAAACAAAATTTTCTTTTATAGTTTGTACATATGTCGGTCAAAAATCAACATTTTACCTTGAAAAAGTTTCATTACAAATCCAACATAAGTTGGATAATTTTAGATTGCTAATAAGGAGGGATGGATTAAATCTGGGAGTATGCAAAGACTCAACAAATGGGAACACACACACATACAATTTGCCATATTTCTTTTATTACCATATTAAAAACACCAAATTACAAACTAGGCAGGTATTTCTGAGTACGATTGAGCAACTGAACTACCTTACTATAAAAGCATTTTTTAAATATTGTAAATATATGTAACATCTTCTGTTAATTGAATGGTTATTCCATCATGACTGTGATGTTGCCTCACAGGCCGGAAGGAAAGGTGAAATTGGCAAATTCAGCTATTTCATATTCCTCTTCTTTTCTTGAAAAACAAAACAAAACGCCAAGGAAAACATATTTGTAGTGTTGAGATTTTCTTTGATGTATCACTCAGTCTAACAGTCAATTAAAGATCATGTTATTACAGTATACAAAATAATGGAATATCATGTGAATATATTTTAATGTATAGTGTAAATAAGAAGCTAACTCAATGATTTATGTATTAAATGAAATATTTCAGAGAAGATTTATTTGCCTACATGTGAATTTAATAGTCTTGAGGCTTTTCACACTATCCCAGTTCAACTTGTTTGGAACCAACAAGGATGTTTCCCTGTTATGGCTGAATAGCTAACAGTGGTTCACACATGAATGTTCCATGGATCTTGCACAAATATTCTGATGACTGTTCATGAATACCACTGTCTAGTCCACACTACCATTTGGCTGACAGAACTTCTCATTTTCAACACACACAATAATGCAGTTTCAACGCATGATACAATTGTTCAACCCTGGTAATAATGATCCTACTAGATTGTCCTTCCTGGATAGTCCTGGGATTGATACTTCTCAAGTGGGGATATGGATATAACAAGTTAGACAGGTTGAATCTGGGTCAAACCCTGAGATATTTGGAATGCTGAGAAGTGTGAAAAACCTGTGATTTCATTTTCTGTGTATCTACACAATGCCCCTAATCCCATGATGATTCAAACTGATTCATCCATTCAAACTTTAAAGCGCAAGCAGGTATAATATACCATGTAAACAAACCACCTATGAATATGTAGGCCATTATTAGCATTGTACATGTTTGCTTATACCTTAAAATCTACCATCTTCCTTTAATGATTAAAAACAAAGCAGTTGTCTTAAAAATTAAACCCCTAAAGTATTTCAAACAGTAATGCACTACAAAAATATACAGCAAAACATCTCATTGAACGTAAACTTACTGAATATTCTAATGAAACTTCTGAGTACATGAGTGTACAATCTTCTCGTTATAAAATTTCATTGTTGGAGCCTGGTTCAGTGTAAAAGGAAATTGTACATCACATGAAGTGATATCAGATTCTCTGTACTAGAAACCCAGATGAAGTATTATACATGTACATGTATCTTGTCCAGGGTATATTAGGTATTGTCAAATTCATACCACATTCGACTACTTCAAGACCCGGTACTTCAGCATACCTCAAATTCGGACATATTTAAGCGGCATTTGCAATCTTTTTTTCCAATGTTTCCTCCACATTCCAGGACAAATTGATTGGAGGTTCAATAATGTAAGGAGTTATTTCAACCTATCAGTGACTCTAGAAACAACATTTGAAATGTCATGTTAAGGTTATAGATTTGTGACAATTGTTGCATAAAGACTTCTGGATTTCAAAGGTTCAGCTGAGATGCACTACAAGCAACATATTTCTTATAATAATAAACACTGCAGTATACCACATTAATAAAAATGACCGACTACATTTCAAACAAATGAAACACTATCTGTGATGGGTAAAACTTGGGGAAAATGTAAAATTATCCAAGACTAAATTTTTTAAATATAATCCCCTTGTACATTCTGGTTTACATAACTAGTACTCGTCACTGTTTTCTAAAGACGGTGTTTGCATGGTTTCATGGCTTTTGACTGCCAAATGAACAAAGATAATTGACTACATGTATTGGGGTCACCACCAACATAAGACTGGATGGCTCAGTTGGCAGAGCGCCTGTACGGTATTCAGGAGGTCGCCGCTCCAGTAAATTTTTCTTTGTTCACTTTTCAATGACATTAAACAGTAATATTTTCAGTTCATTGTAAATTATAGACTTCCTTTATAAAAAATGCCCACCACCATACACATATACCCAAGTTGTCAGATGAATGCTATGCAATTTCATGTGATGAAACCATGACGACGTATTCCTCATCTCATCTTAGTAACGGTAGTACTGTCCTCGCTTGGTGCTTGGTCGAATAGCAACCTGATTGGGGCCCTGTTAGATATACATAATTCATGCATTGTCAAATATTCAATAATGTTTGTAAACCAAAGGATACATAGAGAAGTGGGCAATAAGTATTTATTACAGACCAAACAATTGCCAACCACTGACAAAAATTGACATTTTGCTCTATTTTCATACATGTATATGATTTTGAAATACATGTACATTACTGTTACCAACAAATTGTAGTTTTCATAATGGAACATTCTGTGCTATGAGCAAATAGGTTTTGAGGATTTTCTTTCAATTTCCGACACTATACATGCACATTGCCCATTGAGGAGCACTGTATGGCTCATGACTTACTCTGACTAAGTCCAACTTTCCATGACTTTATAATAGTGCAATGTTAAAATCCTGTAAAATGTACACTTGAAACAACAATAAACATTTATTTTATCTTAATCATCAACTAACCACCAGGGAAACTGACTGAATATAATGTAAACAACGCGTATCGGTGAAATGATCTTTGGGATATGTTGATGTGTGTGTGTGGTTTCATGGCATCTGACTGCCAAAATGAACAAAGATAGTTGACTATTGGGGTAGGGCTGAATGGCTCAGTTGGTAGAGTGCCTGTACGGTATTCAGGAGGTCGCCGGTTCGAATCCCGCTCCTGTCAAATTTTCTTTGTTCACTTTTCAATGACTTAAAATTCAGTCAGTTTCCCTTGTGGTTATTTGATGATGGAATATAAAGTAATTGAAAAGTGAACATAGAAAATTTACTGGAGTGGGATTCAAACTGGCGACCTCCTGAACACGTACTGTACAGAGGCTCTACCAACTGAGCTTTATTTATCTTAACATAACCGGTAAGCTGATTGTAGAAAGAAATATATTGTGCTGGTTACAAAGTCCACTCCTTGACAAGAGCAAGAAGTATCAGTGACTTGTGACATGTGAGTATGTATATACATATCATGTGATTCAATGGACATCTTTATCCACCATGATGATGATGATGATGATGAGATAGAAAGACGTCAAATGTACAATGCAACTTTATCAAACAATTACAAGAAAGAACTATTTAATATCTCACCGTAACGTAGACCTCTCCATCAGGGGAGAATGATGGGCCAGTAGATGGCAGCATTCTCCTACCATACATGTCATCATTCATACCATATTCATCATTAAGATGCAAAGTTGGTCCTTCTAGTGGAGGTGGTCTAGGACGATGAATGACAGGTGCTACAGGAGGAGCTTCCACATAGTCCACATAGTAACGGTCCTGTATTGAATAACAAATAGTGTATTTATACGTCTCGATACATTTATATACATTATTTCAATATGGGCCAAATGTAAGTCTTTGAAACACAGAATGATTTCTTTGGGGCAGTTGCTGCTATTGCTGCTGCTGTTGCTAATGCTCTTGCTGCTATTGCTGTTATTTGTGCTGCAGTGACCATTGTTATTGCTGCTGTTGCTAATGCTTCTCATGTTGCTAATGAAGTTGCCATTGCTATAGACTTGGTGACTAATCCTTAGACAGTCGTGGACCGCTCAATTACAGACTTGTTTCAAGTCTATTATTGCTATTGCTTCTGTTTGTTCAGTGCTGCTGATACTGATACTATTTGTACAGCAGTGAGTGCTATACTAATATAACGCATCTATACAGTGATGGCAGCCTCTATGCACTTATTATCCCCTGGGCTATGTTTACATTCCTGAAACATCTCAACTCATTAGAGAGAACACAGCCTAAGAGACGTAAAGCGCACAAAGCCCCACAGGTACCCATTTACTCGTAGGTGAGTAAATGGGTTAGTCTTACCCATGGACACAACAAGCACCACTAACCCATGGCTCAACTCGAACCAACAATCTGTAGAATGATCACAATACTTTGAGTATGGCACACCTGACCACTAGGCCATAGTTGTTGCTGTTGCTTCTGTTAATGCTGTTGCTGCTATGGTTACAATTTGAAATGCTGTCTTTTTTGCGTGGTTTGTTTCAAGTTGGTCTCCATTGATTCAAGCTATTAGTCTTACCCATAGAGCTATATTAAAATTACTAGAGCGCTAGCTCCGTGTAAAAAGTGATGCCTGTTGGGCACATGCATATTTGTGAAAAAAAAAATAAAGATTTTGTACGCTTTTTCTACGTTCATTTGCATATCTGCGTTGTGTTGTATACAGGTGCGTTATCGAAGCCAAATATGCCCAAAATCTGACGCACCTTCAGTAAATGAGTCTTTCATTTTGCGCAGTGCGCACACACGCTCTGCACTTCAGCCACGCAATGCAAGCATCATCAAGACGCGCTACCGGTACCGTTCGTGCATACTTGAGTGATGCATATAGAGTACACTCTTCGAAAGGCATTCCAGTCAAAGTGTTCTTGTTCCACAGACACACACTCAAATTCAAAATGACTGCGCCCAGGACGGCTTCAAAACGTCTATGCACGGAGAACGCGGAGCTAGTGCTCTAGTAATTTTAATATAGCTCTATGGTCTTACCCTAGGCCTAGGCATCAAGAACACATCCATAGATGATTCAACGCTAGCCTCATCGTCAATAATTTGGAATGGCCGCTCAACAGGGTAGGGATCTTTGTATGGTGTGACAGGTCCTCGACACAAATAGATGCAGCAACAAAACAAGGCAAAGAGGAGAATAAGAAGCAGCAGAGCCCCTCCTATGATGGCTGCAATAACCACAGTGGACAGACCTGCAAATCAAAATCAAATAACATCAAAAAGGCTGAAAAACAAATTTCAAATAGCATTCTTGTATATTGCATTATGATTATATGCATTGCAAGATATACATCATTGATGCAATGTTCAATGGTATTCTGTAGTGCTATTGTGCATGTTATATATCACAAATGCTGCAAGGGCTTCATATCAGTCTACATGCATGTTCATTGCATACATACAGCTTGGTCCTACCATTGGACGGGCAGGGGTGCTGTTTCACAATGACAAGACTCTGGACTTACTTGAAGCTATTAATACCAGTACATATTATGCCAAACAATATGAAATATCAGTCTTTACTTTGCTTCTTATTGCCACAGCTGGGTTTTAACTGCTATTGTACATTTCATTATAGCACAAGCTGTAGACCTGTTGATGGATTATGACTGGTTATCAAACAAATACATGTACGTGGATAACACAATCATTGAAAGCTTAATGTGAGTGAAATGTTACCCTGATGAAAAATAATGTACAAATACATGGATTCACATACCAGTAGTAGGCACAGTCTCACAGTTAGTTCCACTGTATCCGTCTGGACACCTACAGGTACAATCAAACATATTCCATTTCAAAGCTTACAACATTCAATCTCTGTGATTGAAAGATACATAAGATGGAGGCACTACCCAGACTCCTCCATTCTGTCCAAACTACTACAGTGGAACACCACTATATCGAACATGACAGGATGCACAGAAATGGTTCGTTATAGTGGTTGTTTGTTATAGTGAACAATATTCAGCATGCCTATACAACGCACATACAAATTAGGAGCCAAGGATGATGTTTGGTACATGTATAGCCAAAATGTTCGCTACAGCGATGTCCGTTATAGTGGCGTTTCACTGTATTAACCAATAAAAAAATACTGACTACACGTAAAAATGCAGACATCATCAAGACAAACCCAATTTTAATAGGCATTTATTCTTTACACATTCATTTCTTGTGCTATTCTTTACACAGTCATGTGTTTAGGGTTTTAGGTCGCTTTATATTTACCTTATTTATTTATGATATTATTTAAGATCATTAAGTTTTAGTGTACTTGTGGATGTCTTTGTAAAGTGGCGCACCTTTTTAAGTGTTCTTAGTCTTATTTATAATGTTTTACCATGTACACAGGGAAAACAAATTTCATGTTTTTATTTTTAATGAATTCATGATGAATAAACTATCTATATCTATATCTATCTATATCTATATCTATTTTTATTTATGATGTTCGTTGGCATTTCCACAGAAGCAAAACCCTTTGTTTTTGTTTGTTTGTTTTCTTCTCTTGTCTTCTTGTTTGAATTCCCACAGACTTTGTACAGGGGCATTCTAGACCTCACTTTGGTCTCTTTTAAACAGCTGATCTTAACCAAACTTGGTCCAAACAAAGTCCCTATAGCGTAAATGTATGCCAAAAATTTAATAGTATGGCATAGCACGGTGCACTCTCAAACAATAATAAATGGTTGCTTATACATGGTGTCTAAAAAAAAACCTTAGTATTGATCTCTTCAGTAGTTCCAAGTTATTACCAAAGAAATTCTGTTTTCTTTATAAGTGGTTCGAGCAAAATAAACCAGTATATACAGGGTGTCCCAGAAAAAACCAAACCGAGATTTGTCAGTGTTTAATTCTATTTTAATTTCACTTTTGAATAATAAATTACACATATCTGAAAAGCTAATTTCCTCAGTTTCGATTTGATACCATTCATTTGATACATACTTCACACATTTCACGCATATACTTTATAAATAAAGAAACTTCTAAGGTTGTCGTCGGCACGATTTTTTCCTGTCGACAGGTCGGTACATTGGAGTTACCGACGTCGACATGTGTCGACAGAAAGCTGTATGAAAATTGGGTCCGAAAATGTTCGTCCAAAACGGAAAATAAGCTTATATAAAACTGATTAAACTCTTAATATAAAAACACATATCCAACTTACGTTATGCATCATGTAACAGAAAGTGCGTTTATTGATATTTCTAATAAATCTTATTATCCAAAATGGAGCTATAGTGTCACTGTGTTCAATGTCATTGTCATTTCAACAACTTCCATGGCACGGCACTTTCAACCGCCGATGCCATATTGCCATTTGTTGTTAAAACTTGTTTATCTGCGTGACTGCGGCCGCCAAAGTGCTCACTTCCGGGTTCGGGGTTTCCCGATTTTGAAGCCGGGGAATTCCGCAAAGGTTGGTCATTAATACTCATTATTTTCGCTTCGGGTAACCGGGTTAACTTATTTCCGATATTATTATATTTATATTAACTTTTTTTCAAGTTTACTCTTTGTCTTTACTAAGTATTTGTAATATTATTTTCACGCACGCACGCAAGCTTTTTCATTGGTTGTTGATGACATCATCGCCATGCGGTGAGTTTGCAGCATGTCAACCCAGGCACGTACGTACGTACGTGTGGACATAGCGCTACACGGGTCACGCACGGCCGGTACGGCTTGTTGTTGCGTAGCGAACTGGCATTGCACGTGTACAAATGTCAAAACTTCGATACAATGTATGTAAACCACTTGACTGCGGGACTTCCCGCTGGATTTATAGGCTTATATTGCTTTCAAACACATAAGGACTACTTTCTGGAATATATATTACGGCCATAAAACCGCATGGGGAACTGAATATCGTTATAACTGGTAAGCTTTTGTAGGCTTTTGAAGGGGCTGCTGTGCCTTTTTTCTGCTTCATATTTTTTTTCTCATTTCTGTCGCCATGACGGCAGCTATGTCGACAAACTCGACAGGCTGAGAAATTCACTTTGTCGACAGAGCTGTCGACAGAAGCCCTGTCGACGACAACCTTAGAAACTTCACTTCTTCTTTTTTTCTGGGACACCCTGTATATACTGGTTTATTTTCCTCGAACCACTGTATAAATAAAGAAAGCAGAATTTTTTCGGTAATAACTTGGAACTACTGAAGTGATCTATAATAATGTAACAAGGTTTGAATATTAATCAGTGAGACTTACGTGCAGACATTTGTGTAGCTTGCATCAACAGAACATGATCCACCATTCTGACATTCATCTGCTGGACATAGCTCTAAAAGATGAAATATAACGACAATAAATCCTGGACTCACTGATTGACCATTCCTCTGCATGATGCACTCACTGATTGACTCATTCATAAAGTGTATGGACAGCCACATGATAAATTCAACCAGGATTTAGGGTAGTCATTGTTGACTGTCTGTGGCTGTTACTCTGCTTACAAACTATGGTTACATGGATCCAAATACCCCGGTACTGACTAGATAACATACAAGTACATACCTTGGTTTAATGTATCTGTAGGACTATAATAAAGCCCAGAGGTGAACAGTTGGCCATTTCCATCCAGCTGCCCTCTAAACTGGTTAATGATGTTGTTCTCTGTAGTGACTGATGTATCATCAAATACTAAGACCACATCATTATCAATACTACCAGAGCGAAAATCTACGACGACAGACACTGCATAGCCAAAGAAGGCATCATAAACTGCGTCCATCTGTTTAGAAATAACAATCAATATCAATAGGAAATTATAAAACCAAACAAAAACTAGAATCATTATGCAGTATTGCCTGAAATCAATTGGATCAAAACAATATTCTCTGAAGTAGTTTTTTTATTCTATAGTTGGCTTCAATTTATACTGGCCCTGGACCACTCAACAGATTTCCATATGAAATGAATATGTACAAATCACTTTCAGGAAGTAAAACACATAAAGTATATTCAAGTTTTTGACATGCCACTAGCAACAAGAACTCAATGTCATTGCTAATACTTAACCATATTACAACTGATGTCAAGTCCAGTTATTAAACTTTCATCAACGTAGACAAAAATCTATCTTTATACATGAATTCATGAAATAACCATACAGGAAAATGACTGAATTTTAAGTCATTGAAAGGTGAACAAAGAAAAATTGACTGGATCATGGAGCTGGAATCTATCTTTCATAAGGTGAAAAATCTACCTTCCTGAAAAATCTATCTTTCAACTGCCATACTGGATGATCTCATCTTAACATAGGATCAGTCTGAGGGTCCTCTTATCTACATGAACACGTATAATATTGAATAGAAACAATGGCGTTTTTGCTTCTTGCTTCTTCAGTCACTCATGTCAACCAAGAGTTTTACAAAATCTTATTGTTTAATTTGGGTTATAGGTTTACCATCTCACACGACAGTACAAAGGCTAAATATAAGAAGGTGTTTACACTTGATGTTGCAACGAAGGATCAGATCCTGCGGTTGGGATCAACCTAGAGGGATGTAATCCATGCCACATTTACACACACATAGACACGCCAGATCTGAACCGGATTCGATCTTAATACCAAGAGGTGGATCAGATCCCGGGATTGGATCCTGATCTTGCGATGGGTTGATCCACGTTGATCGTCCCACAAGAGATCTGATCCCCTCTCAGGATCAAGTGTAAATACCATGCAATAGCTTAGCTATCACTGTATGATATAACCATAAATCCTTTCCTGTCAATGTACCTGAGTATTGATGAGATCTTCCAGTGCTTGATACTGACTGCTTGATGGAGTATCATACTGACTCAAGAAAACAGCATTGTTGGTAGGGCTATTCCTTCCAGTAATCTTAGTGGTCAGCTTAAACTCCCGAACATCTGCACAAACAAAACAGACAAGTTCAACATTACAATTTCTAAAACATGATTTTGTCAATTTGCCAATGCCAATAAAAGCACAAAGCTGTACTGTTGTTCAATGAATCATTTCTTTAAAGGTAGTATTACACTTTGGTAAGAAACCAAAACAGAAATGTTCACAAATTTACGTATAACTTACAGGGTATGAAGATATTGGTGGGAGAAACATACCGTTACATTTTTTCGCCTGAAATGGTGTATTTATCCAGAAATTAGTCAAACAACGACCAAAAATCTTTTTGATCTTTTAAAAGATCAAAAATAAAAGAGAAAAGACTTAAGAAATACTGTGGCTGTTTTTCACTGTTTTCTAAAAAGTGGGCACCGTATGGGACTGAAATTTTCACAGATGACTGTTACTGTATCTATCTTGATATTTTTGCCCATGAATCTGTATTTCTTTGATAAAAACCAAAGTATGATACTACCTTTAGCTCCCCTAACCCTGTCTCATTAACATTGCTAAATATCGACCTCAAATAAATTATAAACTAAGGCTGTGCCCCAATTCTCTGGCTGTGGCCGCAAATAACGCACAAGTCAAAAAAATGGCTGCAGTCACTGGCTAGAGGCTGTCATAGGTGAGTGCATAATTTTCAGCCGCAGCCAGAGAATTGGGACACAACCTAAAGCTTTTCCACCTAGAAATATAAAGAACCAAAAGAAATTTGGGTTTTGAATAAAATGAACCAATGACTTGAAATGATGAGACAGCTTCCATAAAATCATAAATTTGTCAAACTTTGATAAACTTACGGAATTCAAGAGTCCCAGGCACGATTACATTCTCAGTGGAAAAAATGTTGTTGCTTGGCACGGCTGCATAGAATGCTTCTGTTATCTGTCTGGATGTATGCCGACCCTGACGATTCTTGGTGAAGTACAGTCTATAAGACACTTTAGGGTTTCCATTGACAAATGTATGGGTCAATGAATCAATGCCCACAAAATGTGATCCAATGGAGGAACTACGCATTAGCTGATCCATCTGTAGGGAAACAAAAGTAGAATAAATATTAAATACATCTCATATATTATTTAGAATATGATTATCCCCAGATCAGTCATTGAAAGACTCAATTCTCACCAATCAATATGTATGCATATCAAGATTGACAATGGGCTCGTTTTATCATAACAATTTTGTCTTAGTTCACTTTTCAATGACTTAAAATTACCAGAAAATATTAATTAGGAACAAAACTGAAGTTGAAGTGATAAACACTTTAACTTCAGTTTTGTTTGGACACTGCAGAAATGAAATAAATGATACTAATGCTACAAACTTTCTAGAGGCAATAGCAATGTACCTTTTTTTTTTCAAAACGTTACATATTTCAAAGGAAAAACAAACAATACTGATTTCAGATAAAAAGTCTGCCATGCACCCCCCCAAACAAAAGCACAATCTTTGCATGTACAGACACATTTTCCGGTTTGATTTTTGTATCATAGGCCAGAATACATTCCAATCACAGATTTATTAAATGAATAAATAAGCAATGAGTGTATTGATGCCTATACTCGGGCACACTAACTTGGAGATAAAATAGCTAAGGATCACTACAATGTGTAGCATGCAGACCTCCCAACATCTGATTTTAAAAATTCCTAAAGACTTTGCAAGAGAGCGAAGTGACCACGAGCCAGGGGAGCGGGTGGAGGGTGGTGACCCCCTTTCATGATATATAGGGAGCTTTTTCAATTAATGGGGTTAGGGTACCAGGTTTAGACTAGCAAACAGCCGCTCGCGGAGTGAAATAGCAGAAGTCACGGCTGATGCGTGGACTGAAAAACAGTAAACTTGCGCACTCAATATTCATTATGCCACGTGGCTGGTAAAAATCTACTTTTTCGGAAAATAATGGGTAAAAGCGGAAAATCGTAATCAACTAAAAAAAGCGGAAATTTTCCGCCAAAAGCGGAAAGGTTGGGAGGTCTGAGCATGGGTCTAGCAATCACTTGCTCTCTTTCACAATGGATAGAGACCAAAATCTGGCCACTTGTCAAGGGAAAATAATAATGTCTGAATGGAAGTAAAAAGTCACAAGAAACTGGCCAATGTGTAGGCTATAGGCTAAAATGATTAAGTAATATTTTTCTCATCTCTAGATTCACTTAAACATATTTTCTATCATTGCTCTTTGTTTGAGTGTGTTACTTACATCTGTGGCAAGTTCAGCCAACAGCACAGTTGCAGAGGCATCAGTGAACACACCAGAAACTCCTCGGATTCTGGACAGTGTCAATGAGCCTCGTACTGACCAAATGTCACTCCTTTGTTCTAAAGAAGAAAACATATTTGTTTTAATACAACATTTCCAGCTTTGCAAGGAGAATATGGATGCACTATCTAATTTTTATGGGCCCATAAATATCTGGTTATTATTTGAATCATGACTTTTTATTAAATATAACTGTTCTGAAGCACAAGCTACTTCAAGATTATTCTTTATAACCTACAATTACATTTGATTAATAGGAATGTACCTTGTGTTACGGACACAGTGACTACACAGTCAGGATTTGTATTCCCTGAAGTATCTGCTGCTGTATACCGAATTGTTGTAATCCCTGATGGAAATGGATACCTAGCAGAACTGGTGAGGGAGTTGGAAATAGTTGGAGTTACATTAGAGTTGTCAGTTGCAGTTGGAGCAGGAAGTGCTATTTGGAGGTTTGTTGAACGATCACTGAGCACATAATGACTGATAGTAGTACCACAACCACTACCTGCAGTCCAAACTGGTCTTTCATTATCTAGAAGAGAAACATCAAATAATCAAAAGTTAGTGAAATTATTGCATTAATCACAGGGATAACAAACTGGATGAATTTAAATATTGAAAAGTGAACAAAGGAAAAATAAATGGAGTGGGATTCGAACCAGCAACCTCAGGAATACCATACTGGCACTCTTACCAACTGATCTATAGAGCCCTTATGTTGGTAGTGTCACTGTTGTTTAAGTTATTGAAATGCAAATAATAAAAATCGACTCAATTAGAATTCTACAACTTGGAACTTCAACAAAGGTGAAAGCAAAATGTTGAATTGAATGCTGATTACAACTTGTCTTTATCCTATGTGCAAATCTATCATCATGGCAGATTAACAACCAGATCACAGAAAGACACGTGTTATTGTCAGATGGCTGTACCATCTCAACCCATACAGCATGAGTTGTTTTCATTTTCAAGTAAATTTGTACATGTTTGTACCAGACACAATGTAAATTCAATCCCCCAAACAGGGCAAAGGATACAGTTCATGTGAATAATAAATGAATACTCAATACTGCCATGAAGTATTGAGAGTTGAAACTACTGAACCTAGGTGCTCATTGGAAATCATATAGCTGTCTAGCTGGGACAGATATGTGTCTTACTATACATGACATATACATAGCACTCAATGGCACACACAAATAACAACAATAAAGAACTGTATTAAACATGTAGAGTAGACAGAGTTGTAATGACTCGAGTCAGTGACTCAACTTGAGTCACATTTTTTGGCGACTCGACTTGAGTCCCGAAAGCTAAATGACTTGACTCGACTCAAAATCGCAACATGTTGACATGCACACATTGTTTGAATAATGTGCCCATTACATTCAGGTATACCTATGCATAGTTGGATGGTGATCAGCTGACAGCTGTTTTCATTATTTAAACCTTTCACATTATGGGGCCTGCTTTTTCGGCCATAGAATACACTGTGAAATAGTGTAACATGTACACATGTATAGTATTCTATGGCCCACAGACTGTTGTGTGAAAGGGTTCCGAGTAAAGTGTTTCATCACAGGTTGTGACCCAGATGTAAATTTCTTTTAAAAGCAAACAAATTCTAGTCTCTTGTTGTTTGTTGATTTTCAAATATTTGCAACTCAAATTGACTCGAGTGTTGACTCGAGTGTTGACTCGACTCGACTTCACACTGTGACTCGACTCTACTCGACTTGACTCGAGTCGCTTCTTTAAAATGACTGAACTCGAGTCACAAAAAACAGTAACTCATCACAACTCTGAAAGTAGACCAAAGCATGCAGAATTTGGATAAATTAATATGGATTAATTTTAAACATCTGCAAGTGACTTACAGTACCGGGTATATCAAACTATGTGCATTGTGCAACCAACCATTTGATTTACCAGTAAAAACAGAATCAGCCATGTCCAGCCAATTCAAGTATTTCCGTATTTTTGCACACACTGGTGAAGGATTACCCAACCTCATGGAATTATATCCACATCAAAATTACCAAATAAGAATATTTAATTATTTGATAATATCCAACAATTTGTTGAATTGGTGAACTTAAGAGTACAAAAATTGCAAATAGTCAATGTATCAAATCAGTTTTTTCTATGTTGGCTTCAATTCTATTTTGTTGATTACCAAAAACGTTGGATTTTAACTTCAGTTTTCCATTTCTAGGCAATGCAAATTTGTAAAAGTGCATACTATACAAATATCCAATTAATAAAAGACTACTCTTGGTACCATGTTTAGTAATAATAAGATGGACAGAAGAACTTTAAAATGAAATAAACTTACCAGTTATAGTAACAACAAATTCGCAGAGGCCTACATTGTTAGCAGCATCTGTAGCCCGATATGTTACTGTGTGTGTGCCGATAGGAAAAGCAAAAGGTGGAGTATGTGAAGCAAACTCAGAGATGACACCCCGATCATCTGTGGCAGTCGGTACAGTCCAGGGGACGGTTTTTGTTGGCTGTCCACTATCAGTATTAGACTGAGAATCATTTGGGCAGTTCGTCCATACAGGAAGTGAACCATCTGGTACATAGGCTGTGAAAACAAACATTAATATGTAATACTGTCATCTGCCTAGGTGTCAAGTGATGTGATGAACAGAACATTCACTCCATATGATAGAGCAATTCACATGGGGGTACACTGAATACTGCATGGATCATACTTGATGTCTTCTCTGACTAGAGCACCGATGGATGGTCATTGGACCACCACAGCTCACAGGCCAAGCCCAGCATTTCACCCACGTGTGGACACGATAAGAAGAAGACACCTATAACTGAGGTTTACATTTGATTTCAAGGTTTAAAAGTTTAAGTTTTAAAGGTTCCATGCATTATACAAGTTTGTAGTAGCCTTCCACTGAGAAAACAGAGAACATTATCATCAAATCAAATCTGTAAAATACTTGAATACATATATCCTGAGCTACAGCTGATCAAACTGAGTGATGTGCCTAACAGCATTTTAAGAGCAATATACACAATCATGCAGATGCCACTTAATAATGTAAAGGAAAAGCAAAAGGTGGAGTATGTGAAGCAAACTCTGAGATGACACCCCGATCATCTGTGGCAGTCGGTACAGTCCAGGAGACGGTTTTTGTTGGCTGTCCACTATCAGTATTAGACTGATAATCAGTTGGGCCCCAGTGTTTAAGTGAACAATGAACACATAAGATTTACATGAATATGAGTTACCGTAAAGTTCCATGTATACGGCGCACTTTTTTTCACCTCGGCGAAAATCAAAAGTTGGGGTGCGCCGTATACATGGGTACAGCCCGCTGGTGGTCTCGAGAGTGTGGGTTGTGATCATTGCGCCGCGCCAAGTTAAAGCATATGATGCACCGGCAGCAACTGTAACCAATTAGCACGATGTCTGACTGAAAATTGAGCGAATGATTCATGAAAAATACCACTTACAAAATCTAATATTTCCGACTCTTGCGATTGGCCAAGGAAAACTGAAGTGCAAAAATCGATAAGGGTTAGGACTAGAGACACCGAAAATAGCGTGCGAAAACACGGTTGGAGCGCCGTAATGTGCACGCGACGACGGGCGAGTGGACATGTGCATTTACATTACAGTAAATGCAATCTCCGGGCCGTGACGGTCCGATCGTTGGACTATGGTCGGACGTACATATTTCATTTAAAAATGTCGTGATTGTTCAATAAATAATCAAACCTGTGTCTGGAGTCATTATTTTAATCAACAATAGTCACGTTTCCATTGGGAAATATCCTTATCCTCATGGGTAAAAACGTCAAGTTCGCGACAGCGTTTCGCTGCAACGTGAACCGCCATTTTGATTTGTTCTAATGTAAAGATGACAATTTGTAAAGCGCGCGCAGATCGTCTAGCCAATCACAAAATTCGCTCGCGCTATTGCGGACGTAGGATGAACAATTTGAGGTGCAATTGAGCCAACTCGTACGCCGCTAAACCCGTACGCCGACCAATTCTCCGTGCGCAAATTACCAACTCGTACGATCGGGTCGGCGTGCAAGTTGGTCGGCGACTCGGCGTATGGTTGGTACGAGTTGCCAGCATTCGTCGGCCCGACCACGTGCAAGTATTTCGTGCGAGGAAAATGCCGATAGCTTTGGATCGAGTCGAACGTTATGATCATGATAGTTGGACACGCAGCGCTTGCAACAAATTGTCCAGTTACACAAAAAATACGGAACGGGAATGTACAATTGTCCGTTGAATATGTAGACTGCTGAGGAAGTCTACTATGGTGGAGAATGGAGATCGAATACTGTTTGCACGTGTGCACGACAGGATGTAGGCCGCGCCGCACGCTTTAACGATAGTAGGCCTACATCATGTAGGCCTCCGTACGTACGTACTGCTTTCTGCAGCGTGGCGTGGCGCAGCGTTGTGTGACACTGACGCACTTCGGGTTGTTGCAAACTCGGGCAAAACATCCCTGAAAGTTGTGAGTTTGATTGAGTAATTCATTGTTTTTATTTTTCTCGAATTTGAAATTCTCAATTGAAATACAAATCACAAATGAGCTGAGAAAAATTAGCGATGCAGTTTTCTAATTTTTTTGGTCGTTCACGGCCGATTTTTTTTTTTCTGCCGGCTGATGTCAAAAGTTGGGGTGCGCCGTAAACATGGGTGCGCCGTATACATGGCACTTTACGGTACTTGGCTTACATGTTTACGTTAGATGCGTTCGTTTAGCTTCCATGGGCCAGCCCTGACCTGAGAATGACCGTGTGAGAGGGTGGGGATGAGGTTGACAGGTGTGGACTCGTGGAAGCTAAACGAAGGCACCGGTTATCAACTTACAACTCCTTTATATATTTGTTGGGACTTACAATTGATTGTAATTGTGAAGGTACAAGATGTATCTGTATTTCCACTTGGGTCTGTTACTGTTATTGTCACAGGATAGGTTCCAGTAGTGAATATTCCTGGGCTCCTATCACTGGAGATAACTAGCACCGTATCACAGTTAGATTGGTCACTGCAGCTGTTGTCTGTTGCTGAGGGATTCATCCATGTGACTTCCTTGCCATTCTCTGAGGGGCCAAGAGGAAAGCTCTGGGAAGCTGGGCAAGAGCCGACCGTGACTACAGGATTCTGTTTATCTGTTCAACAAAGTAACAAGAAATAAATCCATTATTTCCACACTGTGCTACACTAGTTAGTTTCCTTGTATAATAACAGGCAAAGTTCTTGATTTGCATGATCAATGTTCTCACTTCCATGACAATTAAGTTACATACATCCTGTTCTTATGACAGAATTCACTGACGTGGCATCACTAAACATTTTCCTGCTAAGGCCAAGTTGGCAGATTATTTGATAATGGCTTGATATGACTCCTATTTTTCAAGAATAATATTGGCTTCTGGTTGAATTCAAAATTGTTAATGTTATTTTTAAACTTAATAAGCCATAGCAAGTCAGCACCACAGTACCTCATTAGAATCAGATAACCTGTCTAAAGTTTGCACAAATAGTTGCAGTTACAGTTACAGTAGTTGCAGTTACTGTATTACTCAAACGTTTGTCCAGCACCCAGCAAGGCGTATAGTGACTACCGGCATGCCTTTGCCATTTATGCACCTAATCTATAGAACAAGTTGCCTGTGCATTTAATTATCAATGAGTATACAAATGTTAAATCTCAGATTTTCTTTTAAAAAGAATCCCTCCTAATTCATATTGGTTTTTTTTAATTTTGTCATTCATTCTAAACATCAGTTTGCAAAGGAAAAGATGTGACACATAAATGCTTACCTTCAACGGTTACAACGAAACTACAAATGCCCACATTGCCAATGGCATCAGTAGCTGTATATTCAACAATATACACTCCAATTTCATAGTTCATGCCTGGCTCATAAGACTTGGTTAGTATCAGCTGATCAGCATTACGGTCATCAGTCACTCTGGGCTCAGGCCATGTTACATTTGTGTAGCTTTTACCAGCATCAGCAGGATAGGATGTATCTGATGAACATCCGGAATACACAGGCACTTGGTCAACTATCCAAACAAAAAGAACAAAATATAAAAATAAAGAAACGTATACAATAATGCAATAAATCCTCCATTCAATCATTTTAAGTTTAAGGATGGGACTTATATTCATTCCTCTGGTGCAATTTAAGGCCTTTTGTAAAATAATTCCTGGGAGACAAAAATTTATTGTTGATCTGAAAATGGTGCAATCCAAATAGGCTATAAAGATATAACAATGATAAAACAAGCTCATGTCATGTTTATTGCTATGTACTTAACTATTTTTTCAAAATATTCTTATTGGATTTTGAGATGCAAACTGATTCCATTAGCAATGCTTCTCTGTATTAAGTAAATGTTGGTGCTTCAGCAGTTCAACATGATCCAGATTCAATACATCTGACATTAAGAATGAGCTACATTAGTTAATATTAACCACTTGGACTAGTTCTGCTTAGTAATCTGATCATTCTAGATTACAAACAAATACAGATTCTGATATAAACTTGGACCTAAAATGTCTTGGAATTTTCTTGAAGTAATTTGTTTGCAAAAGAAGGAGAGGCTATGTATAAACATTCACCAACTCACAACAAGCAACAAGCAGAACAGAAATAACAAGAATTCTACAACTTAATTTGAAACATGATAGAAATAATCAACTCACCAGACAGGGTTACTGTGAAAACACAGTTCTGAGTATTACCAAAGGCATCTGTTGCCACATAGGATACCGTGTGTGAATCCCCAACATTTATTGTTCCTCCATTGACCAAGGTTGTTGTTCCACTAATTAAGGTAACTGTGGGTCCTTGTAGCGCTGGATTTGGGTCAGCAGTATCTGTAACAGAAGGCTCCTCCCAAGATATCACTCCTGAAGTCTCACCAGCTTTGACAAAGACCTCGTAGGTCGGTGCCAAGCACCCATCGATTAATGGAGACACATCATCAACTTGCAGAGGAAAAATTGAATACATCAAATACAATAGTAATAATAACTGTCTTGAA
The DNA here is from genome assembly GCA_963971285.1 of Astropecten irregularis. Classification (NCBI taxonomy): domain Eukaryota; kingdom Metazoa; phylum Echinodermata; class Asteroidea; order Paxillosida; family Astropectinidae; genus Astropecten; species Astropecten irregularis. The sequence goes on from OZ020259.1 coordinate 9,048,755, forward strand.
GAAGGAAACAATATTCTGAACAAGGATGGAAAGTCTGGAGATGTTCTTTATAAGAAATGGAGAACAAGAAGCATTTTAACACTTTCTTTGCAATGATACGGATAATTATTAAAATAACCTGTAGGAGTTTCAACAAGTTGAATACATCATACAATATCACAATAGGCTTTTCACATGAATCCCTAAAATGATTTAATTTAAACTAAAATAAAACCCATTCATTGCATTTCAGTATAAGTTTGATATGTTTCTTTATATGGCAGAAAAGAGAGTAATAAAGCTGCATGGGCCAATACAGTGTATATATATAATAGACAAATGAATGCAACTTAGGGCTCATATCATGACCAAAATTATTTCAATTTTCAGAATTGATAGGGGGTAACACCATGTAGGGTTTTTTGTTCAGAAAGTACTTGTACAGAGATTCTTATGTAACATTGGCTGAACAATCACAATACTTATACCACAATAGAAAAGTGTGAAATCTGCAAATTGTCATACCTTCCACATATATACGGAAAGTGCATCTGACGTCATTGCCAGAGGCATCTGATCCAGTGTATGTGACGTCATATGTGCCTACATTGTAGAAGATTCCATTGGTATGAGTGGCTTGAAGGTTCAGATTTTGCTGAGTATTGTCTGTAATAGTAGGCTCAGTCCATGTCACCACCTTTCCTGGAGAGTTTACAGCCACGTATTCCCTGATATCAGCTGGGCAGTTAAGAATGCTTGGATTCTCATTGTCTGTAGGTGCTGCATTGAGTAAACAAAACATCACAATTGGCTATTACAGGCAAATAGGTAAAAGTCATACAAATGTGTAATCTACTCACTTCCCCTTAATTAAAAGAATAAATTAAAAGAATAACAAAAGACTGGAAAACTCATATTATATAAAGTTGTTCCATAATCAAATACACAAAGGTGAAACAGGTTGTATGATTCCCATCATTACAAAGCATTTTGAGGTAATCTTATATGTAATGTGGGGAAACTGGTTTACCAGTCAACAACGTACACAACCCTTGCAATCTAGTATCATGGGAATCAAGAGGCTAGAAGCAAAGAATTATTTTGAAGTGTGCTAGCACAATTTAATGTCTTCAGTTATTAAAGCACAATGAATTTCGGCCATGACTGCATGCATGGCGGAGTAAGTGACTTACCCATAATAGTTACAGTAAATGAACACATTCGAGTCTCTCCACTCTCAAAGTATGCCACACAGGTGATGTCATTGTGCCCTTCAAAGAAAAGGTCATTCTTTTGTCGACCACAGACCACTGAAGTTTCTCCTAGCTCAGTAGGATAGGTTGGGTCGTCCCATGTAACTGCCGTTGATTCCTGCCCCAAGGCTAATGTTATAGGATCCACAGTAGGACATTGCAGTGTTGGCACTGTAGTAGGACCACTTTCTGCTCATATCAAATAGAGTTGGGAAATATTTGTACTTATTAATAATTAATAAAAACAGTAAGGCAACATGGCAAGATAAAATGAGGGTCTGAAAGACATGCTTCAACAGATGGATTGTCATCTTTATGGCATGACACCCTAACCCTCTGGAGCAAACAACTTTGTACTCTCAAATGATGGTTTTGTATTACAAGTTCACAAGCCATCCGTGAAAAAGATGGCACAAGGTTAAAAGTACAAGGTTTGTGTATGTATTTATTTTATTAATAATATGCTGAATTTCTCAGAGTTTGAGCTTTATATACATTGTAAAAAGTGCAAGATGATCACAAAGTTGAGACAACAATCAATACTAACTTTGTGTCAATGTGTTTTGAAGCTCAAAACGTCTGGCAACAGTACCCAAATAATAAATATGACTCTCCACAACAAAATTTTGCGAACTATACAGACTGTATATATCCAGAACCTCTTCAGATTCATGTTTTAGCACAGTCTGAGCAAGTTAAAACTAGGCTGAATCCAAAAAGCTGTGACAAATTTGTTGGCTGAAATATGCGACTTTAAGAGTCAATCAAGGTAATTGCAATTCTCAGAACTTTTTGTTATTAAGTTTTGCATCTAGTAGGGATATCGCACATTTTTTATTGTTTAAAAACAGAACATGTAATTATAATGCAAGTTTGTTCATTTCTTGAGACCCGTTTTAATGTAAAAGATGGACATCAGCAAACAGCATTTGACCTTAACCCTAATCATCTACAGGCAAGAGCTGCTTACCACACATTACTAGTCTCCATCGAACCTAATTTAAACCATATATTATTACACAAACCACACTGTGGAGCATTATGGTGGTATACAGGATACTTAACTTACCACAGGAAAAACCATCAGAGTGGTACATGTAATCAGTTGTATAAACAGATAAATATGGAGGTGGGTCAATTAGGGTTAAATGCCAGCTAAAAATGTCAATGGATCCAGCAAGAATCCAAATAGTCTGCTTGCCAATAGTCTCCTACTTTACGTTTCTAGTACCAAATGATCTTTAAGAAATCAGGTTTTTAATGGATTATTTCGGAAGATTTTAAAAGATAAGGGAATTACATAGAGAAGTGTAGAATAACAGCTTTAGAAACATAAAACTATACACCATATGCACCCAAACTAACTAACCTTGCACGAAGATATCAAAACTGCAGAAAGATTGGGGTGCATTATTCACATTGGTGAAACTGAATGTATAGGTGACAGTATTGCGGCCAATACCAAACTGGTCATTGGGGTTCTTGGTGGAGGTCACCTGAACATTGGCTGAATCTTCAACCTGTGGTGCATCCCAAGACACAGACACCTGGGTTTGACCAGAAGGAGCTGATGCAGTCAAATCATCCGGACATGAAGTGATAACAGGGGATCCATTGTCTGAAAATAAAATAACAATGAACAATCAATCTATTTAGCTCTATAAACAGATGTCTGACAAATTTCTTCCCTATGAAGTCCTTATTCTATCTCAAGTATGAAGTTTGAAGCTGTTTTTGTGGAAACACCTCACTACTGAAGTGCTGGTGTGTGATGACATATTTTTGTATTTTGTGTGTAATTTTACAATAATTTCATAACATTTAAGTTGTTTTTGGCTATATAAAACATGTCTGGCAGCATTTTCTGCATGTTTATGTATAACCAGTGAAATGGTGGCCACTACTAATTGCTAAATGATAACGGCTCATTTCACTGTTGTGGTTTTGATGCATACCAGTACTTGTAATCAACAGGCTACATGTTAAGGTGTAAACAAACATGACAGACAGGTCAGATGTAATTCAACATTATTCATTTCATGTGTACATGCAAATATGCTTCAAATGTCTGTTGGTCCAGCTAGCTACAGTAGGTGTTAATACCAATTTCCACAATCTGTCAAATATGTTTTCATGTTTGCACCAATTGTCATCTTTCTTGAAAATAAAAAATATTAAGATTGTGGAACCTTGAGGCTAAGATTCTTTAGAATACAAATCATAAACATAAACATTTGGAAAACACCTGCATGGCAATAACTCAAGTTTTTTTGTTTAACTTGAGGTGATTAATGCACATTAATTATTAGAGTATATTGACCCAAACACCTGCACATTTTTGTTGTTTTACTGTTGTGTGATACATGAACATAAACAGTTCCATAAAAAGCTCCATTTTGAATATGTCAAAATAACAATGTCAAATCATGATTATTTCAATGCAAATTTCAAGTACAGATCTTCCACTACGAACTTAAACATTCATAAAATACAGTGTAGGAAGCTTTAATATTCAAACTAAACAAATGTTGTTTATCATTTTACTAAGTGTGTACTCTAGTTCTAAACAGAAATTAAATAAGAAATTAATAATCAGTACCAATTAATTTGCCACACATTAAATAGAGAGAAAAGACAAGTTTCATTACCCGTTATGATGATATCAAATGTGCACGGTACAGTTTCTGCGCCTTCCATTGCTGTGTATGTTACAGTCGTGGTCATATAGAAGTATCTTCCAGGTTGATGTGTACCGACAACTGTGAAATCAGAGGCTGCATTAGAACTCGTCACTGTTGGAGGACTCCAGTAGACTGGAGCAGACCGTGTAGCTTGCATGTTAAGTGGACAGTTGGAAAAAGCTGCAGAGACATCAAGAAGAATTGAATCAAAAACTAGATTTTTACCTTTGAAAACAGGTAAAATCTATACCTACATGTAGCTGTTCCTTGTTTTTTGGTTTTGCTTGTAGTGCTGACAATAAGATCCTTAAAGGTAGTATCATACTTTGGTTTTTGTCAAAGAAATACAATTTCCTAGGCAAAAATATCAAGGAAGATACAGTAAAAGTAATCTATGAAAATTTCAGTCCCATATGTTGCTCACTTTTTGAGAAAACAGTGAAAAATGGCCACAGTATTTCTTACGTCTTTTCTCTTTTGTTTTTGATCTTTTAAAAGATCTTTTTGAAAGATCTTTCAAAAGATCAAAAATATTTTTGGTCGTTTTTACTAATTTCTGGATAAATACACCATTTCAGGCGAAAAAAAATTAAGTATAAAGATGTAAAGATTGTGATGGTAGAAACATACCATTAAAATTGTTTCTGGCTGAAATGATAATTCAGAAAAGAGTAAAACCCAGCACTTGACCAAAATTAGTTTTGATCTTTACAAAAAATAAAAAATAAAAGAGAAAAGACTTAACAAATACTAGGCACGTTCACACACAAGAACCAAAGTATGATATTACACATACCTTTAAAAGTAAAACCACAAAGCGCTGTACAAAATATACTGCTAAAATATACAAATATCGAATTAAAACCAAGGAACTTTACGGTAAAAAAGTTTATTGTTAAAGTTGTGTACGTGATATCTAGTTAGCTTTATGGAATTCTACTTCAGTTGAATTTGATCCAGTATAGTCTTTAATGGTTCTCTGCTGTACCAAAGACTGTTTTTGTTTACCGGTACTTGCCATGTTTATAGAGCTCTGTGTAAAAAAAAGCCCGGAGTGTTCTCAACTTCAATATTAATATTTCTCTTCCCCTTCATGGATCATAGAGCCAACCAATAGCATGGCACTTTCAATCTGGCTAAATGTACATTTAGTTGTACAATGTGTATGTCATGCATACCTTCATGCATGGTACATGTAGGCCTATGCACTTGTATCCAATGGATGCATCCAATGGGAGTAGGCCCCAGGCTATTGCATACCAGTTCCCTTCATTCAAGGCCTCCGTCAGTGAGTCATGCACTTCTACTTCAAAACATCTTTGTTACAGCTTTTCCAGGCCAGTAAATATGAATACATATTTTGGGCGTTCAAAGGCATTATTTTTCTTACAAAGTTCACTAGCTGAAAGACATGTTGATATTGTGATGTGTACTGATTGTTATTCAAATCCAGTTGGGGCCCTAGTTGGGTTGCAAAATACCGTGTACGTAGTAATACTGTACATGTAATAATGAAAAAATAAAAACTACAAACAAAAACAAAAGCAGAAGAAAACCAAAATAATTTCAGTTTGTCTTAAACTTCCCTTAGTCTAACCCTTACCCACCTCAATACTCCAAAATTCTTCGAGTGAGGACTACTTGAGGAGTGGCAAGGATTCAGGATAAACGCATTTTTTGAGGTAGGGCCACTGAAGGATTTTGAAGGATTCAGGATTCAGGTACCTCTCATTTTGAGTATAAGTATAAGATCACTGGAGGACTGCGGAGGATTCAGGACGTGCAGTTTTTAAAGTGTGACCATTGGAGGATTGTGGAGGATTCAGGATAGTACACAGTAAAATGCCCCCAGGGGGTTAGGGCTGGTTGTTTCAACTTCAAGAGGTGCCGGATTTAAAATCCGGGTAGTTTGTTGGTGATGACAAACACCAACCCCAAAACAAAGCCTGGAGATATTTATGAATTCCCCCCCCCCCAAAAAAAGGCCCATTTTTCACATTTTGTTCACAAAACCTACAGAAAATGTGTTTATATAAATGCATCACATAACTTGGCATTATTACGACACAGTGTGTGATTTGCATGCTTAGAAGTGAACTGAACCAAGTGCTGAATTCATGGTCCAATCTGAAACAAATTAGATGAGGCAAAGTGTTTTGTAAAGCAGGTACTGATCGAGCTATATACAAACACACTTCTCTCAAAGTTTAGTATAGTGGTCAAAATGGAATATTTTTGGTGGTGGAAGTCTAGCTTGGAATATGAATGAATTAGGTTTGCAAGCAGTATCAACCAGTTCAAAACCCTCATTCATCCTAAAAGAAAAAAGTCCCACATCCACAGATATCATCACAATTTACACCATGATGATCACACTCAAACAAGAAACAAACAATGACCAGCTGTACACCACTATTATTTTAACTTAATCATCAAATAACCACAAGGGAAACTGACTAAATTTAAAGTCATTGAAAAGTGAACAAAGAAAAATTGACTGGAGCGGGATTCGAACCGGCGACCTCCTGAATACCGTACAGGCGCTCTACCAACTGAGCCATCCAGCCCTATGTTGGTGGTGACCCCAATAGTCAACTATCTTTGTTCGTTTGGCAGTCAGAAGCCATGAAACCACGCACACACCGTCACACCCCAGGGATCGTTTCAATGATACACGCAACAATGCTGCAACCTGGGAACAGTACATGGGGGATCACTCAAAGAGGATACGGCTTTTTAATTAATATATTCGTGAAATAACCACAAGGGACTGCCAAACGAACAAAGATAGTTGACTATTGGGGTCACCACCAACATAGGGCTGGATGGCTCAGTTGGTAGAGCGCCTGTACGGTATTCAGGAGGTCGCCGGTTCGAATTCCGCTCCAGTCAATTTTTCTTTGTTCACTTTTCAATGACTTAAAAAACTCAGTCAGTTTCCCTTGTGGTTATTTCACGAATAAATTTAAAGTCATTGAAAAGTCAAAAGTGAACAAAGAAAAATTGACAGGAGCGGGTTTCGAACCGGCGACCTCCTGAATACCATACAGGCCCTCTACCAACTGAAACTGGGCCAAACTGGCAAGGATAGCTTCCAATTTATCTAACATACATGTAGTAGTACTGTACTTAGGCTTTATGGCCTAATTATTTCCTAAATGTGTACATTGTGTTTTTGAACCAAATGCTGACTGTTTCACTCCTAAAATAAGTAGGCCTAATTATCACATTCATAATTCTTTTGAGGAAGAATTCCACTGACGGCCATCACTTGTGCACAAACCTGTGGGACCGACAGAGGGTGTTATGAAAAAAATGGCTACCACTGCAGTGTATCATTGTACTTGTAGGAAAAAAAACACTGAAAATCTCACTTTTCAGATATATGCAACCCCGGTGTACACACCTGAGATTGAAGTTCATCATGACTTGCATCCAATAAGTTATCTCTAGGAGGAAATAACCCTGTTTTAGTAATGGCAGTCAGTGGAATTCTTTCCAAAATGACTCCCACTTCATTTGAAGTGTAGACCCTAATCATGACATTGTAGGTTAAAAAACACTGAAAGTGAAAATCTCACTTTTTAGATATGCTACCCCAGTGTTTAACACCTGAGATTGAATTTCATTGACTCGCATCAAACAACTCTTGGAGGAAATAGGCCCTAACCCTTTTATTACGGACGTACGGACGTACCGACGTAGGCCCCCTAATTGTCGTCAGTGGAATTCTTTCCTTTATTTGTAACAACATAGAAATATGATACAGTGATAGTGATAGAATCTAAACAAAACTTGTTTAGGGCCTAGGCCTTCATAATGAAAGAATTGGTAAGCCCTTATCATCACAAGGAATACAACTGCAAAACTTCGAGTTTCGACGAGAGAATGGTCTCAAACTCTACTACAAAGTACAACACATACAGTATAGGGCCTAGGAAAAAAACTTGTTGAGAAATAAAAACAAAGTTGGTAAATGATGGTTTACACACGTTACCCCACATAACATTATGGCTATGCCTAGGCCTAACGTGAGGCATTATTAAATTAAGAGTTCTAACAATTTTAATTAAGTAGGCCTAATTAAAGTAATGAAGTCTTTTTACACATTCGTTAATTTACTCACTCAATATTGATTCCGCAGGGCAAACAGCACATAACCCCAGCACCAACACCAACCAAATGGTCCCTCCATACGTCGCCATCATCACAAGGAATACAACTGCAAAACGTCGACGAGAGAATGGTCTCAAACTCTACTACAAAGTACAAGTTTTACTTTTATCAGCAACTGTTCAACCCTGATCCGTGTGAGCAGTGCGTTCCTTGTACAAGTTGTAGTCACTTCTTATCTTGAAGGAGGAGAGAAGCTGCCTCTGCAGGCATCGAATGTGGTATGGCCGATACAGATCAATTGCAGTTTCAGTTAACTGCGTGCAAGCGCAATGCAGTGGGAGCGTACAGTACACCTAGCTGGAGTGTTTTTTTTTTATGGCTATGGCGTATTGGTAAGTACCATTGGGTGTGGATCTTTTGTTGTGCAACGAAGCAGAACGCTGTGTGGGCTGCGAATGCGGCTGCTAATGAATGTCAGAGAAAGTTTTTTCCCCTCTGCCAAATTAACTAGACTTGCTAAGAGTCCTTCATTACACTGTGCCAAGTTCACTATACCTCCCATGACTGCAAAGAAATTCATCAATTTCAAGCCTAAATGAAATATCACAGTTTAAAGAAGAAAGACTCAATTAAATATTCATCAGTTAAGTTATTCAAAGGGGAGAAGAAAAATTGACTGGAGCAAGATTCAAATTAACCTGTCACCCGGTGTCACGAGCTCAGGTGACCGGTGTGCCGAGGTGACCGGGTTACGAAACCGGTCAGCTAGGCACATGACGAACACGGGCTGAACTGCCCGGCGTGCCGAGTTGGCCGGTAGTATAAACAGACTGGCTGCGCGTGTGTTCCTTCCTCCATGGTGAACGGGAGCAGTAAATTGACATCATGACAGCCACACATGTTGTAGAGTGATTAACTCCAGTGTACGTAGGGGTATATGGGGACATCGTTTATGTATTATGTATTATTTTCTACTGCAGTGTAATGTACAGCAGTTTAGACAAGTCCTCAGACCTGGGGAGGGGGGGGGGGGCGATGGGTCGTACGTTCATTAAGATTAAAGGCCTAGTAGAACACTGTTCCACCATGATGACAGTTCAGTACAGCAGTGGCGCGCGAAAAGCGATTTAGCTTTTTCGGAGAATGACAGTTTTTTTCTCTCCATCATCCCCTTTTTTTTATCCTGATGAGGACATACTCCAGACCCCTTAATACCTTATCTATCAACAATCAGATCAGATAATTGACCACAAGGTCACAATTGGTCAGTTTGGCCACTGCTCCTGCTCCAGCGGCCCAAGGCCAGGGCACACCAGACTCAGCACACCAATAAAGTGCACCAATTTTCGTCTTGTTTTGCGCAAGCATGATGTGACGTTTCAGCTCCCTATTGGTCTGCCGCATGCAGTGGGGCAGCTCGGCATGCCGGTCACCTGAGCTCGTGACACCGGCACCCCGGAATACCAGATACAGGATGTTGCATGCAGGTAAAAATGAATGAAGCAATCCAGCCTAGGGGAGAAGCCACGGAACCTCTCATATACCGCTATATCCCAAGGATAATCAAAATTGGGAAAGGGGTGAAAATGCTCTAAAACTATTGCTTAATAATACATAATTCATGACTGGCTTATATTTCTATGTAAATGCTTTTAAAATTGTGACCCAAAAGTTACAAAATCAGTACATGTATTGTATGCCCCGCCCCTCAAAAAGCTCCCCTAGGAACCGATCCACACAACAATATCGAATGACGTCAACTAGCTACAGAACTAGTATAGGCTTGCACCACAGTACACTGCGTGGTGTTCTGCATGTGACATAAGCAAGGTTTTTCATCGCGAAAAGTGGGGTGTTAAATTATGGGTCTGAAATACCTGTTTTCTATACACAATATTTTTTAGCACAATGATACACATGTTGAGTTTCATAACAATACAGATGTATTTAACTTCTTATGAATTTTACAGTAAACCTTTTTGTGTAATACATGATTGGTAAAGGTCACAGAACAGCACTCACACTGTCTGATCCAGCATGTGCATGAATTAATTAAACCTGTGAAAATTTGAGCTCTTCGGACATCTGAGTCACAAGATAGCGAAAAACCTGACTCAATTTTTCTTATTTAACAAAACATAAAGATTGGTTTTGATCTTACACCTTGATCTTAACAGTCTTGATTTAGGTCTTTGATTTAATAACTTCTGGATACATACATCATTTCAGGTGGAAATGTTTTAATGGTATGATTCTACCAGGACCATCTTCATACCCTGAAAGTTATATGTAAATCTGTGAACATTTCTGTTTGTGCAAAGATTGGGGGCTTTGGGGGATTTTTCATTAATATAATCATCAAATACCACAAGGGATACTGACTGGATTAATTCCAAGCAATTGAAAATAAAACAAAGTAAAATGTACTGGAGGGGGATTTGAACCAGTGACCACTGGAATACCATACTAGTCGTCTTTCATTGGGAATTCAGAACCAATGAAACTACTCACATATACTTATCACATATATATCTCAAGGATATAAGCAATGTGAAATTCCTATAACAATTAATTCTGTCAGTTTCCCTTGTTGTTATTTCACATTTTCACAGACAAAACAAGTCACAAGGCATATTTCAATAATTTGAAGCCATAATTCACCAGTATCCTCAATATATTGCATGTTCTGGAGATGATTTTATTTCCTCGACACACAATTTCAAATAACATAAGCTAAAATAAACCATTCATGATGAAACCTTTCCCTTATTTCATAGAATAATTCATGTTATCATATTAATGATCAAATGCTTTATACTCAGCAATGGTCTGGTTCATTATCTCCTTGCAGAGGCTCCACTTAATCCATGTTGCAAGGCAGAAATCAGTGAGAACTATGTTATGAATAGTTACTATGTATTGAAAGTACGTGTGTACACATACTGCATTCACATGCATTAATGGTTTATAAAGACCTTTCTTTCGCAACGTCACAGCCCTCGTTTTTGCCAACCAAGATGGCAGACAATTTGGAGAGCTATCAAAGCCAGGCATAAAAAATAACCACAATTTGTACCAAATTTGTACACGTTTCATAAACATTGAAATATATTGCTGAATGTAAATGGAAACAATACAAGCAATGATAAAAATGATGGTATGTATTTTGTACAGCTATGGAAGTTTGCAAAAACGTTGAATTTGGTCACGGCATCTGCCAAGAAGACAAAATGATGTGCACTACTATTTGGCCAATCACTAGTCATTGTCTGTAAACCAAAAAAAAGGTTTACACAGTGCTTTATATTATATGCTGAGAATGTCTGGTTTGACAGTGCGCTGTTTCTGACTGTCTGGCTTATCCAACTTCCAAGGGTTGGGGCCAACAACCAATCAGTGCATTGGTAGCAGGCAAGGCGTGGGATTGGTCAGTTGTCTGAAAGTTTCAGCCAATGAGACCTTGGTTTCCTATTGGCAGGAATTTTGGCGACTTGGTGTCACTTTGTCACAGCTTTTCATCGAAGCTGTTTAACTTCACCCACCACCTTCCCTTGAGCTCCACCATAATTGGCTCTAAAATATAAGAGCATGGGATTTCTATTTTATTAGACAATAGTGCCCTTCGGTTCATGTTAAATGTTACATGCAGGTGCATTGTTTGAACAAATCAATGGAATATTCATTTAAATATTCAACATTTCCATTTTGTCATATTGACATGAATAACAAAGCTGTACACAATATAAATACGGGTAAGCAAATAAACTTACAATACAAGGACAAACTTTTCAGTGCCCATATTATTGCCACCCCCCCCCCCATTTTTATCAGCCAACACTCTCCATGACCAAGATCAAACTCAAATATTGTTTGGTCCACAAACTGCAATCCTGCTCAGGCATGGCAACTCAGACTTAACAAAAGAGGAGGAAATTCTGATCTTTACACGACTTGTGCAGTGTTAAATCTATTTTCAATGGCATGAGTGTGATGAGAAAATGACAACGAAGCTGATCTGAGAAGAAGTTGCATGTCTGCCTGCTAGGTTAAGAGTTAGGAGTGCATTTATACATCAATGAATTATGAGGAAGTAATTGATGATAGGTAACATTTGATATATCATTGTAATTTGTTTTTTCTGTATGTAGGATACACCCAGCTGGTTTCAAAGTACAGGGCAAGTTAATTTATAAAGCTCTTGGACTATAAAGTATATCCTAAAATTACCACTAGAATGTTTCACTGTGTCACAGTATACAGCATGATTAACAGGTTACCATTGTCAATTACATGATTCACTTGACATGTCCAGACTCTGAGGCATGCATCTACATGAATAAAACTAGTTTGATCCTTGTCCCAGAATAAAATGATGGAAATTCAATTTAATGGGAGACTTTTGACAATCGGTCTTTATATGAACAGCGCGTATATGAACAGCGCACGCGCACGCATGCTCACAATTGCCTGCGCGTCCGATGTTGATATGAAGACCGATTGTCAAAAGTCTCCCATTGAACAGGCCACAATGGCTAGATGTCATTAACAACAATTACTGAGATAAAGTTATACAACAGTATTAATCATTAATATGGAAGACTGATGTCATTGCAGCTTGCATAGCAGCTTCTGTGTTGCTTGGATGTAGGTTTTTTTCTGCACTGGTATCCCTATTGTAATGAACAGCAGGAATATGTTCCAACCTGATTGTTCATAATACAGCTGAAGAGGTGCCAACAGCAAAGACTGCCACAGATTTATCAAGTATCTTGTACTGCACTGTCTTATCTGGTTGGTTCCTGTCGGGTCTTATTCCATCAGGATCCCTTTTGCTGATTGTAAGCTGAAGAGAATTGAACAATAAATAAGGAGTGGGATTGCCAATCAAAACAGGATTATGTTGGTATTACATGCACATGTACTTGCAATGTTGCACTGACTATAGAGATTCATCAACACAGGCAATAATTACAGGTCTGTCAGGCTCTCAGTGTGAGAGAATTAATACTTGTTTAATCTTAGTAATTAAAACTAACAGTAGGATTTTATTTTCAGTAGGGAAAATAGAGATATTCATGAAACAGAATCAAGGATGCAACACTGAATGCACTGCAGAAACTAGCTCAGTTTTATGACCTACACTATACAGGGTGACCCAGAAAAAACGAAACCGAGATTTATCAATGTTCAATCATATTGTTTAATCATATCATTTTTGAATAATAATTGACATATCTGAAAAGCTTATTTCCTTAGCTTCCATTAGATACCATTCATATGATACATACTTCATGCATGATTGAATAAATACAATACTAAGCTAGACTATCAAAACGTCGTTTGCACAATGATAGCTGAATTTCAAAGAAATAATCACATTTCTAGAAAGTACATTTCCTGCTCTTTCAAATGATACATCACTGAGGTAAAATGAGCAAGGGATGACACAGATATCTTGCCTTTAAATATGGATTTAATGTCTATGTTTTTTTTTCATTTGTTCCGTTCACACCTGATTGATGGCATGAATGGTATCAAATGAAAGATGAGGAACTAAGCTTTTCAGATACATATATGTGTCATATTAAAGTATGATTAAACATTAATTAATCTCGGTTTCATTTTTTCTGGGTCACCTTGTACATGTGCCATGTATGTCAGAGAATTTGATTAATTTACTCCATTTATATGCAAAATGATTCTTAATAGGAAAAAAGAGCTATGTTGAATTGATGACACTTTTGGGCTAAGAAAAAAGATGAAGTGTAATGATCATAATGCAGGGCAAGGCATCATGGGATGGTGGGGCATAGACATGGGAAATATGGAATAGCAGATCATATTTGGGTCTAAAAGACAAACATAAATTCAATTAGATTACATCCTCTCCACAAGTGCGAAATGAACTTTTCAAGATAATTGGGACAAAACCAGACAAATTTTTAACTAAACCTTGCGTTCAGGGTTTACACATTTTCATTTTGATAATGCACAACTGGGTAAAGAAAATATAATTTGATCATGTTCACAATCAGAAGGCAAACATTTTAAAGTTACCTGGCCATGGACATCTTTGGAGTAACCACTACCTAAACCCTGCACCTGAAGTAGACAATGTGTCCTGTGTCTGAGTTGAGTAATCAGAGAAAGACTGCATTCATCATCATCTGTATCATGGTGGATAAGGCACACTATTGTTACAGCCGGCTATAGATGGAGAAAAAAAAAAGAAAAAAAAAAAGATTACCAAACATGCAGTGAGGTCTCGTTAATTATCATGATTATTTCTGGTAATGAAACTAAGGATTCCTCAAATGCACCCTCGGCCCTGTCGCTCAAAAGCCTGAAGAAACCTTTATGGAAAGATGGTGATTCAGTTTGACAGGTGGGAGGGAGGGAAGCACCAGAGTAATATCAGTCTGAGTGAAAACCCATGGGAAAACCTAATCCACAAAAGTGGACTGAGCCAGACTGGAACCCAGACTGGAGGTGAAATGTGAGGAAAGAACTATTGTGTCTACGTGAATCCTTAAAATATACATAGATCCTAGGGTTCAACCTGTTCTTGTATAATGTTGTTAATTGCATTTTTTTGTCATATATTACATGGCAATGCTTGTGATGATGAATGTGCATTATGGTTTGCTATGGAACATCAGTGTTTTTGACTTGCTGTTTGGCTTTTGGATCTCGACCATAAAATGTTTTACATTGAAGTCAATACACAGGTTTACACCTTGGTGGCCATCTTAGATTTTGATCGCAACTTCAAAACGAGGCACTTCCATGAATGCGCACTCTTCGAAGTGTAAACCCGTCCATTGTCGCAGACAATACATGGGTTTACACTTCGGCGGTTTTGATCGCGACTTCAAAACGAGGCACTATCACACATGCGCACTTTTCGAAGTGTAAACCTGTGTATTGTCTACACAGTATTTTTTTCTACATGTTAGAATTCAGACATTTCAGACATCAATACTTCATGATCAGCATATGGTCTGTTCAAAATCTAATACCACAATATATATATATGACAATACAATAATAATTATTTTCAAATAAAGGTTTGCCCTTCACTGTGTGTATCAGCACGGTAAGCTCAGTGCTGTTTGAGTACACATAAAGAATCATATACTGGCTCAGGTAGGAATCGAACCCATGACCTCCTAGTTACTAGTGCAAATGTCATACCACTAGACCATCACGCTAACTGGGGTTAGGAGGTTAATTTGAAGCCAGTGTCACAGCAAGTACCACAATTAATCATTGTGGAGATTTTCTCATCAGGTTAGGCTTACCTTTCATTGACATATATCAGCGCTGCACATTCAGTGCTGCTTGATAGCACACATGAATAAATGACTCTTGGTTACCCCCAAACACATAGGCCTCAAGATACAATCTAACCCATAAGACATTGAGAACTCACAAAGATATAACACTTAAACTAAAGATCAGTAATACATTTACATACCAACAATGAAAAATCTCAATAATGACAATAATTCAGCACCAACCTGTGAAATCTGACAGTAATGTGTAAACTGCATCACTTGTTGGACACTCAGGCCCAAGTAAATGAGCACACTTAGGTCATCAATTAACAGCAATCTAGTACTTGTAGCTTCCTGAGGATTTTGTTGATGTGATAATGCCTCTTGTATTACACTGTACAAAGGATGTATTGTAGCCTCTTTGTCCCTGGGGAATAGAAGAAATTAAATTGGAAGTTAAATGAGTATACAACGCAGTTCAGAGGAAAGATGCATTGTCCAACATCCCTGTGTCTTCATTTGCCCATTTTGTTGAAATTATGTCAGACTGGTGTTATGGTTTGATGACACAGTATGAAGTATTTTGATGGTTCATGAATATTCAGTCAAGCTAAGGAAAATAATGGCCATGACTGTAAAAGATGCAGTCACAATGTGCTACACTAAAATGACTAAATGCCAACGACAAATTAAGATGCCAACTCCAATCTCAACACCAACTTTCTTCACCTTTTACAATTACAAAGGAGAAAAACATTGCAAGGCATTTTAATCTCACCAAAATTCATTGGGAAAATTGAGAACAAAACCCATTTATCAGTGAAAACTCTAATTGGCCAAACACTGCCCTTGATACTCATAATCATGAGGACCAATAAGCCTATTGACTGGAATATATGGCCATAATGGCCTAAAGATGACAGACTTTGGAAAGGAAAACAAGAACCTACCTCAGGCACTGTAAGACTGGTTGGTTGCTGTGACTTCCATCTGTCCCAGAATGCAGCAGTTGAAGAGAGAAATCTAAACCATTGATAAACACCAGCTGCCCACTGTCTCTTGCTGAGCTTAAATTCAATCCCTTTCAGCAAAATAAAAACACCACATCCATGTTTGTATCTCTATTCCCAAACATGCAACATGCTAGTGTACCTGCCATTTTATGCACATAAATTTCTAAAGCAAACAAATCATAAATATTCAGTTTGTGTAATGTTGCCAAATGGAAATATAGCCTGCATTCTGCATGAATATATGAACCTTGTTTATACCCACATGTAGTAGTTCTAGGGTTATGTAGAATGGAAATCTGTAGAGTTATCATTGACCATTCAAAGAGAATACATTTGTTACTTTGCTAATCAAAGCAAACTTGCAGTTTGAAAACTGTCACACCAGCTGGTCCACATACTCAGTGAGGTCTTACCCAGGTTTTGAAATCTCACCATCATCCAGTCCAGTCTGAACACATCTTAAGTCTGTACAGTTTGATCTCAATTATTCATGATCCAAATGAGATTAATGGAAGCCCACATAACATTGTCCCCCATGATTGTATGATTTAAACTGTTCCTGATTCAATCTAACAAATTTGTGCTGTTCCACAAGAATAAATGATTTAGAGCATTTACTGATATGTTATTTTGTTTTGGGTGGCTTTTTTGTTGTAATATCCTGTATGAAAACATATATTTACAGGAACCTCTTTTAAAGGTACTATCGTACTTTGGTAAGAAACCAAAACAGAAATGTTCACAGATTTACGTATAACTTACAGGGTATGAAGATGGTTGTAGTAAAAACATACCATTAAAATCATTCCACCTGAAATGGTGTATTTATCCAGAATTAGTAAAACAATGACCGAAAATCTTTTTGATCTTTCAAAAGATCAAAAATAAATTTGAAATACTGTGGCTGTTTTTCCGCACTGTTTTCTCAATAAGTGGGCACCGTATGGGACTGAAATTTTCAAAGATGACTGTTACTGTATCTGTCTTGATATTTTTGTCCATGAATCTGTATTTCTTTGATAAAAACCAAAGTATGATATTACCTTTAAGCTAGAAAATAATCAATTTGATGGTGAAAGACACAAAGACTACAATTTTAAATATGAACTTTTCTGCAATTACAAAAAAGGAGAGAATCATCTTTCTCCTACAATACTGATTTCCATGTACAGGTTTAAAATAACTGCTGATAATATTTGTGGCTCAAAGCTTCAGAATGTAATCTTTAACATTCACTCACCAGCTTCTGTGCCACAGCGCTGTAATGACTGAAGGACTGAGCCAAGGCCAAGAAACAAACATTGTGGCCACCTGCAATTAAACATTGATGAGAAGGGAAATCAAAATAACAACTGACAAAAACTCTGGTACAGCTGCATGTAGTGTGAAGGTGACAGATTGTTCAGTGGTTCTGTACGTATGACGCATCACTTCATAATGTGGCAACAATGTATCATTTCATGGTGCATTCAATGTGCTGGAGACATAATTTTAATTGCATATTTTATAGACCATATTTTGGTACCTTTCAATACATATTTTTTAACAATAAACATAGCTTTTTGTTCTTAAATCATTATTTTATAAGTTGCCCAACTGTACATGTGTGTACATGTACATGATTACCCGATGTGCCAGCACTTTATGATATATCATGTAGTTGGTCAGGTCACTAAATCTTCCTTTTGATTTGAGATTTCAACTAGAAAATAACTTGAAAAGTGAACAAAGAAATATTTACTGGAGCAGGATTTGAACCGGCGACCTCCTGAATACCGTACAGGCGCTCTACCAATTGAGCTATCCAGCCCGACATTGGTGGTGACCCCAATAGTCTATTATCTTTGTTCATTTGGCAGTCAGAAGCCATGAAACCATGCACACACTGCTATACCCCAGGGATCGTTTCAATGATACACGCAGCAATGCTGCAACCTGGGAACGGTACATGGGGGATCACTCAAAGAGGATACGGCTTTTTAATCGAAAATAACTTCTTTGATAATTTCATACAAGCTTAGTACATGTAGCTCTTTGAAGTAATGTAGCAATAATAAATCTACATGAGCTGGCTTAACAGACTTATGAGCTCTTTTGCCTTTACCCTAATACCACTCAAAACCACTACTACGCAAATTAACTTGGGAGAAATGACTTTAAGGGAAATCTATAATTTATCAAGAGAATCCCTGTGCAAGGTCAACAGCATGATAAAGTGTCAGTACTGTCTTCTCACATCCATACACTGTAGGATTTGGAATGTATCCTAAGATTTGGAATGAGGTGTAAACATCTACTGCTCATCAAATGAGTCTGTGGAGCACTGTTGCCACTGTGCACATTTTAAAGTTGGACTAATCATTTTTCATCATTGTATTGATTTGTTTAACTGACATGTATTGCATAATTGCTATAGTTTCACCTTTTCTCCCGATAGAAACCTGGTGATATGATTGTATACACTACACAGCATCCTAAAATTCTGAGGGATATCTCCCCATCTCCCCGCTTCGCTATCTACGCCCCTTTTTGTCACTCCCATCCTTGAATTGATAAATGAAGCTGCAAATACTTAACGGAACTTCCTAATCCTTACCTTTCAGAAAAACAGACAGAAAATGATGGATAAGGAAGCTTCCATCTGCCAGAGAATCAGTGACAAGTATGAGCTCACCCTGGAGATTGAAAAGATAAAGAGACCTATGTCAAGAGGAGCAAGGAATATTTTGGGCTTTTCACAGTGTAAAAAGACTGAAAATGCTGTTTATTTTGTATAATGTCCACCAAACACGGGTCACTACACAAGTCCTGTCCAGTGAAGGGTACAAGATATGGCGTTGGTATTGAAAGATTCCAGGATATGAAGATGGTACTGATAGAAACATAGTACTGTTAAACTATTTCCAGTTGGGTACTTCTAGAACTAGAAGGTACCAGTTGGCTACTTCTAGAACTAGAAGGTACCAGTTGGCTACTTCTACAACTAGAAAGTACCAGTTGGCTACTTCTAGAACTAGAAGGTACCAGTTGGCTTTTTTTAGAACTAGAAGGTACCAGTTGGGAACTTCTAGAAATAGAAGATACCAGTTGGCTACTTCTAGAACTAGAAGGCACCAGATGGCTACTTCTAGAACTAGAAGGCACCAGATGGCTACTTCTGGAACTAGAAGGTACCAGTTGGCTCCTTCTAGAACTAGAAGGTACCAGTTGGCTATTTTTAAAACTAGAAGGTACCAGTTGGCTACTTCTAGAACTAGAAGGTACCAGTTGGCTACTTCTAGAACTAGAAGGCACCAGATGGCTACTTCTAGAAATAGAAGGCACCAGATGGCTACTTCTAGAAATAGAAGGTACCAGTTGGCTACTTCTGGAACTAGAAGGTACCAGTTGGCTACTTCTAGAACTAGAAGGCACCAGTTGGCTACTTCTAGAACTAGAAGGCACCAGATGGCTACTTCTAGAACTAGAAGGTACCAGTTGGCTACGTCTGGAACTAGAAGGTACCAGTTGGCTACTTCTAGAACTAGAAGGTACCAGTTGGCTCCTTCTAGACTAGAAGGTACCAGTTGGCTATTTCTAGAACTAGAAGGCACCAGATGGCTACTTCTAGAACTAGAAGGTACCACTTTGGGTACTAGAAGGCACCAGATGGCTACTTCTAGAACTAGAAGGTACCAGTTGGCTATTTCTAGAACTAGAAGGTACCAGTTGGCTACTTTTAGAACTAGAAGGTACCAGTTGGCTACTTCTAGAACTAGAAGGTACCAGTTGGCTACTTCTAGAACTAGAAGGTACCAGTTGGCTACTTCCGGAACTAGAAGGTACCAGTTGGCTACTTCTAAAACTAGAAGGTACCAGTTGGCTACTTCTAGAACTAGAAGATACCAGTTGGCTACTTCTTGAACTAGAATGTACCAATTGGCTACTTCTAAAACTAGAAGGTACTAGTTGACTACTTCTAGAACTAGAAGGTACTAGTTGGCTACTTTTAGAACTAGAAGGTACCAGTTGGCTACTTCTAGAACTAGAAGGTACCAGTTGGCTACTTCTACAACTAGAAGGCACCAGATGGCTACTTCTAGAACTAGAAGGTACCAGTTGGCTACCTCTGGAACTAGAAGGTACCAGTTGGCTACTTCTAGAACTAGAAGGTACCAATTGGCTACTTCTAAAACTAGAAGGTACTAGTTGGCTACTTCTAGAAGTAGAAACTACCAGTTGACTACTTCTAGAACTAGAAGGTACCAGATGGCTACTTCTAAAACTAGAAGGTACCAGTTGGCTACTTCCGGAACTAGAAGGTACCAGTTGGCTACTTCTAAAACTAGAAGGTACTAGTTGACTACTTCTAGAACTAGAAGGTACTAGTTGGCTATTTCTAGAACTAGAAGGTACCAGTTGGCTACTTCTAGAACTAGAAGGTACCAGTTGGCTACTTCTAGAACTAGAAGGTACCAATTGGCTACTTTTTAAACTAGAAGGTACTAGTTGGCTACTTCTAGAACTAGAAACTACCAGTTGACTACTTCTAGAACTAGAAGGTACCAGATGGCTACTTCTAGAACTAGAAGGTACTAGTTGGCTATTTCTAGAACTAGAAGGTACCAATTGGCTACTTCTTAAACTAGAAGGTACTAGTTGGCTACTTCTAGAACTAGAAGGTACCAGTTGGCTACTTCTAGAACTAGAAGGTACCAATTGGCTACTTCTTAAACTAGAAGGTACTAGTTGGCTACTTCT
This sequence comes from Astropecten irregularis, assembly GCA_963971285.1. NCBI lineage: Eukaryota > Metazoa > Echinodermata > Asteroidea > Paxillosida > Astropectinidae > Astropecten > Astropecten irregularis. The sequence continues at coordinate 9,069,814 of OZ020259.1, forward strand.
AGAACTAGAAACTACCAGTTGACTACTTCTAGAACTAGAAGGTACCAGATGGCTACTTCTAGAACTAGAAGGTACCAGTTGGCTATTTCTAGAACTAGAAGGTACCAGTTGGCTACTTCTAGAACTAGAAAGCACCAGATGGCTACTTCTAGAACTAGAAGGTACCAGTTGGCTCCTTCTAGAACTAGAAGGTACCAGTTGGCTATTTCTAGAACTAGAAGGTACCAGTTGGCTACTTCTAGAACTAGAAGGCACCAGATGGCTACTTCTAGAACTAGAAGGTACCAGTTGGCTACTTCTAGAACTAGAAGGTACCAATTGGCTACTTCTAAAACTAGAAGGTACTAGTTGGCTACTTCTAGAAGTAGAAACTACCAGTTGACTACTTCTAAAACTAGAAAGTACCAGTTGGCTACTTCTAGAACTAGAAGGTACCCGTTGGCTACTTCTAGAACTAGAAGGCACCAGATGGCTACTTCTAGAACTAGAAGGTACCAGTTGGCTCCTTCTAGAACTAGAAGGTACCAGTTGGCTACTTCTAGAACTAGAAGGTACCAGTTGGCTACTTCTAGAACTAGAAGGCACCAAATGGCTACTTCTAGAACTAGAAGGTACCAGTTGGCTACTTTAAGAACTAGAAGGCACCAGTTGGCTACTTCTAGAACTAGAAGGTACCAGTTGGCTACTTCTAGAACTAGAAAGTACCAGTTGCCTACTTGTAGAAAGTACCAGTTGCCTACTTCTAGAACTAGAAGGTACCAGTTGGCTACTTCAAGAACTAGAAGGTACCTGTTGGCTACTTCTAGAACTAGAAGGTACCTGTTGGCTACTTCTAGAAGTAGAAAGTACCAGTTGGCTACTGGTACTAGAACGGGTACCTTCTAGAACTAGAAGGTACCCGTTGGCTACTTCTAGAACTAAAAGGCACCAGTTGGCTACTTCTAGAACTAGAAGGTATCAGTTGGCTACTTCTAGAACTAGAAGGTACCAGTTGGCTACTTCTAGAACTAGAAGGTACCAGTTGGCTACTTCTAGAACTAGAAGGTACCAGTTGGCTACTTCAAGAACTAGAAGGTACCAGTTGGCTACTTCTAGAACTAGAAGGTACCAGTTGGCTACTTCTAGAACTAGAAGGTACCAGTTGGCTACTTCAAGAACTAGAAGGTACCAGTTGGCTACTTCTAGAACTAGAAGGTACCTGTTGGCTACTTCTAGAAGTAGAAAGTACCAGTTGGCTACTTCTAGAACTAGAAGGTACCAGTGGGCTCCTTCTAGAACTAGAAGGTACCAGTTGGCTATTTCTAGAACTAGAAGGTACCAGTTGGCTACTTCTTGAACTAGAAGGTACCAGTTGGCTACTTCTAGAACTAGAAGGCACCAGATGGCTACTTCTAGAACTAGAAGGTACCAGTTGGCTACTTCTAGAACTAGAAGGTACCAGTTGGCTACTTCTAGAAGTAGAAACTACCAGTTGACTTCTTCTAGAACTAGAAGGTACTAGTTGGCTACTTTAAGAACTAGAAGGTACCAGTTGGCTACTTTTAGAACTAGAAGGTACCAGTTGGCTACTTTTAGAACTAGAAGGTACCAGTTGGCTACTTCTAGAAGTAGAAAGTACAGTTGGCTATACTTCTAGAACTAGAAGGTACAAGTTGGCTACTTCTAGAAGTAGAAAGTACCAGTTGGCTACTTCTAGAATTAAAAGGTACTAGTAGGCTACTTCTAGAACTAAAAGGTACAAGTTGGCTACTTCTAGAACTAGAAGGTACCAGTGCTACTTCTAGTTTACTAGAACTTGTACCAGTTGGATACTTCTAGAACTAGAAGAAGGTACCAATCGGCTACTTCTAGAACTAAGAACCAGTTGGCTTCTTCTAGAACTGGAAAGCTCCTCAGTGGGAGCCTTTTTCAGTTCTAGATGTACAAGTTGGTATGAGTATGACCTTGTTTTGGTGAAATTGCAGAAAACACTGCCACTTGAAATAGTGCTGGGCAAAATCGGGTAAATATTTCATATCAAGTTAATTACCGATTGCAAAAAAAATCAGGTTAACAGTTAACCTACGTAATCACGTGCAACGGGTGCAACGGGTACAACGTGCGCGTTTTATGATACATACGTCTTCTTCAATGTGATCGTCGCTTTCGGAATACTTTTTACCCATATTTTACATCAAGCATTTAGATCAAGTTTATATACAAATGTTTCGTTTACATCCAGTATGTAAAAAGCGTGTTTCTACTTGGCAAAATTCCGTTTCGGCTAACAGTTAGTGAAAATTAACCAGATAATTAAATCCAGGTCAGATAACCTAGTAATAGTAGTATTAATAACCGGATAAAAATCCCAGCACTACCTTGAAAGCCCTGTGGCCGTGCATAAACATAATTATGACATTATAGCAGTCACGCACCACATTGTACAATGCTACATTGTGGGAGAGGTGAGTGGCGGGATATTCTGCAATTGTGCCGAGCTTCCTAGTCCTACATTGTACTCCGATCCTAGGACCTAACGTTAGACATGCTACATGTAGTAACGTTATGACCCGTTTCTTACCTTTGGTGGGTTGTCTGCGTCAAACCCTAAATAACCATTCAGTTCTACAAACATCTCTGTAGTCCAGGACAGTCTGACAGTAGGTACTAGGTAGTTGTGTAGATGTTAGTTGACTCTTCCCTAGTGCTAAAATAAATGCCTAACTGTTAGGCCCTAAGTGTTATCATCAATTTTACTTTTTTAGATTAGGCCCTTAATGTGGATTGTAGCAAACATGGCATATAACGTTAGTCCTAACAACATCCATTTGCAAAAATCCTTATTATTGAATCTCGAAAGCAGTTAAACAAAACTAGTCGACCTCACAAACAATCCAAAATGCTAGTGTCGTATAGGCGCAGTGATCATCTGACAAGAGACAGACTGTCCATGGGCGCAGCCATTTTGATCAAAGATTCACAGCCTAGGCAGTGTACTGACTGCGTTTGTTAAGATGCACGGGTCGACATGAGTCAACCTCGTCCCGACCCTCTCGCTTGTTGTGCTCAGTAAAACACCCATTCCCATGTCAGGACTGCACCATGGGTGCTAAACGAACGCCACCACCGTTTTCAAGGAATGAGGGCGTCCTGCATGCACTGTATTAATTTCACTGCCCTTTCATCATGCATCATGCACACGACGACACACAGCCCATGACAGTGCTAGTGATTTACGAAGTGAAGTGCGATTTGTCAACGTATGCGTTCAACACAATGAGCATTCACAGGCCAATACTGAATGTCCATTTCCTACAATAGTGTACAGTGCAATTGACAGTAGGCCCAGTACATGTGCACACCCGGTTGGACACCATGTACTGCTAATGACAGCATGCAGGTTTGGGATTTTCTAGCCAGTGGCTAGCGCCATGCTGAATGCACGCTGTTTCCTTCAACTACCGGTAAGTTAATACAAAGTACAAGTGCTAGGACTAGCCTCCTTTAATCCTGCTTCAGTTATATCCTTCACGTCCTAGGCACATTGCCTACGTCAATGAGACGGTGTCACCACAAGCTGCGTGGCTATTGTCATGGTTTTGCTGAAGTTAACATGGTTAAGGCGATCCTGTGCAGTTCAAACTTCAAGGTCCCTTCTTAATTATCAAGCGCTAGATCATCTAACGTTAGTAGATGCCGGTTCTTGGAAGAATTGATGGAGAAGACAGTTTCACTTTCACTGCTTTGTCAAGTCTGATTGGTAAATATCATTAGGGCCTATCATAAATTCATACTATTACTAAATCCAGTAACTAACTGGGGCGCTGAACTCCCTTTTTTTACTTTTGGGGTTGACGGTCGGTCTAGCGCCCTAGAGAATTATATTGCTCAAAATGCGTCGTACACAGGAAAAACAAAATTTCACGGCACTTTCTAGTTGCGATGATCATAACCCTAGATCTGACATGGGGACTGGGACCTTAGGGTTACGAGAAAACGTATTCAAAATGTTTGGGAATGACATTTTGGCCAACTCCTGAAATACGTTTCCACTTAGTTTTCCACTTTCCAAAATCCAAACACAAAATCTGACTACATGGATCTGATTGGTACTTATCAATGAGTCATATAAAACCAAAACTTACCGAAGGTGTCTAGATTCCCTCCGTTTGCCGTCAGTCGGCCATTTTGAATAGTGCCCAGTGTGCCATCTCGACCAAATTACGTCACGCGAAATGCCGTTTTGGCTGTTCCACCTTTCAAACTCAAACTCGCAGCCCTATGGAGGGCTCGTATCACGTGCGCTGTACAGTGCTATACACGGCATATCGCATACAGTGTGTGAGCATCATGTATGGAGCTAGCTGTAATCACAGGTAATTGAATTGACCAGACCCTTGTCAAAACACCCTATACGTGTGCCGAAACTGACGAATTAAGTTTATTTTCCGCCGCTCTTCTGTCCTGATAATGACAGGTGAAGAAAAACGTATATGGCGTGATTTTTTTTCCGACATCCAACACCAGCCGACATAGAACACATGCGAAAATACAGTTCATGGAGAAAGAAATGGAGTGTATACACGATATGTATGCTTTATATTGTTGCGAGATCTAAATAAAAATATTCTGATCGACCGTCCTTCCAAAGTACCGTAAATCGCAGGCTGATCAGCTTATAAATCTTCACTCAGTTATTTTGTTCAATTATTGGCCAAGTAGAAACACTCTTTTCATAATTATACTTAATCTAAAACAATTATCGTGAAATCCTTCCGAAACCGACCGTCGATCGCATTATAATTAAGACGTAAAACATTGCCCACACCGCAGAGAAATACAGCCTGGTATCCGCGTGCGTAATTCAAAGCAAACGTAGTTAACATACATAGTGTACGTGCACCAGCGAAAGTCTCAATCAGTACATTACACGTGCCGTGGGCTTGAAATGAAGTGTATGTTGCGCTCGGTCGGAAGGCCTACCTTTTTGGATCGCGGCCGGGTTCGTTCCACCGTTACGGACGGTAGCTCACGGCCTGCCGGCTCGGTACAGAGTTTCGCCGTTGGCTTGAAATGTATGTTGCGCTCGGTCGGTACCTTTTTGGATCGCGGCCGGGTTCGTTACCGTATACGGACGGTGGCCCACAGCCGGCCGGCTCGGTACAGATTTGTAGTGAGAAATGGTGGTTTTCCGATGGAATATTCCGGTGATATTTTTTAGGAATATATCCTCACTGTCCTACCGGGTATCATTTTTGGTGTAATTGATGACCGGATATATTTTTCAGTCCACCGTTAATTCCGACCACTGCGCGATCTGTGATGAGGTGGATAACCTTTTTATTTATGTTTGATCATGGATCAATTGGGTCGGCACCGAGTTTGTGACTTGCTAACATATTTTGTCTGTTTGTGGGACCATTCATAAAGGAAATCATTTGATAATCTTATCAATTTCCTTCAGTTCATGATGAAAGATTTGAATTATCAGCAGCAGCTTGACATGGGCAAACAATGCGGACTTAAAAAAACCTCCTCCATACTGTATGCGATATGCGTGTACATGGTATATCACAGCGCACATGTTATTCTGGGAAACACCCTCCATAGGGCTATGAGGTTGAGTTTGAAAGGTGGAACAGCCAAAACGGCACTTCCCATGACGTATTTTGGTCGAGATGGCACACTGCGCACTATTCAAAATGGCCGACTGACGGCAAACGGAGGGAATCTAGACACCTTTGGTAAGTTTTGGGTCATTTTTTCTGAATTAAATGATCTTTCGATATTCAAAGTGGTTTTATATGACTCATTGATAAGTACCAATCAGATCCATGTAGTCAGATTTTGTGTTTGGATTTTGGAATGTGGAAAACTAAGTGGAAACGTATTTCAGGAGTTGGCCAAAATGTCATTCCCAAACATTTTGAATAGGTTTTCTCGTAACCCTAAGGTCCCAGTCCCCATGTCAGACCTAGGGTTACGATCATCGCAACCAGGCACTTTCACCAAAAATGTCCCCAAATGACAACAAAAACATCACAAACAGAATTGAAACTCGCTCCATTGCTTCTACGAAAGTTAGAGATGAAATGCATCATATTCATTTGTACTAACGATTATTCCTTTTAATGAAAATCGACCTTTTCTGACGAATGTCCAGACGAGAACGTCAAAAACGGAATTTAATTTGTGTGGCTCTGCTCTACACAAAATGGCGGTCATACGTCATCGCATGAATATTAATTTTGGTAATTTCCATACTATGCTGACGTGTCGATACGTAGATCACTTTGCCGTGAAGTAAATTTTTTTCTGTGTACAACACATCTATCCCAATACAATTCTCTGGGGTGCTAGACTGACCGTCAACCCCAAAATTAAAAAAGGAGTTCAGTGCCCCAGTTACTGGGTCTGTACGTCTAGTCACAAATGTAGTTTGTGTGTAGTGAATTATTGAATTGTTGTCTCATGCGGATCGCGAATGAATAGTGTTATGTCATACAGTTATGCAATGAGTGTACAAATGTACATCGTATACATTATAGGCCTACGAGGTTATACGTATACTGTACAATGGCCCAGAAAGCAAGGTACCAGTCTTGAAGAAGCTCCTTTACGTGGCATGATTGGTCAAGCAATGGGATCGTAACTGCTTCTTGGCCAATCAGACAAGTGCACTCATATGATACACACCGTAACACATGTTTCACGAATGACGCATTTCGTTACTGGAAAACTTTGAAAAGGTCGCACTTTTTTGCTTATCCTGACTATTTCGAATGGGCTTGAGAAACAAAACTGAGATGACAGGCTATAGGCCTACGAAGGTTGGGACTAGGTACAGGTACAGTGTATACAATTGTATGTTTATTCTGCAGAATAAAATTTAATGAGGAAAAATTGCATTTTTCCAGGGCCGTAATTTGACAACAATTTCGGCATTTTTTTAGCTATGTATATATTTCACATTTTGCAACGTTAGAAATTTGTATAATCTCTTTGAATGACACGAAAGGAACATTTCCTACTGCTATTTCAATTAAACTTATACTTTCAAAGACAAAATTAGGAGAGAGCAAATTCTGAAACCAATCTCATTAAATATTCATAACCAATCCAGTCATGCATACGCTGCAAATAAAACGAAGCACTTTTGGGAACACTGCGCACTGACTGTACAGTATGTGGTAATGGTATTAATGGGGTAGGTCTACATGTATAATCCGGGGATTGTGATAAGACGGGATCCCCAAAACACATGTAGATTATTTTAACTCTTCTACTCCTCAAAAATGATGACTTTTAGCAAATTTCCCTTGGTACTTACATGTACTTGTAAAACCCTAAATTGAAGAAATTTGTGCAACATTTGTGTAAAAATACAATTTTCTTACGCGCTACTTACAAACTTGTAACAGCCCTTCAGATCGGGGCCCAATTTCATGGAATCTGTTACGGCCTATTTTTGTGCTTACGGGCACTGCTTCGCGTGAATTCTATTTCATGGAATCCGTAAGCAAGACTGTCGGTTAGCGAAGAATTTCTAGGGTTACCGTTATCATTTTTTGTTAACGGGCTGTCGTATGCATTCTGCACAAATTCCTTGCTTACCCTTACCAAAAAGGAAACTCTTCCGTGAAATACGGCTACGCTAACCGTAACCAAACAATTCTGCTACCGTAAGCGAAGAATTTTTGCTAACGGTAACGGATTCCATGAAATTGGGCCCTGGTGAGGCCATTTTGTCTGGTCTGACTAGTCTAGTGCCCAGACCCAACAGATCAAGAAGCCTCAAAATGTCAGAGTAGAAACCAGACTATTCTCGTCTGCGGCCGTCCGTGCGGCTGTGAAATGTTTCATCTTCGTAACCGTTTTTACCCAATAATTTCCCTCAAATTCAAAGCCCTGCCCTCTTTCCACAAAATTAACCTTGCTAATAGTGTAGAAGAGGACACCATCAACATATATTTACATACATGTAGGTATGTAACTTTTCAAAGGTAGTTTTCCTTTCCTTTATAGCAAACCTACATGATACTTTTGCGAAAAGCTTTCGTTCGTGCATAGCTGTGTTCGGTAGTACAAAACTGCACATTCATTGTACAAATTCACGCACAGTGCTCGCTTTTGCACATGGTTTTGAAAACTTTTGATTATTAAGCAAATCGGTGTACGTATTTAGAATATTTAAAGTAAAGCAAGGACCGAAGCAAATTGAATAATTCTGACCATAACAATCCTACATCATGCACAGCATGGACAGCATACATGTAGCACACCGTGTGGCCGATGTGTATGCACCGTGCGATCGAGATGTGTGTTCCATTGTGTTGTGATGCGAGCTCTGTCGCCACATAGAGCTGAATGGTCACCAGTATACATGTATATGTACTGTATGTACATGTGCTGTGTAAGTTTTACGGCACAGTATGATGGTGTTTTGGCTCTTTACGACAGAAAAGGTGGCCTTTCCTTTCGCTTTTACAATGTACTATCTGCATATTTCTGGGTGCATTGCGTGTGTGGACACAAAAAGCTAAAAACCGCAACTGCTTGCGATTTTTTGGAAACAGCGCGATTATTTGACGGGCGCTGTGTGTGTGGACGCAACCGAAAAGAGAAAATCGATAAGTTACATCCCACAATGCAAGTGCGCAGATAAACTTCTGGCCTCCCTGATGACTTCGTGCATGGCTCTGCACGAAAGTTCAGTGTGTGCACAAGCATAACACAAGCAATCATTACACAGATCCTGAAATTAGTTCAGTGTAAAATTACATACATGTAAGTTACTTACGGTACTTACATGTACCGTTACCGTAAGTGTATGGGTCTATCAATTGCATCAATTAATTAATCTAAGAATTATTTTGTACAGTGTCATGTGTAGGTCTACGCTTTCCGTCGCTTTGCTCCCGATGTTCATAACATGGGATGAAGCGATTTCTCGACTCATGGTTATTAAAATTACTAGAAGAACAGCCTTGCTACAAGTTTCCCCCCAAAAGCACAAGTTTTCAACAACTTCGTTCGTGTAGGCATAAACTCCCACTCCGAACGTGTAAACCCGAAAGATTAACATTTAACTGAGTGAAAACTTCACACACAAAAAATCCCATTTCATATGCAGCATACTGCGTGTGCTGAGTGCTTTTCATGATCAAATTCTCCCTACGTCTAATTCTTGATACTGCCGTTGTTTACAGTTGTAAGGCCGCATCTAAAAAACTTGGCTGCGGCTTGATATTACACACAAGTACAAGTATAGGTGGTAGCAGCTACAGCCACTTCTCATGATTTGCGCGCGACTTTGATCGGAGCTGACTGACCCAATTTTTATCGTGCGCAAAGAACTATGGGGCGATTTCATGTCAGTGTACACATGTCATATTTGATTTTGTTTGGACAAACACAAAAAGTGCTCGGAAAATGTCCCATGTCCGACCGTAATTTCAGGCTCTGCATTACGTATGATTTGGTTCCGGTTGCAGTCATGCGGGGTCACAACTTACGCATGTGCAGTTTTGACAGAAAAGATAAAATCGGTCTTTGGATCGTGATCCACTTTTCAATTTTTTTCTAGTGGGAACGCACCTAATGAAGTCCAATCCACACAATAACTGACGTCCCTGTCAAATTACCGCGACCTTGATGTAAAACTATGATGAAAGATTTCTTCATAGCCACGTAAAGTCGCTGGGAACAGTTCCATGATGTTGTAGAAGTGTAGATTTAACGCAACCATGCTGTTGAACAGGACAGCTTCCTATATAACTTGTGCATATAAATTATGTACGTATGTACATGAATGTCACCAGTACAGCGTACACATGTACCGGTATACTGACATTGGGCGTTCAAAAATACTTTCAAGAACTTTTAAAGTTTTTGTACTTGGCCCTTGAAAAATCACAGATTTGCCCGTTTTTGCAAATGTTTTGCTTCTGCGTGGGATCAGTTCTTCATTCGCTTTTCACTTTTTTTGCTAGCTGGTTCGTGTTCAGCAGCATCAGCTTTTTTTCTTGGTGTACTGCCTTTTGAATTAACTGAATTGTGATACCATTTTCTTGCCTGCTGGCGGTTAGCTTGTTCTAGTACTGTCATAGAGAACTTGAATATGATTAAAAATAAGTTCAACAGATAACCACAAGTGAAACTGACTGGATTGATTTTAAATAATTGAAAAGTGAACAAAGACAAATTGACTGGAGCGGGATTTGAATACTGTACCAGCCCTTAGTGTTGTCCCTATAATAGTCAAGTAGGCTAGTACATGTCTTTGTTCGTTTGTCAGTCAGAAGCCATTAAACCACTGACCACTGACACTACAATAATAATAATAATAAAGCACTTATAAGCACTTGATCTGAAAAAAAAACAGATTCAAAAGGCGCCGGTCTAAGGTGGAAAACGAAAAACTCAATATTGTGTTGCGATGAAAAAGCCATTGAGAAAAATGATGTTTTAAGATGCTGTTGAAAATGTTTGATGTCATGTTCATGTCTTAGAATGGTCAGGGAGCGTGTTCCATCTGCGTGATGCTATGCTAGAAAAGGCTCTGTCTCCATAACCCAAGGATCATTTAAGATTCGCTCCGCATTAGCAATTTTTCAACAGAAATTAATTAAATTGCTATGGTCTGTGTATACTCAAATGAATGCCTGTATGCATGAAAGTGACGTCACACATGGTCAGGTACTACATGTGTACATGTATTGTATGAGTCATATCAGGCATCCGTAATGTGTGACATTCTGCTGGTCTCTTACGGCCAATAAACTGTCCACAGCAGTAAAAATAAAAGCCATGGAACATGCATGTAGTCCAATGAGAATGTGCACGGTCGGTAATAGTGAATGTATGGATGTTTTAATTGCTGCATGATTGAAATTACATGTACATGTAATGTGTGCTTTTGTATACATGTAATTTACAGAAATGGTTTGACCCAATGCCCCCACTAATGTATGAAAATTATGAATTGTTCTAACTTATTGTCTTTTGGAAAACAGGGTGATGCATGAAGTTAATATTTTCTTGAAAAGTTATGAATCAATTAAAAAAGTGACACAACATACTGTATGTATTGAGGACCAGGCAAATTAAATGAAAAATTCAGGCAAATTCATGAACTACTGTACATAATGTACTTGTAGGAATAAAGTTACATGTAGGTGCTGCAATGTTTCACCAAACGTTCATCAATTAACCATGGTGTTGCAGCACCCCGAAAAGTAATACAGAAGGCTCATGAAGGAGCCTTCTATAGTTCTAGAAACAGAATGTGCCTGGTGTACATGTATGGCACTATTTGCACCATGAGAGGCCTTGTGAAGAGGACACTATAATCATTGCATAGAACTAGCAATCCTGTAAATTGTATACAGTATCTGGAGTCTGAATTGAACACTCCACTCATACTACAGCCAAAAATGTCTCCTTATGTCAGACATCAAGAAATGGCTTTTTGAATCACCTCCAAGTTTCCTAGAACATGTATATTAGGACAGGAACCTAAATATGTTTAGGTGGCGTAAGTCAAGAAAACAATGGTGACATTACTAGCAGAACAGGAGCATCGCAGAACGATTGATCATGAACATTTTGTTTCACAACTGGACCAATCCTCTAGATAGCCTTGAAGATTACAAGATTCGTATGCGATATAAGCCGCGTTCGGACTGCACTTAACTTTAACTGGGACGATGGTTAAATTTCAGATGGGTGAATTTTACCGCCGTTCGCACTTGGATTTTTTGAGTTGGGAAATTTAACCGAGACCGTGGTTAAAGTAACCGAGCTGGCGAGCTGGCACGCCGGCGCGCAATTAAAAAAATCTGACTTCCGTTCGGTCATCGGGCATGGTTCGGGCAATTCCAGATCGAGCAGCTTACCTGTTTGTATGCCAACTGTTTTGTAATTAGAACATCAATTATGATTCCATTATTCCAATATCGTTTCTCCGTGCATGTATTTGACCATTATTTATGGCAATCCCATCGACGCAGCTGTCATCGACGTTGATATAAACAAACACCATTTTTCTCTCAGCTGATCGGGGCTTCGAACGCATGATCTTAAACAGCGTACGCTATTGGCTGAGAGCGCTGATTTTCCTTTTTCAGAGCGTTTGTAAACCAATCAGAATGAAAGTTCTTACACACGAAAAATATTTCCATGCGGTCCTAGTCTTGGTTCAAGGCGTTGCTGCTGTGGATACTCAAACTTTACCGATTACCTGCACGCATTATCTGCACGCACGTACATGTATGTACAGACAACGTTTTGAACTGAGACTAACGCGGCCCCTGGTTGCTGAACCACGTGCGTTCATCTCCGCTGTTCTGTCAGTTGCGTGTACATGTACACTCGCTGAAAAAGACGTGCATCTCTGTGTTTTGTAAGGGGTACCTGTACGTGATAGAACAGCAGTGTCCACAAGTCGCGACATGCGTGATCTAGGTCACGAAGTTTTCAGCAAATAACTATTGTTTTCGCAGTATTAGGCCTTAAATAGGCCTTAACGGCTGATAGCCATAATCATGGATTCCGAAAAATCATGGGCAAGTTTTGATCCAAATCGGACAAGTAAATTTTTGGCATGGCTTAATTGCCCGATTGGGCAAGCTAAAAAATTGTCAAGGCATGCCGATCCCAGTAACTTCAATAGCCCGCGAAATACTACTTCCTGCTTGAGGAAAATACGCGTCACCAATCATCTAATCGTGTATAATAATTACACATTGTACATGTACGTTGCATGCAACTTATCGACATGGCCAAAAACAATACTAACCGTAACATGAGTGCAACCAAAAAGTAAACAAAAACCAGAAAACTGATGGCTTGCGTTTCGTCAAACTCGTCATGCATGGTATACTATACATACACTAGCCTTCAGTCTATCACGTGACCGGATATTGGGCTTTACCGAGTGGCGTTTTCCCGAGTCGCGCGTTCGGACTGGATTAATCGTCTCGGTTCAAGTGACCTGGTCACTTTTACCGGGCAGAAGTTGGCCGGTAAAAGTAACCACTGGACTCGGTTAAAGTAACTGAGAGGAACATTTTCTGGCCGTTCGGACTGGACTTAAAATGGGTAAAGTTACCATTCTCTCCGTGAGTTTGACCAAAAAAAGTCCCGTCCGAACAGGTCTATAGGTTCCCTCGGGAGGGGACTTTCCGAATTCAGGAGGAATTAGGAGATGTTCTGGCAAGTGAAACATGGATTCGTCATTGTTATTCAAGTGGGCAATTACCGTAGGCAACATCAGGAGCTCTCGTGATAGCCAACGTTATCTAAAGAAGTCAAAGGTCCGCCATACCGGCCATACCCCAGAATAAGTAACCCGGTAAATGGCCATTTCTGCATCCAACTTGCTGCCAATTTTCATGAAGCTCCCCACTCCAGTTCCATATGGCAAAGTAGATTCATCTTTATTACTTTAAAGCAACAATTTGGCAAAGATGGAGCAGAGAAACCCAGTATCCCAAACCAATTTGTCCATCAACTATTCACAATGCACATTTTGTTAAATCACTAATACATGTAAACATAATTCAGTATTTAACACTTTCAAACATAAATCCATGATGCAATTATCAGGCATGCCACAAATGCCACAAATATCATTCTCTACATGGTTCTCAATCTCTGTACATGCACATGATCATAAAATAAAAATGGCCGCCTCTGTGGACAGGCTCATTTTACAAGGAGAATACAAAACAGTTGTCGTGAAATGTGTAAAAGTCATCGGAAATTGTGTGAATGTCCTCATCCGTGATGTGTATTTTCATAATGTATTGGCGCAGCTATGCAACGTTTCATGAAATTGAACTAAAGAGTGTGGCGCAGCTGCGCAACATTTTAGTTGTAATTGTATGATGGACACCCCCGAAACTGCGCGCCAACGATCACTGCCACCACAGAAGAATACCACAACGACAGCCAGCACTCACATTATAATGTATGTACATGATGTACGTAGATTGAACCTCGATTAAACAACTTGCATCAACCATCAATGTATTCCGCATTACTGCCACTACCCATTCATGTACGTAACTACATGTATGTACATGTATACACAAAATTTGTTCAAACCATCCCTGTGTGTCCAGTACAGTGCCGTGAGACTCGAGACTAATTTTGCTAGATTTGGTCTCGGACTCGGGCTCTGTGACTCGATGACTCAGGACGAGTCCAGCACAAGACCCGCAAATTTGACCAGTTTTGAGTTTGCTGAATTTATTTCTACTGCAAAATCTGAAGCTTTTTGCAATGTCAAAAGAAGACTTCAAACTGCAAAAACTACTTTTAAAAACCAGTAACACACACTTGACAAACCACAACTGATAAACAAATCTTGATCGAGATGGGTTTTTATAACAAAATACATTGAATATGGACTGGTCTCGGATTCGGTCTCGGGCTTGGACTGGTCCAGTATTATACCCAAAGGGCCCATTTATATTTGTACACCTTTTCTTCTCTATACGACTTAAGTACTTTTCCAAGTGGTCTGAGAAAATGCGACAAAGTCTATTTGCTCTGTCACTTGACAGATTCATGTGAAAATTGTTTCATTCCCTCAAAATTGTTTCATCGATCATGCCCTTATTTAGTGTTTTTGTTGAAAATATTTTTGTCCACTCGAGAACATTTTGTCAACTCGAAAACATTTTGTGAATAGTTCGGAAAAGCCTTATGTTTTCAACAGACGGATTCGCCTTATTTAGTAATTGTTATGTTTCGCCAATGATTTTTCCATCGTGTACAGCTAAAACGTACATGTATCGCGTTCCTGGAATTCTCATACAGCAACTGCAACATTTAGTCACAGCTACGAGTACCAGTCTAAAACCATTGGTGTGCCACATCCTTCTAACACTTGTTACGGCAGGAAATGCTTATACACTGACCTTTGACCTCATTTTGTTTTTCTGTTAATTAACCTCAATTACACAATATATTTCTTATTTTTATTTCACGAAAATCTTCATTGTTGTTCTAGAAATATTGTGATATACTCTGCAATGTCAATTTTTAGAACTTTGAAGCCGGCGTGTTCCTTTTAACATAATGTCCGATTGACTCAAAACTTTGTTTTCATCTTGCCATTATACAGTACACGTGGCAATTTGATAAGTTTGTTCACATGAACAAATTACGTGTCCTTTCTTCTAGACTTTTTACGCGTTTTTTCAATATGTGGCTATTTGATCAGTAATTATAGACATGAGCACAACCAATTTTGTTTTGAGCCATCAAAGTCATTTTTGTTTTCTCGAAATAATTTTAAACCATATAGGGCCTACATGTACATGTATGTATCTTAACAAACAAGTTATGTGGTGTGTATCAGGGTATGAAGTGTATTATATTGTAACTCAGAAAAGCCTTATAAATGCTTTCAATGGACATAATATCTAGTTTGTATTTATTGAGTAGTATGCATTTTATTCTCATGGCATGTAGTCATGGTTCTCACTTGAACTAGTGTTTTGCCCACATGCCTTGAATAGTTTTTAACCCAAAATATCAAAAACCAAGTCATGTAATAAACATGATGTGGGATTTTTACCCGTGAAATGATTTGTTTGACCATGGGACTGTATAATAAGTTTGTGCTTCCAGTGTCATGACAAATTTATACAAATTGACAGGCAGGCAGTTCAGAAAATACATGGATGAACTTTGTACGTATGTTTATTCTACCAATGGTTGTATCTGATTTATGGTGAATTTATTGTAATGGAAGACCATTTCCCCTCCATGGGCACTGTAGATTATAAACAAACCACAGGATTTCAGGAAGTGTTGAAGGAAGTACTTGCTATCAGGATATTGTTTTGTAGAACCTCTCTGAAAGCTGTGAAATAAATTGCAGGTCAAATGCTTTGAAGTGTCCAGTACATGTACTTAGCACATGCATGTACCTAGCCATATCCTTGAGAGAGACACCAACAGACTAACTGCTAAAAAGGTAGTGTTTTTACAGGTGTTTTGTTGATAATATCCAGGCCATTGTATGATGAGAACTGAGGGTAGAAAGTAAACATACTGTCATGACTGTGGGACCTGGATTCCAAATCAATCTTCTGATCTTGGCTAATCAAGCAGACAATACCTGCTGGCAATTCATACTGTACCTGTGTGTGCAAGAGTTAAGGATTTTTCACACTTACAAAAAATCTCTGGGTGGTACAGGAGTCTGACTTGTGTAAACATGGGAAAGTGACTGAGCTTTTCACTGTAACCATGGAGGTACATGTACATGTATAAAAAGAGTGGACCCAGGCTTGTAAAGCAATGACCTGTGTTGAAACTAACCCTTCTCCTGACGACAGATTGTGGTTTGAGAGTAATTGACCCATGTTGAACATTTCAAGGTTTGCTGAAAGTGGAAAGTGTGAAGGTCACGTCTGACCTATGTACATTGGATATGTTGGAGAGTATTTTCTGTTGAATATGCATAACCAGGACCGTGTTTCACTGTGTTTCAGAAAAGGTGGATCAAGATTTGGAATTTTGGTGTGATCATTATTGAACTGTAACAAAACCGCCAATAGCGTTCCGACTTGAGTTTGATCCACCTTTTCAAGTGGAAGTTCTAGTCTGTAAGGTCACAGTTGAAATTATTAGTTGAGAGAGAGCGTGTGTTTAATGTCACCAAATGTGGTCCGATCTTGTACAGATTACAAAATTTGTATTGCCTGTTGTTATGTACAGTGTATGAGGAGCGCTGAACCGTGAGGCTCGGGGCGTCACATGCCAGCAAGTAATGAAACCTAATAATTACACGAAATAATACCGGTATGCAATAAATAACAAACAGAAAGACTATTCTTTGCATTCAAGAAGTAAATCAATCTTATTCAATATAACTTCTGAGATAAACTTATATAACTGATAAACTTATACAGTCAAAAACATTAAATGGATCGGTCTTACGAGTAATGCCCGAAGAATTACCAGATCAGATCCCTGTTTCAGTTTAAATGAGAGTTTACACTTGGTGGAATTTGTAAGTTTGACACATGCACATGTAGGCCTACATGTATGTAAAAGACATGTGGTGTGAAAAGGCCCTATTACGTTGTAAAAGGAGCAACCTGTTTTATTGAGCATCTATCTATTGAGCCACTTCTTATTTTACTTGAAGGGGCAAGTCAGTTTGATTTTTCAAATAGATAGATTTTGTTATTATTGATTGTTTCGTCGGGGAGATAGAATGATGCAAATCATTATGCAAATCAAATAATAACATTAAATACGTCACCCTCTGAGACAAGGGATTTGACTTACGCTGCTGACTTTGTGGCCTAGTGGTAGGGCATCTGCACTAGTAGGTCATGGGTTCGAATCCCACCTTAGTCAGCATATGATATTTTTCATGTGCACTCAAAAAGGATTTAGTGAAGTGCTCATATTTGGGGTGAAGGGAAATTTTACAATGAATGTCATTTATTCAGTTCATCCAAGTTTTCATCAATATGTAAACATTGGGTAACATATGTCATAACGTTTGGCATATTTTCAGTCAACACAAATTCATGTATTCTGCCTGTGCAGTATTTTGACGGCCGAGGTCTAATAATAAATTTTCTAATAAACAGGTCACACTCAAGCAGCTAAGCATAACCTGCGGGGACATGCGATTAAGGAAAATATATCCTTATTTATGGGATAATTGGACGGCCAAAAAAGAAGCAACAACAAGACACAAGATATGAAATTCAAAGGAACAATGAATTATTTATGTATTAAATACCAACCCTGAATCAATTAATTAAACTGGAACATAGTCGTAATGTATACAAATCAAACCAGACTTGACACAATGAATAATGAACACTCTCAAGGTGGAGGTGCAATATTAGCTGATTGGACCTCCGGCCGAAGGTGTCCGATCAGTTGTTACAAATTATCCCCAGTTTACCCCTTTTTACGAAACCCACACATAAGCAATTTAGCTCAGTTGATAAAGAATAAAAGATAGATTAATCACCCCTTAACAAACTCGGGTCACACCGATGAATATAGCAGTGGTCAAGTGCTCCCGCAGTGATGTATAAATACATGCGTAGCTCATGGCAGCAATTTGGCAAGCCCTGTAACTTATTCCTTTCATACCCTCCCTAGCAACAAACTTATAAATTATAGAACTTTTACTTCCTGCGGCGATTTGGGCTACAAATAAGTCAAAGGTGTGCGCCATTAACACAACGGCTATGGGCAACGCGCCCAATGATTGGATTAACATCGCCCAAAAGTATGGGCGCCAAATTGCTCCCAACTGTGAATTAAGCGTAAGCGAACCATTAATTCCTATGATAGCAAACAATAATAGCGCCCAACTGTGCTCCTTGCAGCAGCAAAGCATGCGCTTGTGCATTAAGCATTAGCACCACTCTTACATGTAAGACATGAGAAATAAAGTCAGTAAACTAATTTTTGCTAAAGTATTTATGAATTTGGGCAACTACATAGTTTCCTGATTTTTAAAGATGGTACAACTTCAACTTCAACCTGATTAGAATAGAACTTAAACAGTGTTGAGCTCAAGAATGGGTGTTTAAAATGGGATATTTACATACAAATAGCATAATGGTTAAATGCCAAATGGGCACAAAAGTTATAATTGTTACTTGAAATTGTGAGGTAATTGTAATTGTAAGGTTTTGATCTTGGAGATCAACACTGTTTTCGGTATTTTTCTGGAAAAATGCAGCATTTCAGGCAGAACAATTTTAACGATATACATGTATGTAAAAAACCATACCTGGTTTACCCTGTAAGTTATACATACATGTGTAAATCTGTGAACAATGTCTGTTTTGCTTTCCTACCTAAGTATTTTAATACAGGCTGTACATGTACATACCTTAAAAGTACATCTTGGACAAAGACAGATCATGTGGGTGCTAAAATGTACTGGAGCGGGATTTGAACCAGCGACCCCCAGAACGAACTGCTTCGGCTTTGCTCTTATGCCCTGCCCACCTTACTGCATGTGATCGAGTTTGACCGCTGTAATGACCATAGATGACTCCAATAGCGCTCCGCACTTGCGCTAAAAATAGCAACGGACCTCAGACAAACATTGCAACCATGCACACGTACGTGCGTGGGCTGGGTGTTCGCGTGCATGTACACTACGTGTACGTGTGTGTGTCAATGTTTGTCTGACATCCGGGGATTTTGTGACGTCATTAGTGCGGAGCGCTATTGGTCAATGTGCACAGTTTGATTGACAGCCCGGAAGCTTCAATACCATACCAGCACTCTACCAACTGAACTATCTAGCCCTATGTACATGTACATGTTAGATAGAACTTTGTTAGTACTTTTTTAATGTGATCCTCTAAAAAGTGTCTTATTGTGACACCAATGTCACATTTCCACACAGGGCGTTCACATCAGCAGCACCAGCCCTCTGAAATCATTTATCTGACCGTAGTACAACTATTTCTGTTGACACTTTTTAAATCTATTTTGTTTTTGATTGTTTCTCTCATTCACAGGAATCTGTGCAGACTATTCAGGAAAGTGTGTTTCATCCTGTCAACTGACCCATCCTGTGACCAGTCATCCCTCTAGGCTCATCAATGATTCTGCTACATGTATGAATGAATATCTGCAGGAACTATCACATGTATCAAGAGGATTACAGTCAACATTTGGATAAAGCTGAAGCTCTGAGATAGATAACCAAGGATAACCTCATTACCAGACAAAATGTGATTATCAAGTTGAAGATGTGTTTAAAGTGTCTCTGAATTGGAACTTGCTGTGATATTTGATGCAGGTCATCACATGGAATTTGAACACACTTCAATCTGTGAAGGAATGTCAATGGTTAAAATGAGAACAAGTGAAGAGAGTGAACTGTATAAACAAGGAAGGAGGTGATGTGATATCAGAGATGGAGTACCAGTTAAGAAAGGGGCATAGTGGCAGTGTCCATTCAGCCAAACCTACTTTCCTAAGATGGATGCAGCGTAATGGTATCCTGATGCAGTTGATCATTCTACTGATTATAATAATGGTGTTTATTCCACTGGTAACACATTATTACCTCAGTAATGCCGACTTGCCATCCACATCAGGCCGCAGTGAGCCACTTCAAATATCCTTGGAAAACATCCATGCCATGAAACCCCAAGAACTCAAAATACACCTAGAGGAATTATATCGCATTCGCAGCTCAGTACAACATGAGCTCCTTGGACTTGAGGCCAAGCGTAAAGAAATGCAAAGCCAAATTGATCAATTTGCCAGCCTCATAGCTCAAAAGCAGAAAGAAAGTGATGAATCTCAAGATACTCTTAATAAGGTCAATTATGAGATTACTCAAAAACGCAAGAACTATGAGGAGATGATTCAACGATCCATGCTCCATATAGGAGCTCCGAAACAGATACTACCCAAGTTGGAGGATAATAGTGATGTTGAGCCTCCACAAGCAAGTACATTGTGCAGACAACACAACTGCTTTGATTACTCTCGCTGTTCACTCACATCGCATTTCCCTGTCTATATTTATGCATCAGAAGATGTCATGCTTTCCAAAAGACCACTGGATTCATTTGTTGGGACAAGTGTGGTCAATTTTATGTCATCCAATCCACACATCACATTTGACCCAAACATAGCCTGCGTGTACTTGGTACTGATTGGTGACACTACTGATCATTGGCAGAGTGACAGCAGTTTGGAATTAGAGACTAACCTTCAGAAACTTCCATTGTGGAAAGGCGATGGCAGGAATCACATTTTGCTAAATCTTGCAAGAAATGTTTCTGTAAGAAATATCCTGTATGGTATGAATACAGACAGAGCTATAGTAGTGCAGTCAACCTTTGATGCGTCGCAATTCAGGCCGGGTTTTGATATTATTGCACCAATGCTTTTAGGAGAGGAAGCATCATATGACTGGAAACAATTACCACCTTTGATTCCAGTCAAGAGAAATTATTTGCTATCTTTCCAAGGAGTTTTATCTCCATACAAAAGTAAACAATCTAGTCATGGAAATGCTGGAGTAGAAGATGTTGTGATGAGTCGACGTCTAAAAGGCTCCAATAGAACTGGAGTAAATTCTGTGAATGATTTTATCCAAGCTGAACTCAATAAATTAAAGGCTCTTCAAGGAGATAAATTTTTCATTCAGTTTATATGTCCACCAATTTATGCAAACCCTGCAAGCATTGATGTATCAGAATGGTGGATTTGTAGAACCAAAGATAGATTAGATGTTTTAAAACAGTCAACTTATGCTTTAATTATCAGTCCTGATGACCACATAGTGTCATCAGCAATGCTACAGAGAAGACTGTATGAGGCTTTAAAACATGGAGCAATACCTGTCATATTAGGAGAAAATGTGCAGTTGCCTTTCAATGAGTTTATCATGTGGAACAAAGCTGTTATCATCTTACCCAAAGCAAGAGCTTCCGAATTGTATTTTTACCTGAAGACTATCCAAGATAATGACATCGTGATGCTTCGACAGCAAGGACGGTTCATCTGGACAACATACATGAGCTCTACACATGCTGTATTGAACACCATTCTTGCTACCTTGAGAACAAGGTTAACAATCCCAGCAAGCATCATGCATGGGGAGCAGTCTGTCAACCTCTTTCCAGGTGGTGTACCACCCAAACAGAAGCGAGTTCAGGGGATGATGCCAGAATCTGATGATTTCTTCCCACCACCAGAGATTCCTTACCCTTCTCCTAAATATCTACGTAATTTCACATACAGTACAATAGACCGTGATATCTCTTGGAACACTGTGCCAGGGCCATTCAATCTCTTCCCCAATACTCCTTCTGACCCAGTGCTTCCCTCAGATGCCAAGTTCATGGGATCTGGTCTGGGTTTCAGACCAATTGGAAAGGGATCTGGAGGTACAGGCAAGGAGTTTCAGGAAGCTCTTGGTGGTAATGTGCCTGGAGAACAGTTCACCATCATTATTCTGACATATGAGAGGGATGCTCTGCTGATGACTTCTCTTGAGAGGCTTATGGGATTACCATATTTAAACAAGGTAAAGCAAGTGCAGTTGGAAGGAAACAATTTACCACTAAGCGCACTAAGTGCCACTGGCTATCCTAGCTGTGTCATTAAGCATTCACTTGATATGCAGTAAAATGAAGAATACTCTTGACAGTTATTGGTCAGGGGCCGTATTCATAAAATTACTTAAGTCACAAAATTATAAGCACCCCACTTAAACACCCAACTTAAACGACTCTCACTAACTAAGTGGTATTCACAAAGCATTTGCGCTATTGTACCCCTACTATCAAGTCTTAAATTTAAGACTGTTCTGATCTGACTTAAGTGGGGCACTACGGTGTCATATAGCCACTTTTTTACGTGCCACGCACCGCAGAAATTTTTAATGAAGTAATTCTTCATAGGAAGAGAGATTTCATGTACATGTCCATGTACTACATGTACTTGACACCATCCGGCATTGTTTATAATACATACCCGGTATTTGTGTTGCCTTTTATGTTTCTTAAAGGTAATTTCATACTTTGGTTTTTGTCAAAGAAATGCAGATTCATGGGCAAAAATATCAAGAAAGATACGGTAGCAGTCATCTGTGAAATTACTAGTGCCATACGGTGCCCACTTTCTGAGAAAACAGTCAAAATGTCCATGATATTTTAAAATCTTTCCACAGAATTGTTTATATTCCGAAGATCAAAATTGTTTTTTATCAATAGCGCTCCGCACTAATGACATCACACGAGTGATTTGGCCAGCAGCGCTCGCATGTACAAAATCTGCGGATGTCAGACAAACTTCATGCATGTACATGCATGCACACAAGCACACCCACACACATTTGCAATGTTTGTCTGAGATCCAGTGTGCTATTTTTAGCGCAAGCGCAGAGCGCTATTGGTTGTACTCTTTTTCTGGATAAATACAGCATTTCAGGCAGAATATTTTTAACGGTATGTTTTTATCACTACATGTATCTGTCTTTATATCCTGTATGTTATAGGTAAATCTGTGATGATTTCTGTTTTGGTATGCAACCAAAGTATGATAGTACTTTTAAGGGAGGGACTTGAGCTATTATCGGTGAACATCTGCTGTATGCAATGTCAATACATATTCAAGATCATGGTTCTCTTCCTCAAGAGACACTGCAAGAATATGAACGTTAAGATTTAGTGAAGATGCTTTGGAATGAAATATGTGATATACGTCAAGACCAGTTTGTGTACTTCCTGAGAATTGGGATGTAGAAAAGTATGATGTCATAATTCCAATTTGCATCAATTTGAATATGCAGAACAGTTTGCAGAGGGTTCATTGGAAATGTTCATATTGTGTGATGTCATGATTTGTTTTGCATCACAATGTGTAGGAAGTACACCCATGAGCTGGCCCACATATGTTCTCATCACATTGATACAGTTTTATGTTTTGTCATTGTTTTATTCATAATTTGATTTTAAGGTTCTTGTTGTATGGAACTCACCCAAGCCTGCCGCTGCTGATGTCATCTGGCCTGAAATTCATGTTCCAATAAAGGTATTACAATTTTGTTTGTAAATTTAAAACGACCAAACTCTTTCTAGACCAATTTTGTAAACTAATTTTAGTCTCAAAGTTATGATTGGAGGAAAACAATACACTTGTAAAAACAATGCCAACAAACAAACAGTTTCTGTCAGTCTTTTTACCGTTTTTAATTGTGTCAAATAGGCTGAATATTAATTAGCTTATTATTAGTGCAATGTTAACTTTGTCTGAAACTGAACTTTTAGGCCTATTATTAGGACTGTATATTTGCTACGTTTTTATTGTCAGAACAATGTGTAAACATACAGTTTACACATTGTTCTCCAAAGCCTCACATTATAATAGGGCAGCAGAAAAATGATTGTGAATCGCGAAACACCGGCTTCAAACGTCTAAAAAATTAACGTTGCAGAATATAACACAACATTTGTAGAACACTTTATAAACGTTTTGGTGAAAAGAAAATAAATCATGTAATTAAAGGTAATTTCATACTTTGGTTTTTGTCAAGGAAATGTAGATTCATGGGCAAAAAATATCAAGAAATATATAGTAACAGACATCTGTGAAATGACATTCCCATATGGTTCCCACTTTTTGAGAAAACAGTGAAAAGTCTTTTCATCATTATTTTTGCTAGCTCTTTAAAAGATCAAAAATGTTTTTGGTCATTGGTTTTACTATTTTCTTGACAAATACAGCATTTCTGGCAGAAAAAAAATTGAACAGTATGTTTTTACCATTGCCATCTTTATACCTTATAAGTTATGGGTAAATCTGTGAAGATTTCTGTTTCGGTATGCTACCAAAGTATGCTACTACTTTTAGGTCAAAGGTCAAAATAAAGTAAAAGGTAAGCGTACATTCATTTCCAGCCTCAGCAAATGTTAGAAGGATGTGGCACACCAATGGTTTTAGACTGGTACTTGTAACTGTGACTAAAATAATGTTGCATCTGCCATATGATTATTCCAGGAATGCGATACACGTACGTTTTAACCGTACACTATGGAAAAATCATCGGCAAAACATAACAATTACTGAATTAGGCAATTCTGTCTTATCTATTGAAAACATAAGGCTTTTCAGTTGATAAATTGTTTTCGAGTTAACAAAATGTTTTTGAGTTCATGATATGTTTTCGATAACACAAAATTGTTTTTGAGTTCATAAAATTGTTTTCAAGTTCACAAAATTGTTTTTGAGTTCACAAACTTGTTTTTGAGTTCACAAAATGTTTTGGAGAACAAGAAATGATTTCAATGACATGGATTAATTCAATATTCACAAACAGATTCGGAGGGCATAAAGATTATTTTTCGAGGCTTTTCTGCCTCGCTGTGAATTTTAAGCAAAAAAAAAGCAACTGGGACATGGTGCTTAATAGTCAACTTGTTGGCCGCACGGTCTCATATAGAACTGCTTGGCATGTACGTACACGGAAAGGCCCATGCAGTGGGCTGAATGTGTCACAAGCCCCCACGCGCTGTGTCTGTAGAGGTGGTAATGCACCCGCAGTTACCGGTCTTTTGTAAAATTCTAAATTTGGCATGTTTTAATTTTGCCTAATCACGTTGGAAATTCCTGATTTAAAAAAGGGAGTACTTAGGTCAAATCATGAATTGCTTTGGTTAATTTTTGTTTCATGATAAAGGCATGCTTTTATGTTAAAAATTGCCGACGAGGCCAACGTGTTAAATTCTAGATGCTTTCTATCTATCATGCTGCAATCAAAGGCAGTTCAGTTTCCTTATAAATTTGACTGCATATTAATGCTATTTGTAGATGCCAATGGTCATAAGAAAACCACCTTTATGTTGCAGTGTACAAGTGTAGGTTGAAGTTTCTGCTGCTGGATGAAAGTCATAAATGCCATCCATAGCAAACTTGAAAATGTGCTCAAACATCAACCATTGCATTCATGTATGCAGTTTAGCATACTGTGCCTTTCTCTTCTAAGATTCTGGGATTGTCTTACAATCCTCCAAAGTTAAATTTGAATAATAACGAGCCATTGCCAATTTGTATATGTATATAGTACATGTATGCCTGGCTGTGATCCTATAATGCACAGGTTCATCAAATAATATAATTTTTTTTTCAGGTGATCAAGACAAAGAAGAATAGTCTGAATAATCGGTTCCTGCCATATGATGAGATAGAGACAGAGGCTGTTCTTTCCCTTGATGATGATGCACACCTCAGACATGATGAGATTCTCTTTGGGTTTCGGTTAGTTTCCTCTAGAATTATTAAAACGTTTATTAAGTAGAAAACATTGAGCCATAGGAGGGTGTATTCCTGACGTGCATGCAGGCGCGGTTCTACGGGGGGGCTGTAGCCCCCCCAAAATTTTGTCTAGCCCCCAAAAAAAATGCAAGTGAAAAAAAAAAATTCTTGAAAATACTGGATTTTTTCAGTTATTAAGCGCCAATTACATAAAAAACGCATTGTGTGGGCTATAATGTGCATGTTTTTCGACCCCTAATAAGACATAGCAGAAGCGAGTGTTAGAAGAACCCAAAATATCGGGTCTTCTAGCCCCCCAAAAAAATAATGGCTCTTCTAGCCCCCCAAAAATGTTGACTCTAGAACCGCGCCTGCGTGCATGTGCATATATCACTTATTTGCTACATCCTTCCTGTAGCTAATTGGGATGAACTACTGACATCCTGTAGCACTCTTAATAACCTATCATTTGAATAGCCATGTAAATAACATTGGTCATGTGAATGTTGACTTCATCTTGGCAAGAGACATTCTGTTAAAAAGTAAAGGTGTACATTTCATAGGACGCATTTCATTTGCCAATGAGTTCTGTGCATTTTGGCCCATGAGCTAATTCTGCATAAGGAAAAACACAGTCTGTGAATGTACAGTATAATTGCACACATATTTGGTTAAGACATGTTGCTCCTTGTCATATAAACTGAAAGCAATTTTGCACAGGAAGTATGTTATATTACCACAAAAAAAACCTGTTTTCAGTATTGAAACAATAATTTTCATGGCAAACAAACAACTACTGCACATGAAAATGTACAGGTTTGTTGTGTAAAAATAAATGCTGGTACATGGGATTTGAGTACAAGTATGTTGGTGAATACGACACATTACTCAGACAACAAGGTTAATTTGAAGCAAAAGAACCATTTTACAAAGTCTCTTGTGCACAGATCATGGCAAATAAGCCACATTGTTTTTATACACCAGCACAATCACCACAGGTATTGCTTACCACATAAATATGTGATTTTATTATTGTAACAGAGGATGAATATAAGTTTCCCATTGATGAAAGACATGTATCATCTATAAACTACCTTCATTGTACATGTGACTTTGTGGTCAATATCAGTGATACATTTATCTGTTGCCATTCAGTCTCTCAATATCTGACAGGCATTCATGCTATTGATTACCAATCTGACTCACTCTCATTGTTGAACATACCTAGCATGCACGGTTCTACGGGGGGTTCAAACATTTTGTCTGCCCTCCCCCCCCAAAAAAAAAAATGCCATTGAAAATTAATTCTGGAAAATACTGGATCTTTTCGGTTATTAAGCACCAATTACATAAAAAACACATTGTTTAGGCTATTTTCTACTTCTAAAAAAAGACATACCAGAAGCGAGTGTTAGAAAAAGGGTCTGGGGAGTATGATCCTGTAGCTGGGTGGTACTGACATACGTTTGTGCACATAAAAAATGAAATCCTGGGGGAGGTGTGGTGTACCCCTGTGTAAAACCCAGGATCTAATCAAGTCAGTCACAGCTGAGGCTCAGAGCTCAGAAGCTGTCATCCACTGCATCTTCCCACCTGCCTCACCGGAGCTCCACCCTGCCTCACTGGAGCTTACCCTGCCTCACCGGAGCTCCCACATACCTCACTGGAGCTCCCCCCTGCCTCACCAGCTCCCACCTGCCTCACCGGAGCTTACCCCTGCCTCACCGGAGCTCCCCCCTGCCTCACCGGAGCTCTCACCTGCCTCATCGGAGCTCCCCCTGCCTCACCGGAGCTCTCACCTGCCTCATTGGAGCTCCCACCTGCCTCACCAGAGCTCCGCCCTGCCTCACCGGAGCTTACCCTGCCTCACCGGAGCTCCCATCTGCCTCACCGGAGCTCCCCCCTGCCTCACCGGAGCTTACCCTACCTCACCGGAGCTCCCACCTGCCTCACCGAAGAAACGCAGCAGAAGATGCTCACATCAATCAACGTCAATGATCGCAAGGGTTATGACAGGCCTTGTAGAGGAACGACTGGCACCCAGCTGTGCTGAACCCCGCCGAAAGCCTGCTTACTTGAGGGAGAGAGAATTCTACGTCACCATCGGAGACGAACGTCACAACATTGAATTGAAGTCGGAGTTTGAGGTATGCTTCTTCAAATGGACACAGGATTTGCTGAAGTTGATGGGTCTTGTATTCATCGAAAACCATGACAACGAGCTCCGGAACAATAGTTCGGGCACTTAAGTGTGAAGGCGGGAGGAGGCATCGTGTAGAAGGGTGCTCTAACTCAAGACACCCGGTTCATGGCCATCCTGGTGCAGGGGAACAAAGAGTACCATGGGACAACCACACCCCTCACAGCTCCTGCAGCTTCGAGAAAGCGTTAATTCAAAATGCAGGACAGCCACGGTGAAGCACAGACAGGAGGGGCTGTAACCTTTGCCAATGTGACTTAGCTTACGTTAGACTTGATTCAATGTTTGCCAGTTTTGCATTGCTCGTCAAAACTCTTCAAAATAAGTGATTTATTTATTTGACCCATTGCCACATATCTGTTTTTTATTTTAATTGTTTACTATATAAAAAAAATTATAAAGAGGAAGACGTTTTTATTTCAAGCCTGTTTCATTCCTCAATTGCTTACGTTAGACACGGTGAATCATGCAGTGCTCATTTACATTGGTGGAGGGCAAGCCTAATTTGCATATTTCTCTATCTCCCCCACAGTAGTGAAAGCAGTGCTACGGTGTGCATGTAGTCTTGGTTCATGACGTTGTTATTACGTATGAACCGATTCCCCTCACTGACCCATGCGCATGTACATGTAAGTAAAGACGTCTCTGTAACAACATCTTGGGAATCCTGTAAAGGCCGTGAGTTGCGTGCACACCTTGTTATGTAGCACACTACGTCGTCAACATGACACACTGTTGAATATGTAAATGACCTGCACTGGCCTGCATCCACGGACATGAACGTGTATGTTAATTGGCTGTAAGTTACACATGTGCAGTGTGCTTCCCCCGTTTTCAGGGGGAGGTTTTACAGGATTCCTAAGACCTGTTTACCTGTTATTGAAAGGTCTGTGTGTGCGGATCACCTGTACATGCGTGCTGGTCAGTGTGGGTAATCGGTTTGAGTATCCACACCAACAACGTCATGAACCAAGACATAGCTTGATTGGTTCAATGCGCCTCAGATTATTTATCTCACGTCCGCATGGCTCATAACAAATTCTTACAATGAAGCAAATGAAAGTGCTGGTTCGCGTTGCAGCAAAATGCAGTCGTGAACTTGACGTTTGTCCCATTAGGATATTAAGGATATTGCCCAATGGAAATGTGACTACATGTATTGTGATTGAAATAATGACTTATTGAACAATCATGACATTCTGACCGTCACTATCCAGAGCTTGCATAGTATAGACTGTAGTGTAAATGCACATGTCCACTCTCCCATTGTCATGTGCACGTTGCAGCACTCCAACCATGTTTTCGCATGCTATTTTCGATGTCTCTAATCCTAACCCTAAATGAGTTTGCACTTAAGTTTTGCTTGGCCTGTCATATGAAATATTAGATTTTTTAAATGGTATCTTTCATGAATCATTTGCTCAATTTTGAGTCGGACATGGCACTAATTGGTTACCGTTGCTGCTGATACAGACAATAGTGCATCACAAGCTTTTACTATTGCACAGTGCAATAATCGCATGGATAAAATGATGGATCAAACTACTTCAATAAGTCTATAAATACTCCATCTACTAACCCACACTCTCATGGTCACAATCAGACTTGTAGCAAATCTTTTCCTTTTGATATTGTACCATGAATTGTACCATGAATGTGTAGGTAAATTGTCAGGAAATTTGCAAAAACATCAGTTGAAGTAGTGTTTGAACTTCAGACTTTGATTGTATCAGCTGGCCGTTTCACATGAGACCATTTTAGCAAGGTTACAAAGGATCTCATCTTGAATCACGTTGTTGTTAAAAGTAGAGTCCCTTGAAGGGTATCCTTGAATGTTTGTTATTTGAAACAGATGAGACCATCAAGAAATTGCATCGTAATGATGCTTATCATCAAAAACAGATCCTCAGTGCGTCACTTGCTCAGCATGTACATGGACATGTACATGCTTATTTGTGGTGAACGGTCGAGATTATGTTACACCTAATCTCCGAGATGTTGACATCCGATATGATTTTTGAGTTTCATAAAAGTATGTGACTCAACTTGCAAAAAGGACATGACAAAGGAAGCTAAAGAGGAAGAATTTTGACAACTGTGAGGATGGGTGCAATAAGCAAGAAATGTAAATTGGCTAGAGATATTGTTCTAAAATGTTAGAAAGGGCAACCCTGCTTATAACCACCATGAACTGTAGGTTGTGGTTGTGTTATGATGTCATGGGTAACTAGATTGCTGTTTGTGCATGCTTATTGTACGTACAAACATCCACACAATCTTTTTACCATTCTTTTATGATTCTGTAAGTGTGTATACATTGTATTTTGAAAAATGCTTCTTCTTTTTTTATATTGAAGGTGCTAATATCTGCTACCATCCAAATTTCATATTTTGCAGAGTTTGGCGTGAGAAGAGAGAGCAAATTGTGGGCTTCCCTGGTCGTTACCATGCATGGGACGTCAACAACAATAATGGCTTTTTGTACAACTCAAATTACTCATGTGAGCTTTCTATGGTTCTGACAGGGGCAGCATTTTTTCACAAGGTGAGATTACATGAAATAATAACAATGCATTGCTTTGTACAATTTACTCAGTGAACTGCAAAGGTATTACAATCCTCGTTTCCTGCATCCCATTCCATCATATTTTTACCACCTTTAATTTAGTTAGTATCAGTCCAATTTATTCAGAGTTGTGTTATGTGTTTTTTCCCTACAGTATTATGCCTACCTGTATAGTTACGTGATGCCTCAAGTTATCCGAGATAAAGTTGATGAATACATGAATTGTGAAGACATTGCAATGAATTTTCTGGTGTCCCACATCACAAAGAAACCACCAGTAAAGGTATGTATAATGAAGAGATTGGGAAATAGTTAACTCTAGGAATATGGCATTTGATGTCCTTCGAGCTGTTTTTCAGGTTTCTTTTCATTTTGATGTTCGCACATTTTTTTCCCCATTTTTTTATTGAAAAGTTAACAAAGAAATATTAACTGGAGCGAGATTCGAACCAGCGGCCTCCGGATCACTGTACCAGTACTCTTACTAACTGAGCTACCCAGCCCTATGTTGGTGGTATCCCTAAAGCCCCTTTCACATTGGGCCGCGCGTGCAGTTGCGTAGCATTGCATAGCGACTACACTGCCCTACCCTGTTCCTACGCTACTCTACGCTGGCTTACGTAACAATACGCTGAGTACGCAGGACGCCGCAAAACATTTAACTTGTTTGATTCTTTCCCATACTCTCGGTGTAGAGCAATGGACACCAGAATTAAGCAGTTTTCACGCATCACTATTCACTGTGGGCCTGTTTGTTTCACACAAAGGATTCGATATTTTGGGATCCACCTCCTATGCAGGGTACGCTAAAATGGGATCCGGATCCGCAGGATTCGTCATAAACAAACA
Organism: Astropecten irregularis; assembly: GCA_963971285.1. Classification (NCBI taxonomy): domain Eukaryota; kingdom Metazoa; phylum Echinodermata; class Asteroidea; order Paxillosida; family Astropectinidae; genus Astropecten; species Astropecten irregularis. The sequence continues at coordinate 9,101,199 of OZ020259.1, forward strand.
GGCCCTATGCTACTGTACGCCATATGTAATAGTACTCTACCCCACATCTGTTATACACAAACATTGCAACGTGGGCATGCAAACGTGTGGTGAGTGGTAGTATGTGTGCGCGTCGCGCGTGGTGCGACGCCATTAGTGCAGAATGCTATTATATTATGCCGGTGGTGCGACGTCATTAGTGCAGAATGCTATTATATTATGCCGGTACCCAGGGTACGCAATCCAGAGTTGTAACGAGTCACTGTTGACTCGAGTTGTTGTCAAGTCATTTTAAAGACGTGACTCGAGTCGAGTCATTACGTCAAGAATGTCGAGTCAAGTCGAGTCAAGTCAATTATCTAGCTCAAGTCAATTCAAGTCACAAATATTTGGAAATAAACAAACACCAAGAGAGTGGAATTTGTTTGCTTTCTCACAAACCTGTGATGAAACACTTTACTCTGAACCCTTTCACACCACAGTCTGTGGGCCATAGAATACCATGTCACACAGTATTCTATGTCACAGCGTATTCTTTGACCCATAATGCGGGCCCCTGGTCACAGTGTGAAAGGTTTAATTAATGATAAGTAAAAGCTGTCAGCTAACCATGCGCATCTACGTAGGCCCACTTTGAGTACGCAGCCTTATTTCAGCATACACGGTATGTGATACTACGCAACTCGATGTAGGTCGGTGTGAAAGAGACTTAATATAGTAAATTATTTTTATTTGACTTAAAATTAACCAGTCTTTTTCCCTGATTAATTTATGATCATGATTAAAAAGCTGTATCCTCTTTGAGTGATCCCCCATGTACCGGGCCATGTGGTGTTCATGCGGTGTGCATGATGCATCGTACGCGATATGTTTATGTCTTCTTTCGTACGATCGTCGCTTTGGAAGGCTTTTCACAATATGTTTTTTAATCAAGTATGCGAAGTTTGTTTCTACTCAGCAGAACGGAGCAAAAACGACTGAAATTCAAGTATTTATTGTACAGTCTACTGTTTTTGAAATTTAGAAACCGGATGGCTATCCGGTTATCCGTTTTTAATGCACAGCACTAGTTTGAATCCTGCTCCAGTCAATTTTTCTTTGTTCACTTTTCAATGACTTAAAATTAACCAGTTAGTTTCCCTTGTGGTTATTTGATGATAGTAATTTTGTTGGTAAAAATTGCCATCGTTGGATGTGTCTTGAAATTGACAGACCTGTGCTGAGCATGTACAGTGTATGTGGCTGTGTTCAGTTCATTCATCCCCAGATCCTAGGGGCAATAATCAGCAGCACTCAATAGCAACTTTGGTCATATGTATGTCAGCAGTGGTACTGTCTGTTTCAATACAGTAACTTCCATGTTGGCCAACAATGATCAAATTACCACAGATCTTCCATGTGCACAAAAGTGGCTGAATTACATTTTACATTATGTATGATGTACCATTAGCAATCCAACATGTCTCCTTTGCTGGCCAAGTGTAGAGACAGAAAGTCCCCTAAACACACAATTCAATGCAGGATATTATATAGTGTAGCCACCATGAACATAAGCCTTATGATGATGTCCTTTATCCATGTCTATAAGATTTCACTGTGTATGTTGATACATGTACATCGGCAGATTTTTGAAATATTGTGAAGATTGTGAAGACAATCAATTTATTTATCAAGTGTATTAGACTAAATTTGTGCGAAATCTTGTCAAATTTCAGCCACTAATATTAAGGAAATTATAAACGAAAAAGGATAATTAAATATTCAAAAGTCGCGCTCATTCAACCATTGACCATTTACTGCCGTGGAGGGCACTGTCGTTCCTCTTCTAGGGATGTGACATTATGACAGGTACTTCAGCTAGCTAGCTACAGCTCCTACAACTTTGGCACTGTGATTACGTATCATCGTATGTACAGTGTACGTGGCGGACATGTCATTGAAGAAAATGCCTCGTAATTGAGTTGTACATAGCTGCACACGAACATCAAAGAAAAGGTGTCACTATCCATGTATGGTTTATTTGTGGAGGTAGGAAAGCTATAATGCCCACATGTACAGTCCGGTATTGTACATGTACATGTACACTACGCCTTGTGTGCTGCGGCCAGCTAGGTAGCTGAACAAGTGCCCGTCATGACGTCACTGGTCATAATTCATAATATGCAAATGAGAGGCATGGCGAACCACGTTTTTCAATGGGCTCTCGTCGGTAGGCCTTACTTTTTCGCGGCATTTTTTTTCACATACAGATGAAACGGTACAGCATTGTCTTTCTTCCCTGTCTTCATTGACATAATATCTTTAGAGATAAGCCTCAATTTTGGATTTCCAATCCTCATTGGACTAGGGTTTTAAAAATGGGCAACTGATGTTTTCACAAGAATGAATACAAGTCATATTCAATGATAAATTAAGCAACTTGGAAATAACCAGTGATTGTGTTGAGAGTACATTATGAAATGTTCTAGTTTTTCATGGGCCTGTATCCAATTGAATCAAACTTTGATTTGCAATTAATTTCACTGTGTCTGATTTGTCATCAGGTGACCTCACGTTGGACCTTCCGTTGCCCATCTTGCCCTGAAGCACTTTCACAAGATGATTCTCATTTCAAGGAGCGTCATAAATGCATCCATTTCTTCAACAAGATCTACGGGTACATACCACTTCTATACACACAGTTTAGGGTGGACTCGGTGCTCTTCAAAACCCGTGTGCCACATGATAAACAAAAATGCTTTAGATTTGTATAATGAACAACAGCCCTGCTTATCAGCAAATCAGTGCATCTGAAAGATGAAAGTCTCCAGATATCAACAACTGTTTTTTTTATTATGCTTGCAGCACACTGGAATAATTAACAGTACACATGGATTTTAAGATTTTGTCTGTTACTGACACATAGGTCATTTCATCTGGTTTATCATGGTTAGGTTACATCAACAAACTTGTGCCATCTTTTACTTTCATACGGAGCTCTAGAGGTGCCATCCGAGACAATATGTAGACATCTTGGTACTGTAATGTCGTCAGAATGTTATCGTCTTCTTTTTGGGACGTCGTAATCCTGTGATAATTTTTCTCGGGATGCCATCATGTTAATTTTAGGTTGTCGTCATCCCGAGATAAATCTCAGGATCTCAACAAGTCAGATGGCAGCTCAAGAGCTCCGTACTTTCATGCACATTAACAGTTTCTCTTCAATGTACAAAGAAAAATTGACTAGAGCGGGATTCGAACCGGCGACCTCCTGAATACCATACAGGCACTCTACCAACTGAGCCCTACGTTGGTGGTGACCAGAATAGTCAATTATCTTTGTTCGCTTATGGCGGTGTGTACATGGTTTTATGGCTTCTGACTGCCAAGCGAACAAAGATAATTGACTATTCAGGTCACCACCAACATAGGGCTGGATAGCTCAGTTGGTAGAGTGCCTGTACGGTATTCAGGAGGTTGCTGGTTCGAATCTCGCTCCAGTAAATTTTTCTTTGTTCACTTTTCAATGACATTCAAATTCGGTCAGTTTCCCTTGTGGTTATTTGATGATTATACATGTTGTTTCTCTTCAAATTAGAGTGGAATCAATCTATATACCCACATTAGGAATTATGATAATCAGAATGGTGCAATTTTGCTGCTATACTGGAATGTACCAATCTGTATAGCTCTTATAATTTCTGGGTGTAAATTACATTCTTTAACTTAATATGGTCAGAAAACTCTTAATGTTATTTATCTTCAGGATTATTATAACGGCATGCCACCTGTCACCATGAAGGTGGGTTGCTTGTGCTAGGTCTCATTTATATCTGTACAAAACAATTCTAAACAATAGTAGACATTTATTATTATTTTTTGCATGGACTTATAGTATGTTGAGCAGCTTGATGAGGTTTGTAGTTAATTATGAAACCACAAGCAATTTGATATTAAGCTGTAGATTGCTTGCCTGAGTGGGCACTATTTCTGTGCTCACTATATCCCAATTCATTGGGAGGAATTATGTTCACATGCATAGTTTATACCAAGGATTCTCACTGACTTGCCTAGTGTAGACTTTTAGCACTAACCCTCTAAACATGTTTTATTTATAACTTAATATTGAGAATGTTTGCCATTGTTGGCTGTGGAACACATGATCACCAACTCTTAATTACTGTTCAATAGTTAGTATCTGTCTTCTTGCTGCCTGTGCAATTTAACAGTATGTTATATTCGTATTTGAGATAAAATTTCATACTGCATGTTTTCTTTTTGCTTTAGCTAAATGAAGAATCTGTACAATAATTAACATTTGAAAGTTACATTAAAACAGGTGCTGACACTTTAAAATTAATAACGCTATAGAAGCAGTTGGTTTAATATCAGAACACTCAAAAGACCAAGTTTACTTTTACAGTTAATTTTTACAGCTGCCTCCCCCCAAACACCCACATGACATGTACCAGTATGCCATAGAATAGTTGTGACGTCATGCAATGGACCTTTCTGCCCTGTCAATCAAACTGCACATTGACTAATTGGAGGACACAGTTTAATCAGGTGACCACAAAGGCCTCCATTTAACTTGTCACATGCGATATGTAAAACACACATGTGGGTGGGGCTTAAGGGAAAGCCTGAACGGTCCATCACCTGCACATTAGAGATACAGTGACTGTATGATGCAAGCAGTGCAAAGTTAATCTGGATCTCAGAATGGTTTAATACCTGTATGGGGAAGGATGCCTATGCTGGGCATAGTGTGTACCTACACACTGTAGACTAGTTCTGAAAGGTAATATCATACTTTGGTTTTTATCAAAGAAATACAGATTCATGGGCACAAATATCAAGGATGATATACACAGTAACAGTCATCTGTGAAAATTTCAGTCCCATACGGTGCCCACTTTTTGAGAAAACAGTGAAAAACAGCCACAGTATTTCTAAAGTCTTTTCGGTCGCTGTTTTACTATTTTCTGGATAAATGCACCATTTCAGGTGGACAAATTTGAACGGTATGTTTCTACCACCACCATCATACCCTGTAAATTATACGTACATCTGTGAACATTTCTGTTTTGGTTTCTTACCAAAGTATGATACTACCTTTAACCCCTTCAGCCCGGGATTGTTTTATTTTGTTTTTAATGGCCTCAGTATCAGTCACTGGTCAAATAGAGGTCATCTGGCCAGGAATGTGTAATGCAGGCACACAATGGTTGAATACCACCACTCATTGGCCAAATTACTTCCAGACGTAATTGTAATCACATAAGCTTTTTCAGGAACTCACAGATTGCCCAAAATCTGCTCAAAATGGTCACAGAACAGCACTCACACTTTGTCTGATCCAGCATGTACATTATATGAAATTATAAACCTGTAAACATTTTAGCTCAATCAGACATCTGAGTCATGAGAAAATAGCAAAAACCCAACTCAATTTGTCTTATAGAATAAAAAGAATGGTTTTGATCTTACACTGTTAAAACTGTTTTTGGTCTTTCTTTTACTAATTTCTGGATAAATACACCATTTCAGGCTGAAAACATTTTAATGGTATGTTTCTACCAGCACCATCGTCATACCCTGAAAGTTATACGTAAATCTGTGAACATATCAGTTTGGGTATGTTACCAATCCTGTAGTTACCTTTAAATGTCCCAAAATAATACTGTCCTAGACAGTACCCCCTTTCCATGTATTTCAATGGAAATAACAAAGCAATCCTGAATATTCTCATGTCATAAGGTATAAAATGACAATAGATGCTTGCCAGGCAGAAGGGGTTAAGAAAATACTACCATTACCAGTTCATGCACATTTACAATTAACCTTGATATCTAGATTCATGTCACTTGTCCCACAATTACGTTTTTGTCTAAACTTTGCCATTTGAGGGAAGCCCTCATTAATGTGAATGTTTTTGAGTGAAGTAGTTTAATGTGGCATGGTGATGTCAGGACTCAGGTGTTTGTTTGTTTGTACGTTCCCTGCATTCAGATGGGAGGATAAATTACAATATACAGTACTGTCAAAACATTCTTGTCCTCAAACAGACTTCTTTTGTTCATAATCATCCTTGAATTTACAATGTGTGACCGTTTTTACACTTGATACAGCGAGGGCGATCAGATCCCGCTAGGGTGATCAACGTGTGATCAAAGGGCAATCAACGATGAGTGTAAATGCTCGCGTGATCAGGATCCGATCTCAAGATGAAGTGGGATCTGATCCACCTCTCGGGAAGGATCGGATTTTGTTCAGATCTCGCGTGCGAAATTAACATTTGAGTATTAATGCAAATCGGGATCAGATCCTGCAATTTACAGTGACAGCATCCGGTGCAAGCATGGTCAAGCGCGCAAAAACAAGTCCGTATTTTACCAGCGACTGCGAGTACATGTGCAGTACATGTACACTGTACATGTATTGTTTATTGCAAAATGCCCAGACAGCATGGTACATGTACAAGATACAAACAATGTTATGCTGGTACTCAATATGTGAGCCACACGCACGGGTGCCTATTATTAAGCGATAACTGGTACTTACAACTTTCGTTCTCCTTTTCATGTCTTCATGATTATTTCGCTCGCCGTTCCAAAGCTTACCGGGTAAAACCCGTTCATGTGAGGGTACATGTATACTCTCTAGCATGCTTTAGCCATTTTATTAGATGTAGTAGTTTTATAGGCCAGTGTTTTTTCGCGAGGAAATTTGTGTGAAAACGTTGCAAGATGGTGAATGGAGCAATACGCGGTCGGCTGTGGATACATGAGAGTTGACTGGACAAACTTGATGGCACCACTCGAAACATAGTGATGTTTAACACAATCTCACATACCTTGGAGAAAAAGGAATTTGTGAAGACAGTCTGAGAAATGAAAGACCACAGAAAAATACATTCGGTTTGTTTTCGCGCGAAATGAATAACCTTTGAACACTTGCTTCCGTTGTCCAACGCACGATCACTGCGCGATCAGGATCGAGTGTAAACACGGCATGGATCAGACAGATCCCTCGAGCTTGATCGCGACCGCAGGATCTGATCCTCCGTTGTGCGATCAAGTGTAAAGACGGTGTTATTCTACTCTATGGGAGTTAAGAACAATGGAATACACAATTTGTTTGTTTGTTTGTTTGTTTTGGGCCAGATTCTTAATTGTAATTGTAATCGTCTCCTGATGAGGATTAGAGCAGACTAGTCGAAACGTTGAGACCTAATTGCGAGAAGTGCGAAAGATAAAGAAGTGCAAAAGTACGAACAATTATTACATGGTGTCTCCGCAAACCGATCCACATACCAATTGTCACCATGCAAAGCCTCAAATCTTTCTTGTAATTGTCCATTTAAGAAAATGGAGGGAAAATTCTTTCAAAAGTTCCAAAAAGAAACCTGTACTTCAAGGACATGTACAACATTGGTAACAAACCAAAACAGAAATGTTCACAGATTTACGTATAAATTTCAGGCTATGAAGATGGTGCTGGCTGAAACATATTGTTAAAATATTTCCACCTGAAATGGTGTATTTATCCAGAAAGAGTAAAACAAAACATCAAAAACATTTTTTATGTTTTGTAAGAAAAATTTAGTCGGGTTTTTGCTATTTTCTCAGGAATCAGATGTCTGATTGAGCTCAAATTTTCACAGGATTTCCTGTACATGCTGGATTAGACAAAGTGTGAGAACTGGGCCCAATTTCATGGAATCCGTTACTGTTAGCAAAAATTCTTCGCTTACATTAGCAGACTTTTTGGTTTCGGTTAACGTATTTCACGGGAGAGTTTTCTTTTTGGTAATGGTAAGCAATGATTTTCTGCATAGTGAATGACAGTGGTTAGCAGAAAATATTCATGGTTTCCCCTTTGCTAACTGAAAATCTTGCTTACAGATTTTATTAAATAGATTTCACACAAAGCATTGCCCGTAAGCACAAAAATTGGGCGTAACAGATTCTATAAGAACAGTTTTAAGTACAGTGGAATGCCACTATAATGAACACACTGGGATGCACATAGATTGTTCGTTATAGTGAACAATTATTCTGCAGGCATATATATTGAACACAAAAAATCGGAGCCAAGGATGATGTTCGGTAATAGCCAAATGTTCGGTATAGTGGTGTTTGTTATAGCGGTGTTCCACTGTAAATCACTATTTTCACAGTACAAACATGGAGGTAGAAACTAAAATGAATTTGGAGTATCCTTACTGTGTGGCATAGAATCCTTGGACACATTGTGTAGTGTAGATACAGCATTGGACAGCTCATATTTCTTCAATGATGATTCAAGAGTCTTGATGCTAGGTGTATCAATTCTGGTGCTGGTATCTGCGTTTGACAAAGAAACATTACGTATTAGTAGTTGCATTACTTTGAATGTCCATCTTGTTTCAGGCCAGCAGCCTGCTGGTATTGCATTGGAAAAGTTGATCCGTTAACACTTCAGATACTATTGACTTTTTTCTTTGTACAAATGGCCATATATACCGTATATATACATGCATATATATAATTTTGTTTTTATTGGGGGTGGGAGTTCACTATCCATTGTGACATGTAGCAACGGATCAAACAGACCCAATCCAAGCAAATCCAGACTCAATTAATCTGCAGGCTCAGCAAGACAGCAAGTTCCCTGAAATACTTAGGGATTTGTCATTCTAATAAGAAAACACTCTCCTATGTTTACCTGTATTTATATCACAGCATGCATGCGCCAGAAACATTGCTGAAAAAATCGCCCCTGTTGACCCTCTGTGCCCACTGCATGTCCCCATACAAACACTCTGTAGCACCAAGACTAGTTTTTTTTTTTCAAATGGGAGGGACGGTATTAAAACAGGCGAGTGTATTCTTCCTAGAATGGAAAATCCTGTCATTGTCGAGTAAACAAAGACAAATTAACTGGAGTGGGATTCAAACCAGCGACTTGGAGTGGGATTCGAACTGCAATATCCAGCCCTATGTTGGTGGTGTAGACCATAGATATATATAAAAACTAGATGACGCACCCGTGCACAAACTAATGGGAGCTATATCCGGCATGCAGGACGCGGTCATTTCATGTAGGACAAGCGCTTATTTAGAACGATCGCGCAAACCGCGCGCTACGCGGTTCCGGCCGTTACGCGTTACGCGGTACGCAGTTATGCACCAGAAACAATGCTGGAACCATAGATTTTATAAAAAAAAAACTAGATGACGCACCCGTGTTAACGAATGGGGGTTGCACTACGCTCACGCGCTAATAACAAGCCGCGCCGTTACGCGTTACGCGGTACGCGATGCACCAAGAAACATGATGGAACGCCGTAGCTATATTCGGTGGCTTAGATTGTTTGTCGGTAATTCCATCATTTAATTTGCCAATTTCATCATTTTATTAGCCGTTTTGTCATTCCGGTCGGCAATTCCATCATTCAGTTTATCATTCTGTCATTCTGTTCGAAAATTCCATCATTCAATTTGGCAAAATGAGTGATGGAATTACCGAAGCAAACAATCTAAAAAGATAGCTACGGCATTCCATAAAAACGGATTCGAACTAGTCCCATCGAAAATGGCGCCGTTAAGACGCGGCCAAGAGCAGCCAATGCGACATCTAGTTTTTTTTATATATCTATGGTGTAGACTAATAGTCGATTATCTTTGTTTGATTGGCAGTCAGAAGCCATGAAACCACCCACATACACATACTGCTATATCCCAAGGATCATTTCAGATACGCGTAACTTACATTAGCAATGCTGCAACCTGGGGGATCACTCAATCCAGTCAGTTTCCCTTGTGGTTATTTCATTAAAAAGTCACATCCTCTTTGAGTACCCACGTACCGTTTATCTGGTTGCACCATTGCTACGGACAATGCCATGGCTGTAAAGCAGAGTGCCTATCAAGTATCCGGGGGGTCTATGGTTCAAATCCCACTCCAGTCTATTTTTCTTTTCTTTATTTTACTTTTCAATGACTTAAATTAATTCAGTCAGTTTCCCTTGTGGTTATATCATGATTAGAATGGAAAATCCCTTAGGAATTTGTGAATTCCATTACAGAAAACAACTCGCCTCTGTTTACCTACGTGTACATTTCAACATAGCACTGTTAAGGCCTTTTCACACAATGCTAAAAAAACTCTCAACCATTGAGACATTTTCTCATGGTTGCAAAATTTTACAAAAGGGTTTTATGCTGGCCGTTTTTGCGTCCTTTCACACGGCACAGTGTAACATTCCGCAAGCCTCCCTTGAGACGGAACGCGGGTAATCGATAAACTATGTATTTTATGAATGTAAGCGCTGACTAGTACCATCACGACACTGAGGTTGCACGTATGGCATGCGGGAGTGTGCACGGTCTGCAAAGGCCATGTAACACATAGAAAACACACGCATGCGCATTGCAAAGCACTTCACACGGGACCCTTGAGAAATGTTGTCGTAGGTAAGGACCTCGGTCAAAATCTCTCAAGGGACGTCGGTCACTCTCAAGCATTGGTGTCCTTTCACACGATGACACTTTTGTAAGATTTTGCAACCGTGAGAGAATTTCTCAATGGTTGAGAGTTGTTTTGGCGTCTTGTGAAAAGGCCTTTAGATACTAAATGGGGGGGGGGGGAGATATACGTATGCCAGTATAACGAAGGTCTAAACTGAACCTACAGAATGCGAGAAAGGTTGTTTAGACACAGCTGAGTGCTGCCTATTTAGTTGTTGCAAGACTTTCCTGCCTATGAGTCACTCACAACATCTTTCGGGTAGCAAGACATGAAGGTGGACGATAATACTCCAAGCAGGTGAGCTCAAGATGTCTCGTGGACTTTAGATTTTGATCCTCGGTTATTGGAAGGACTAGGACAGAGGTTGGATGTAGTATTTGAGAGCTCGTACAGGGCACCATCATTTATCCTCATCTATCCTCATCTGCTGATGAAAATGTCCTCAAGCTTTGTATGAAGATATCAGGGAAGAGAAATTGGGCAACTGAATCTTTGCTAGAAATTCTGTGTGTAGAATATATTAGACATACACCGCCTGGTTCCCAGTGTATATGGCCTGGCTCTAACAATAGAGCATGGAGGTTGATTCTCCATCAAGCTGTAAAAGCAGCCATAAGAAATACCATCTGTATGGTTAACTGCCCAGGCCCTGGCCTGCTGGTTCAAAGGGAGGCTTGGAAAGTAGTGAAAGTACGGATTATAGTTTCTAGGGGACCATTCTATAAACATGCCCCGTAGCAGATGCAGTATGTGTTTGCTTAAGAATATGGTCAATCCATCATGGAATCCTTTGTGAATGAAACTAATGACTGGTCTGTAACAAAATTGTGGAGATCTGGCAACCAGAGTTACATGAGTGAAGGAAAAAAATCCCAAATGGTTTAGGGCCTTGGACTGGAATGACTACAGCACTATGGCCACTGACAGCAGCTCTGATTGGTTGACATGTGTAGCCGGCCATGGACTGGTCCTCTGAATGAGCTCCCCAGCCCTGTTTTGAGGCATCCATGGTGAGAGATATGGATGGAGAGGGTTGGGGAAATATGAGGTTGTCCAACATCAACCACCATTGGAGCTGATTGCGGATGAGTTGAAATATTGAAGTTCCCTTGGAGATTGGGTCCTTGAGTGGATGAAATGATGCAGGAGACAAAGCTGTAATAATAATAATAATTTGGGAGGCTAATCATCCTTTATGGCAGCTGGGGTGCTGAATTGCGAAGGATGCGACTTCAACGTGATCGAGTAGCAGGCTTTCATGGGCGCCCTTGGCTGCCAGCCACATCAAGTCATATATGATCAAGGAGTACAGCCTGAGATCGAAAGTGTTTGCACCACGGGACTAAATCTATTAATAAGCTTGCCAGAATGCCCAGCAGCCAAAGAAACATTTTGGCTGGAGGAGAAAAGGGTCACCATTGAAACTTTGGTACTTTGGTACAGTTTGGTATCAATCTAGGGTTTGAGTAGTTCTGCCTGTTGCTATGTTGTGGACTACTACTTCAAGGTAGGTTGGTTGTTGGGAAGGAGTCAGTGAAGACTGTATTGTGGGACCTAGAATGAGCCAGTCGGCAAGGTACATAAAAAAAAAGTGAACATGTCTTGACAAAGGAATACTGCAATCACCTTGGAGATTCCCATGAAGACCCATGGGGTCATGGAGAGACCAAAGGGAGGCAGCTAACTGGTGCATGTACGATGTTCCCTGGAAGACAAATTGAAGAATACCCCAAGTGGTAATGTGTTAATATATGAACAGGTAGATAAGTGTTCTTTAGGTTGATTGTCCGCCAACCTGTTGTCAAAGACTGGAGGACAGTTGAAAAAGCCCCCCTTAAGAAGTGTCATGGCTTGATGCGATAACTGGGTGGCCACAAGTTGATGATTAGTTGCCATTCTCCAGACTTCTTTGACACAAGGTTGTTGATGTCAAACCCCAGGAGGGAGAACTGAAAATGCATTCTTTTTTCTGAGAGAAAGAATCTCTCTTCTAGAGCAACTCACTAGTTTGGGTCTGTAGGAACAGGAGTGGACAGTAGAGGGAGCCACAAAGGGGGAAGTTGATGACCCAAAGGCAGAGTCTGTAGCAGGCGCGGTTCTATGGGGGTGGGGGGCTGGGGGGGCTGTAGCCCCCAAAAAATTTTGTCTAGCCCCCCCAAAAAAATGCAAGTGAAAAAAAACATTCTTGAAAATACTCGATTTTTTTCAGATATTAAGCGCCAATTACATAAAAAACGCGTTGTGTGGGCTATAATGTGTATGTTTTTCGACCCCTAATAAGACATAGCAGAAGCGAGTGTTAGAAGAACCCAAAATATTGTGTCTTCTAGCCCCCCAAAAAAATAATGGCTCTTCTAGCCCCCCAAAAATTTTGACTCTAGAACCGCGCCTGGTCTGTAGGACCCAGCTGTCAGCAATTATTTTGTGATAGGTGACCTTCTACTGGGTTGATAGGGGTGGGAATAGGAACCCTGAAGATGTCAGAATCCCTTGTTAGCTTGTAACCCCCAGGACTGACATGTAGAGGGCCCCGCAAATCTGTGGGGCTGGACCTTGCTGTGGATAATGAAAAAAAGAATGGGTGGGTGCACAAAAGTTTGTTGAGACATTTAGCCCCCTGTAGTATGGCCTCAATCAACTTGTCATCGTCCCCTTCCATAGGAATATCTAGAAGGTGGTCTTTTGAGCTGAAGGGTGGAAGGAACATGTTGTTGAGGACTAGGGAACAATGCAACAGGGAAGTTGAAGTTTATCCTATTGTGAACTCCTGTAAGCAGAATGCCTGGCAATCATCAAGAAAGCTGAACATTTCTTAAACATTACTCGCATTTGTCAAGGAGGGATCTTCAGAACATCAGGCAAAAGCATCAGACAACAATAGAGAAAGTGACCTACCAGTAATTCTGGCCCCGTAATTATACTACTAATAATAATAACGGTGCAAAAGTCTTTTATCCAATGCCTTGGTTTTAGAATCAGAAAACCGTTTGCTTAGGTGAGGATTCTCACGTCTGAGGAGGTCTTAGGCATGCGAGTCGAAAAGAACCTTCTCAAAATCAGTCTGACAGGTAGTGAACTGATTTGAGATACTTTGCTTTGGGATCATCTGCTTATCCCGAGCCTGCTTAAAAGCCTCATTCATAACATTTGCACACATTCTATAAAATGGTAATAAGAGTGGTTTAGGTTTTGGTGTACCCATCCCGTTACGGTAGGAGAATATTTAAGAAGCTTACACACTTCTGTAAATGATAAATTGGCCCAATGGAAAATGGAGAGGCAATCCTTGTCATTGGAAAGATTCAAAGAAAAAATGCCTATGATGAAGGAGGAGGTAATGGTACCAACTCCTTTGCAACAGCGGGGTTTTGGGATTGATCCATCAAGCAAGAACGGGACTGTGAATGAAGGCGGATATTACGTCGACAATCCCATGTGCTAGAGTGGCCAGGGTGGTCATTATGATCGTCAGAGTGACATGGAGAGATGGTCCAACAATCTTGGGAGACGACGTTGCAAGCCCTTGCAAAATGTTAAGAACTCTCCCGATGAGGGGTATTATTCATGGGAAAATCATTAAACCAGGCTGGCGAGGACCGTTAGGTGAATAAGACCCAGTCATCTGATGGGAATGAGGTTGAAACTGTTGCATCAGACCTGCAACAAATGCCAATGGATGTGACCAAGTCACTGGAGAATCATGGCTGAAACGTGAAATGATGATGAAGGTTGTGGTGGTGGTGGTGGTGGCCTTAGCCTCTGTGACCAGGCAGGGCTGACCGGGCATTTGGATGGCTGTATTGCATCGTGTGCCGGCAGGCCCTGCCATCCCGCATGTCTGTGATTACATTTGTTGGCCTATGCCGCTTGAATGTTATCATGTAGGCTGCCAAAGGTATACAAAATTTGCCAGGTTGTAGCCCTGGTCATGACTGATGAGGGCTCCTACCCAGGGAGTTTCCAACCATTGAACCTGGCAGATGAGACTCAGTAGATATGATGGAAATATCATGCTTGGGTCCCTGACGAGCTTTAGCTGTGTCTGCAACTATGGATGTTAACACAGCAAGATAGCCTTTGTATATGTGTAGCAGAGTATTTCTACTGTACTAATTCAACACATAAAACCGCATGCATTGTTGAAAAAAACTAAGGCGAGACTGGGTGTTTTTTATGGGTCATGCACTGGGCACGGAGATTGCAGCTTGGGCAACTTTTTCAGCGAGGTTTCTGGCGCATATGCAAAACAATACACATGCAGGTAAACGGAGGTATGTTATTTTCTGTATTGGAATTGCTTGTTTATATGCAAGGAGTCCCATAAGCTCACATCTCATATTAAAGGTAGAATCATACTTTGGTTTTTATCAAAGAAATACAGATTCATGGGCAAAAATATCAAGGAAGATATAGTAACAGTCATCTGTGAAAATTTCAGTCCCATATGATGTCCACTTTTTGAGAAAACAGTGAAAAACAGCCACAGTATTTCTTAAGTCTTTTCTCTTTTATTTTTGATCTTTTAAGATCAAAAAGATTTTCGGTCGTTGTTTTACTAATTGCTGGATAAATACACCATTTCACGCGGAAAAATTTTAACGGTATGGTTGTACCATCACCATCTTCATACCATGTAAAGTATACGTACATCTGTGAACATTTCTGTTTTGGTTCCTTACTAAAGCATGATACTACCTTTAAGATTACATGACCTTCTGGGATCTTAGAAAATACAGAAAAGCAACCAGTGAATGTCCAACTAAAACCAGGGGTCAGGGAGCAATAACAAGATTATCTGTCTCTCCAGTTGGCTTAGCAAAACCCAAAAATACATAGCCAGAAAATGACAAAAGATAAAACAATATAAAAGCTGCAAAAAATGACGAATTTGGCACAAATGTCCATACACAAGTCTTAATGGAGATGTAGGCCCCTATGCATTTATATCATCTACCGGTATCTCAAGAGCAGGTATTCTACTCTGCTTACCTATGCTAGAATAACCATCAGGTATTAATGTGACACAGAAACACATCATCCATCATGCACAGACAATAATATGGCACAAATTTTTAACAACCGTAGAAATGTTTGGCAATGCATTTTTGGTATGTGGCTCATCTGTTATGAAGTCAAACACTGTACATACTGTGCCACTTTATGCTTGGATAAGTATTTACTACATATCCTACTACAAAAACATATGCCCATACATAAATGCCTTGTCTGCCCAATGGCTGACCCATATTCTTCATATCCCATTTTGTGCCCTACATCCTCCACTTTTTAAGGAGTGCTTAGCAGGTTACCACCTAGTCTGAGTATCACCCGTTCTACTCCGTGCCACTACGTATGAAAGTCTGATACATGAATACATGCAAATTTTATGCAACGTGGCACATCAGCCAAACAGATATCTTTTTAGAACATTTCTGTCACGATCGTGACGAAGGATGTTGATTGGTCAATTCCGTGCATCGTGCAGCAGCTAGAGAGTCTACGTGGTACGCACTTGCCATACAATACAATAGTAGATGCCCCCTTATTGGTAAAACCTAAGAGCGGTCAGTGCTGGGTTGGTTTGCATAATTAATCAGGAATTCTGCACCCATGTGATAGTCTGATAGACGCTCGTTCACTGTACGGCGAGTGTGTCTATCACATAGACTAGTTACCACCAGTATCCCCTCAAATAGTAACCCATGAATGAACTATACAATCAATATAACCTTACCATTTGTGTCAGTCAGATGAACTCTTGTTGGTAGTGTCGCATGTAAGTCATCATAATACATGTCTACATGTATTTCAAAGTGGCTGTGTCTTTGCTTCCTGAGTAGAAGAGTAAACTGTACATAGTCCACTGACTGACTGAAGGAGACATCGCCAACAATGCGTGATGAACGGCTTTTCTGTCAACATATAATCATAATGAATCATATTAATTTACTTTACAAGCCATTTAAGAGTTTGCATGGTGGAGAAACCAAATACAGAAGGTTGTCTGGTTGTGAATGTATCCCATTGGACTGTCAACAACTGAATGTCAAGCTGGAAACAAGCCAAGATTTTACTAATAGATGCAGAGTTTCCACCAATAGGTCTCTATATTCTACCGCCAGAGGGCGCTATGACATTTCTCAAATGCGGAAGTAACGGCAGCGCTCAGTGTATCATGCGTGCCGACTTCATGAAGTGTCGCTTGGTTCATCAGTTGTTACTTGGTCTTGCCATACCAATTCTACTTTGTTTGTAAGTCTTTACTTTCGTTGTTATTTCATTATCTTATTGTCATCAGTTAGTCCTTGGGCTTGTCTACAATTTTACACACTTTGTAATTGTTTACTGTTATTGTTTTGCCACACAGGACTCTATCATCGTTGTTGATGCAATAAAGAGTATCTGCTACTATTACCTGCAATCGAGGAGTCTATTTCTTCAGGATAGAGTCATCATGGTGATCGTCGAGTGCTCGGTGCCAGCTTGCACCTTCAAAACCACCGATGTTTCTGAACAACTGTTCATCGCCCTCCTAGCAAACCATGCACTAGCCCACACACACCCTGCACCCACACTGAGAGGCCCGAAGCTGGACAGGCCCAAAGTTGATGTTGGCGTCTCAATTGAAGACTGGAATGTTTTCGTCCGCCGATGGGAGGTTTTCCGCACAGGATCAGCCGCATCCCAGTTATTCCAATGTGCTGGGACTGCACTGGGTGATGGCATACTGAAAGCAAACCCCAACGCTGCATCCGACACCCTGCCACAACTGCTCACCGCAATGCGTTCACTTGCAGTCATACCGGTGGCAACCTGTGTCTTACGTACCGACCTGCTCCAGCTAAGCCAGGAACGAGACGAAGCATCCCGGGCCTTCTTGGCCAGGGTGGGTGGGAAAGCTGAGCCTTGTGCTTTTGCTGCACAGTGTGGATGCAGCGAGAACGTCGACTACACAGATCACATAGTCCGTGATGTCCTCCTCAATGGACTGTACGATCCATACATCCGACGTGAAGTACTTGGGATAGCAGACATCCACAAGAAACCGGTGAACGATGTAATTGCTCTCGTAGAAACCAAGGAAATGGCTCGTAACGCCCTCCCTTCATCGGCCCTGTCTGCTGTATCGTCATTCCAGCGTCAAAAGGCTCAACCCACACCCTCGCCGACTACGCCATCCCACGCTGACCGGACCAAGGAGGCAACTTGCCCAGGCTGCAAGGGGGTGTTCCGGATCTTCACTGAGGGGACCCGGGGGTGGAATTCCAAACCCCACCGAGTCTGCATTGACTGCTTCAGGACCGATCGGCGGAAGAAAAGCAAGTCACGACCGCACCAGGCCCCACCGTCCAAGGTCCAGGCCTTGGAGTCAGGCCCGATCTCACAGATTGCAGCTTTTCAGCATGGTGGCCCCCGTCCCTCGCCCAATCGGTCACGACGACATCACCAACGTGCACCAACCACACATGGCAATGTCAACGAACCATCGCCCACGAGGTTGGACCATCACATATTCACCAGAGGTGAGTGGAAGCGAGCCCGCCTCCGAGACCACCCCAGGGTCCCGATAACAGTCTCGGTCGACAGATCAGCCCAAACCAGAAAGGCCAGCCCCCCTGGATCTGCGAACGTCCAGGCAGAGGTCTCCGCAATTGCAGATACAGGTGCTCAATCCGACTTAAGGTCGCTGGCAGACTTCTTGGCCTGTGGATTCTCCAGGGATGACTTGAACCCTGTTAGCCTCAGCCTTTCAGCTGCCAACTGCTCCCCAATCGCCATGGAAGGGGCATTCTTTGCAAGGCTTACAGGACACCCTCGCAGTGGCGGGACGGCGGCATGTCGCTCCATTGTCTACGTGAGTAGCTCAGTCCAGGCCATGTACCTCTCTTATGAGACGCTGCTCAACCTTGACCTCCTCTCAAATGATTTCCCATCAATCAACACCGCACCCAGAGACAGCGAGCAACGCCAGGAGCATGACCCCAAGGGCCAGGACCCCCCACCTATGAACGCCACCGGGTCCATCGACGAGGGGTGCCGGGCACCGTCCACCAAATATGATGGTACATGCTCTTGCCCCCAACGTGAACCTGCGCCACCACGCCCACCCAAGTTGCCATTCCCATGCACAGCAGAAAACAACAAGCGAATGAAAGCGTGGCTGCTTGACAGATACGGCTCTTCCACGTTCAACACCTGCCCCCATCGAGAATTGCCATGCATGGAGGGACCCCCAGTCGAGATACATATCGATCCAACGGCATCACCGAAGGCCTGTCACACCCCGGCTAACATCCCCCTGCACTGGCAACAGCAGGTGCACGACGACCTCCTCCATGACGAAGCCCTCGGTATCATAGAGCGCGTACCATACGGCGAACCGGTGACCTGGTGCCATTGCATGGTAATCACACGAAAACACAACGGCGCCCCCCATCGGACAGTCGATCTTTCGCCGCTGAACAAGTACTGTAAACGGGAAACATTTGCCATGGAATCACCTTTCCAACTCGCTCGTCGTATTCCAAAGGACACGTGGAAGTCAGTCACAGATGCCTGGAACGGCTACCACAGCGTCCCCCTGCGTGCATCCGACCGTCACTTGACCACCTTCATCACACCCTTTGGACGCTGGCGCTACACGAGGGCACCACAGGGCTTCTTGTCATCGGGAAATGGGTACAATCGCCGCTTTGACGCCATACTGTCAACCTTTGAGCGTAATGAACGATGTGTTGATGACACCATCCACTTTGACACCGACATGGAGCAGCACTGGTGGAGGACCATCGATTTTCTCACACTCGTCGGCGAGGCAGGTATTGTCCTGAACCCGGACAAGTTCCAGTTTGCTGAGAGAAGTGTGGACTTCGCCGGCTTCCGGGTGTCTGACTCGGCCATCGAACCTCTCCCGAAGTACCTCGACGCTATCAGGGACTTCCCCTCCCCAAGCTCCACGACAGACATCAGGAGTTGGTTTGGCCTTGTCAGCCAGGTGGCAAACTACGCCCAGCTGCGTGACACGATGGCCCCATTCAAGCCGCTCCTCAGCCCACGCTGCAAGTTCTCATGGACCCCGGAGTTGGAGGACACCTTCCAGGCGTCTAAGGAAGCGATCGTTGAAGCCATACGTCGTGGCGTTGAAATCTTCGACACCAAGAAGCGCACCTGTCTCCGCCCCGACTGGTCAAAGCGTGGCATTGGCTACTTCCTCCTCCAGAAACACTGCAGCTGCTCATCAGGGATGCCAGACTGCTGCCCTGGGGGATGGAGGGTCACCCTGGCTGGCTCACGGTTCTTATCCTCAGCAGAGCAACGCTACGCAGCCATTGAGGGGGAAGTTCTGGCTGTGGCTTGGGGCCTCAAGCAGTCGCGGTATTTCACCCAAGGCTGCGACGATCTCATCGTGGTAACGGACCACAAGCCGCTTGTGAAGATCTTCGGTGACCGCACACTGGATGAGATACCCAATTCACGCCTGTTCCGGCTCAAGCAGCGCACCCTCCCATGGCGGTTTGCCATACAGCACATGCCTGGTAAGAGTACCCATGCCGCTAACGCAGCGTCCAGACACCCTTCCCCGTCAGGCTTAGTGAACGACTGTCCACTGACTTCGTCGAGCCGCCCCGACATCGTAGAATCGGCGCTGATGGCCTCGATCTGCAGCGAAGCCAAGGAGCTCGGCTTGATCTCATGGCAACTCATCGCACAGGAGACGATGGCGGATGCATCACTCAGCCACCTTCTGCAGCTGCTTGAGCAGGGGTCCCAACCACCTGATCGTGACGATCCCGCCATTGCCTACCTCGGGCCCATTGCCGAGTCCATCTACACCCATGAGGGCGTCCTACTCTATCAGGACCGTGTGGTGGTCCCTCCATCACTTCGCCGTCGTGTCTTACAGACTCTCCACGCCGCCCACCAGGGTACGTCCAAGATGGAACAGCGTGCTCGCGCCATTGTGTACTGGCCGGGGATGTCAAAGGATATCCGTGATACCCGAGAGGGGTGCACAGATTGCAAACGAAACGCTCCTTCACAAGCTGCCACACCACCGCTACCGTCACCACCACCGTCATCCCCGTTTGAGGCGATTTTTGCTGATTTCTTTGATCACGGAGGGTGCCACTACCTTTCCGTAGGGGACCGCTTGTCAGGATGGGTGGAGGTATACAGCTCATCAGCAGGTACAAGCTTCGGTGGATCTGCCGGCCTGGTCCGCCATCTCCGCTCATACTTCACCACGTTTGGTGTTCCAGAGGAGATCTCCAGCGATGGCGGCCCGGAATTTACTGCTAGGCACATGCAAGACTTCCTCCGCCTATGGGGGGTAAGACATCGCCTGTCTTCTGTCAGCTTCCCTCAGTCGAACGGCAGAGCAGAGGTCGCAGTGAAGACAGCGAAGAGACTCTTGGGGTCCAATACTGGCCCTACAGGCAGCCTCGACCATGACCGCTTCATGCGTGCGATGTTACAGCTCCGTAACACGCCCGACCCAGACTGCAACCTTTCACCGGCGGAGATCATATTCGGCCATCCGTTACGAGACACCCTCTCCTTCGTTAACCGACTGGAGAAATTCTCCAATCCCCACATACGCCCTCTCTGGCGTCAGGCATGGGCCGCGAGGGAGCACGCTCTCCGGACACGGATGACTCGCACCAATGCGGAAGTAACGGCAGCACTCAGTGTATCATGCGTGCCGACTTCATTAAGTGTCGCTTGGTTAATCAGTTGTTACTTGGTCTTGCCATACCAATTCTACTTTGTTTGTAAGTCTTTACTTTCGTTGTTATTTCATTATCTTATTGTCATCAGTTAGTCCTTAGGCTTGTCTACAATTTTACACACTTTGTAATTGTTTACTGTTATTGTTTTGCCACACAGGACTCTATCATCGTTGTTGATGCAATAAAGAGTATCTGCTACTATTACCAGCAATCGAGGAGTCTATTTCTTCAATAAATAGAGTCTCAAAATTTTCATTTTATCTCATTATTTTATTTTTCATCATTGAAAAGTGAACAAAGAAAAATTTACTAGAGCGGGATTCGAACCGGCGACCTCCTGAATACCGAACACAGGCACTCTACCAACTGAGCTATCCAGCCCTACGTTGGTGGTGACCCCATAGTCAATTATCTTTGTTCATTTTGCAGTTAGAAGCCATGAAACCACACACACACCGCCATACCCCAAGGATCATTTCACCGATATGCGCAGCAATGCTGCAACCTGGGAACGGTACATGGGGGATCACTCAAAGAGGATACGGCATTTAACTAATATAATCATCAAATAAATAATCATTGTGCTGTGATGTGCCGTGTCCTGTGTACTGTCCTGTGTGCCGTATTCTGTGTCCTATAATGTGCTGTGCTGTGTCCTGTTTGCTGTGTGTTGTGTTATTGTTCATGAGTGCTGTGTCCTGTGTGCTGACGCTGAGTTCCTTGTGCTGTGTTGTGTGCATGGTTTATGTTTGTTCACACAAAATTTGGTTTAATGGAGGGAGCTAGGCATGGTTCAATTAAAGGTACAGTTTAAATATTCAAAAAAAAAGTTCAAATTTGGGATTCCAGACACATGTACATACCCACCACATTTCATGACGGTTGCTTAATAATGCCTTGTATACATGTAGATTCTTTTTTGGATTACCATACATTTTGATGACACCATGATGGCACAGTACTTTGCATACATAGTGTTTATCTCTGTTTCACACTAAACAGACATTCAGAAATATCTTGTTTCATTCTCAACATATCGTTAAAGGTAATATCTTACTTTGGTTTTTATCAAAGAAATACAGATTCATGGGCAAAAATATCAAGACAGATACAGTAACAGTCATCTGTGAAAATTTCAGTCCCATACGTTGCCCACTTTTTGAGAAAACAGTGAAAAGCAGCCACAGTATTTCTTAAGTCTTTTCTCTTTTATTTTTGATCTTTTAAAGGATCAACAAGATTTTCGGTCGTTGTTTTACTAATTTCTGGATAAATACACCATTTCAGACGGGAACATTTTAATAACAGTATGTTTCTACCACCACCATCTTCATACCCTGTAAGTTATACGTAAATCTGTGAACATTTATGTTTTGGTTTCTTACCAAAGTATGATACTACCTTTAAATGAATAATGAATATCAATGCAAAGAACTTTTAAAAATAAAAATGAATCGGATGATGATGTTATGATTGTAATTTTCAGTATAACACTTCCCAACTGATATCAAGTTTCCAATCAGATGCAGGATTTGTTCATAATTGGTGTGTGAAGTTTGTCCCTTTAAAGCACTGTCATGTCACATGGTGATGAGTGATGACGTCATCATTCCATGTAACTTTGGCACACATTTTCTAGGTACTTTGTTACGACAAATTTTGGTTCAGATCGACTGTTTGAAAGTGACCAAAGTGGGGTGTAGTATGCCTGTATACAAAGTCTATGTGATTTTGAATGACAAGAAGATGAAGTTAAGACAAAAAAATCCAAACAAAAACCAATTTAGGTTTTTCTGCTCATGCTTGGGAAAGCCAAACAAATCTGAACAGAAACTAAGGCTTTTCCGCTGACGTTTGGAAAAGCCAATTCAACTTTTTTTTTATTAGCAACTCAATACCATCAGATTTGTTAAAACACCCCATAGAGCAACTACATGTACATGTGATTGAAGCAGAATATGAACCCTCATTCTGCAGAATAGCATACTGGTCCAGGACTATCCAGGACTGAGCTATTCCAGCTATTCCTTGGATCAGTTTCCAGTCAGAAGCTATGAAACCCACACATAAATGAATACCCTAGACATTTTTCCCTAACCTACATGTAAAGTCTTGTTTCGGTAAGCACAAAAATAGGCTGTAATGGATTCCATGAAATCGGGCCCAGGTGATTTGTGTGTAATTGCTGTTGACTGATGTATATTAAGGGTAGTACATGTTAGTGTGCTGTTGATGTACATTGTACATGGTAATGGAGAAGTTAAATACCTTGAGTAGTGCAACTTGTTCTCTTCTGGAGACGAATGCATTCAGCAAGTCTGTAATCTCATCCACAAAACAGGCCAATTCCTGATTGAGGTAGGCCTCTGCAATGGATGTAAGAGGCAGGAAGAAGGGCAACGTATGTCTATACACCTGTATCTGTTGACCTTTAAATTCCAACTCCATGTAGTATGGTTCATGGTACTCTCCCAGGTAGAATGTATCCCATCGTAGACGTATTCTCCTGTCACTTACATTAGTCACTGTCACACCTGTCATATCAAACACACTTAATGATTACACACTTCATGCATGGTTAAATCCAATCATGTTGAAAGGTAAATGAAAACTGAACAAAACTAGATGGTGTGAGGCACATGGCATTTCAAGGCAAGGGAACAGATGGCACTACCAACTCAATGACATGATATCATGTCTCAAGAAATCTTTGAGCTGTTCATCGTTTGCAAATTCTGTGGCTCAAACTGGATCTTTTGTAGTGATACAGAACTCCTGCATAATCTTTTAAGATAAGATATTCTTTTTTAAGAATGTAAATTCTTCCTTTATGTCCCCTTTGCAAATGATCATCAAATTACCTTAAGCTACTGCCTATGAATGAGACATAAATTCATTCTTTTCTGGTTGGACTTGTCCAAAATAATTGCGCACTAACGACTAACGTAAACTTGGTGGGCAATAATAAGCAATATAAGCATCATTCTCACACTACAAATCCCAAACACTTAAAAACAAGCACAACAGACTGCATATATTGCAATTGCTCAGAGATATGTATTGCTAAATAGCACAGAGCTAGGTACATTTCCATAAACTGAGAAACTAAGAATCTCTATAAAAGGACAGTGAACTGGTTTCACATGGCTTTTCATTCAGTCTATCTTTGCGAGAGGATAATTGTTCAAAGTCTGCACAAGTCTGCCCTAGTTCCGGTAGTATAGCAATAGTGCTTGCAGATAACTTCTGTACCAGTGTGTTACTGCCGAGAAGTGGATATCGTCGAGTTGCAGAAGTGACTTTGTGATCCAGACATTAGTTTGTTTCAAGCAACGTGGGAGGTTAGTATAAAGTCTCTGGAACTACGAGTTCTTATGTGGAGAGGACCTCCATTTAGTTCAACGCCTGTTTCGTCAGTGAGTTGGACATTGATTTGCTGATAAAAAGTTTATACACCAGTTCATGTACATGGATACATTCCATGTCAGACCAACACATTTTATGACCTTAGGTTTTCAGATTATTATAAAAATTGGTATGCAAATAGGTATAATTGAGTAATGAATGCATGCCAATTTTTAGTGGAATCCCTTGACACATGTGGCCGGTACGCATGTCTCTAAAATACAGACATTTTCATGTTCTGACACTACCTTTGCACAGGATTAAACTATAATTTGGTCATATTTCCATAAAAATATGCAAGTTTGGTATCAAAATTACCAGAATTAGATGCTCTATTAAGCGACACTATCCTAAAAGTAGAGAAAAAGTAAAAGTGGATACCCATGACCTTTGACACACAAATTTTGACCTTTGACCCAGATTAAAAAAACAAATTCAGAAATATTACAAAACAACATTTGCTTGATAGAACAAGCCTTTCTCTACAAGAATCCATTGAAATTTTGTTGGGCACTTGAAAACTGAAAAAAAAAATGCCATAAAACTTGAACGAGTGCCGTAACTCTGCATGACTATGAGGAAGGTTCATGATCTCTGCTAGGCCATGGTCAGAGTCAGACATGTTAGATCATTGGTAACACAAACATTTCAAATTTTAATGATAACTTGAAACAGCCACACAATGGTAAACACAGTGCACAGTGTCAGCTTTGTACGTACTACACATGGGCCTGCACGCATTAAAACATACATGCATGCATTTAAATTGACACGCTGTGCAGGCAGCTAGGATAGCGAGACAACGAAAGTTTATCAATAATCATCGCTGGTCTCTCACAATTATTATGAGTTGCAGCTCATAATGAGTTGTATTTTACTCAAGAATTACGAACGCACGTGACAAACTTTTTTACCCTAGAACTAAGGCAGCATCCTACCTGGCAAACAAAGTTTCCTTACATGGTAGGCCCATAGAGAAGGGCCTGATGTTGCATTAGGCCTAAAACTTAGAAATCTCCATTTGGTATCCAACACCCAAGCCATATCTTCATTGTAATTTGCCTTTGACATCTTTTTAGATATCACAAAGATCATTTTTTTTGCAACATATGTTGAATTTGTACTTTTGTAGGCCTGTTGGTTTGAATGGTTTCCCACGAACGAAAAGTGACAGCGCAAATCAGCAGCATAAATCCCACGCGCACGAAACAACGTACATGTACACAATGCACGGTACATGTTGTATGTGCTGTGTGGTGTGCGTGTGCATGCATTCGTTATTAGACGCGCTATTGTTCATCTTGTGCCAAAGGTCAATATAAATGTATTTCCAGTCACTAGCGGCTCCACACAACACCGGCCTTCATATTCCATACCGCAATAACCCTGAATGACTGACTTTAAAACTGTAATGACGACTATGCACAAGATTGAATACTCAGTTCTTTCAAAATAAATTGTAGAATTCAAAGCATTTTACGAGGAGTAGTCTAATGCTGAAAAAAATCGGAAATGGCGTAGAAAATAGAAAAAAAGTCAGATTTCCGATTTAAAGGCATTGCATACGTTTGGTAATGACTCTGAAAATTTATGGCAATAAAAACTTACTTGGTGAGAAGTACAGCTGCTTTGGATAGTATAATGCATATTGAGAAACGTTCAATTCGAAGTACCGCGGTTCTGGAAAAATATGTCACTTTTTATCTCCAAAAATTATGAATCTGAGAAGCGTTATGGCCGTTACGCTTCTCAGCTATTGACTAACTGTTCTCTGGCGTGAAATAACCGCTCTAGTTTGTCGCAAAAATCTCAAAAACGCTACCACCTTTTGAATTGAAACTTTCACAGGTTAGTTTTATGGTATATATATACAATTATATTGGTTTGAAACAAACAATAGGCTCAAATTACCAAACGTATGCAATCCCTTTAACTTTCAGAAAAGTTGCATCTCTGTATTTACTCTCTGCAATGAGAGGAATGTGGGCTAACTGTACCTGATAGTCGATACGCTTGTAGGAATTCCACTGTCTTAAGCTTCTTGGCAAATACTATAGAGCTGATAACAGCAGCGTGTTGAGCCTCTGATGTCACATTGATATCTGCATCTTCATCTTTTAGTAATTCACCCAACACCTAAATTATGCAGTAAATAAAAACAAACAAAAATTTGAATGAACCCAAACTATTCAGAAAGTATGCATACAATGCAGCATAAATGGTGAGACATACCCCAACTACTTACAGTCTATTTTAGAATTTATGACATCTACTGTCCCTAATAATAGCTGGATCAGTAATGCAGCCTGTTTGGTGAAACCACAAGGCCCCCTTCCCCCTTCCTATAAAATGATAATGATTTAGAAAGTAGTCAACATCATTGTTCATCCAGATCCGCATGATTCAAAATACACCTTGTCCCTAAGAAAAACCCGGATTTTAGAGAACCGGTATTCAACACAGGCAATCAGGCCATACCACAGTGGTCGTTGCATGAAAAATAAAACTTACTGATTATATTATCTAACTGATTACATGTACTTTGATTTATTGTATCAGTGAGTCAATGGAAATTATGCACAAGCAGGCCTAGCATTAACAATTGGATAACACAAGAACATGGACGTTGATAAGATCAAATTAATTTTTGGAAAGAAATGATTAATTAGGGAGTTTCTCAGTCGTCAACCAATTATACCTGTATAATAAATTCTTGAACAAGTCTTATACAAAGTCTCTGCAAATATCGTCAAGAAACAGAGAGTAGGTTCTAATTTCAGTTATTAAGTTTAGAAATTCCTGAAGGAATAATGGAATAGTTGTCCAAAAAAATGTGAAATCATTCTAGGCCTGAATACAATACCTTTGCAGGTCCATGCTGTAGTTTATATGTTAGTCTGTCATGTTGCTGGATTAGTTGTTGCAGTGATTTATGTGACGCTGCTAACTGTCGTTGCTGCTTTGCAATGCTTTCCTTCTCATCTGAGTCTTCATGGGACATACCCTCCAGTCGTTGCAGACTTTGTAATGTGCCTGCATCAAAATGACGATTTCAAAACCTTTTACATTATAAAGCAAACATCAGTTAATTAATGCACATTGTTAACCATCATCAGGCTAGCTAGGGGAATAACAAAAATGGCTGTCGATACCAACATACAGACATAGACATACTGCATAGACATAAATTGCATACCGAGTATGTGTTGTTCAATATCTTTATTTTGAAATACGTGTAAACAATAACCCATGAATTATATGTACATACAGGTACTAGAATCGTATGATAAATTTATCATTCATGGAGTGAATTTAGCAATTTGTTTTCTGCCACTGTGTGCCGTTACTTTGAGCCAAGACTAGATCATGCTGTATCCACTGAGGTGCCGTTGCATTCATCAACAAGGGCTGCATGTGGGGGTTTCTTGCACAATACCTTATGAAAAAACTGATCCTCAGAAATGTACTCCTCGGTCTACAATTCATCAACCTCTGAAAATGTTTAGAACAATGTGACAAACATGATTACACATGTGCAAATGTCCATGCTTTATCATCATCTGAGCAATTTCCATCACCCATCACCTACAGACTATACCATTCTTCATTTAAAATGAACTTACCACATTTCAAGCGCTTTGAAACTATATTATCATCCATTTCACAGAATCTTAAGAAAGAACAATCTGGATGCCCTCTCAGTGTAGATTACATGTAGTAACTGTGCTACAGGTTATGATGTCATCAGATGCAAGAATAGCCAATATACCTGCAGAGGAGATACAGTAAACATGTGTCAACTGTATATCAAAATATACATGAACAAGCATGACAAGAGGAACAAATCAATTCCACAATGGATTTGTACGTATTTACTCATTTTACCTGTCTGCACAGAACCATTCAATAATTAAATTCAATAAATGATAATAAAACACATTCCATTTGACTACATAATGTACATGTATATATGAAGCTTGCACATGTGCAACACTTGTGAGGCTAAGAACATGTTGACTGCATGCACTCAGCTCCATACAATAATCTACATGTACCTGCTTGGTTCCCACTTGTATTGGTATGCAAAATCGAGTAATTTCATATCCGGTTACAGATCTGAAACCGTTATCCCATGTGAATGTAACCACCTTTTAACATTAAATGACAGTGCTAGATGCTTTTTGCAATGTCAAAAACAGATATTACTGCAAAATTTGTAGCTTGTTTTTTACCGCAAAATCTGTACCGAGCCCAACCACAATCCACCACACCATCCAAGTGCAATTTCACAGGCATGCCACATAATTATT
This sequence comes from Astropecten irregularis, assembly GCA_963971285.1. Taxonomy (NCBI): domain Eukaryota; kingdom Metazoa; phylum Echinodermata; class Asteroidea; order Paxillosida; family Astropectinidae; genus Astropecten; species Astropecten irregularis. Next base: position 9,130,117 of record OZ020259.1, read on the forward strand.
ATTATTATTATTATTATTTTTATTTTTATATCTTATTTTTCGCTTATTTTTCTAGTATTTATTTATTTATTTATTTATTTTTATTTATTTATTTATATTTATATTTTTTATCTTAACATCTCATCTTACAGTTTGTGTAAATTAACTCTTATTGTTGTAAATACTGTACTATTTTATTGATATAATGTACATATGGATTTATTTATCTGTTAATTTACTTGTTTGTCTGTTGGCTGTCCGAGTGTTTGTTTGTGTGTTTGTGCTTGTTTGTTTATACTGTATAGCCTAAATAACCATCCTGTAATTGGCGATTTGTATTGCTGTTGGTCTTGGTTAATAAATAAATAAATAAATAAATACACACACAATCTTTTAAAAGATAAAAAATAACAGTGATCCGATGGCCAAATGACAGTCAAAACACCCACGAACCAGTCAAACCCTTCTTGAAGTGGTCAGGCCGACCAGTCAAAAATAATTGCAAACATTAGCCCCTTATCCATATTTCATTACATCACATGCTGAAAAACATAATTGCACGCACAGTACATTTTGAGCCACTGTCTCATGAACTCAAAATCAAAACAATTGCGAGTGTTTAGATGATACCTTCCTGACATTAAATGTTGGTTTCGCTGGATATGAAGGAAATGTTTCATAACCCACAGTGATTGTTTATTTTGCTTAGTGCTTATAATTTACAAATGGCAAGATCATGATGGTGCATTAAACCACAATGATAGGAGAGGCAATAAGCACTTTGTAACAACTTTTGAAAGACCAGTCGGAGGCTAACAGTCAGCGATTTGTTTGCTACCATTTTCTCCAAGAAGTTCGAAGAAATAAGATGCTTCAATTCATTATTTAAAAAAAATAATTCGCAATCACTGTATAGCAATCATTTTACAATGTAAAGTGTGCTTCTGTTTTTAATTATTTGTAATGTTTTGTTATTTATTTATATTATCTAAACAAAAAAGTTTTCCAGTTTATACCGGGTTTCTTTTCGGACAGTTTTTTGTTTTTATGTTAGTCAAAGCTGCCCAAGCCTAGCAAAGATGTCAGGATTGTTACCCTTGGATCCTAAGGCTGGGAAATCCAGTCACAAACGTTCTAATTCATGCCGTTCAACAGAACAGACACCATTTATCAACTAGACATTTAAGTGTTCGTGAACAAACACAGAGCTGTTCCGACTTATTTAATCAGCTTGATAAGCTCCGATGACATCATGATGACGTCACGGTCATTTTCAAAGCAGAGGATATCTAGAGGATATAACCAAGCTTTTGCAAAAGAATCATCAATATATAGCATGTCTTTCTCGAAATATGATGCAAACAAAAAATTAGCCTTTTTTATGATGTCATGATGACGTCAAGATCAATTCCATGGCGGCATACTCATGTACATGATATAATAAAGCTTTTACAAAAAGAACCATTACAATAGCAGTTGTCGTTCTCGAGATATGCTGCAAACAATTAATCAGCCTTTTTGATGAAGTCATGATGACGTCAAGTGCATTTTCGTAGCAGCATGCAAAACTGCTAGATGTAACAAAGCTTTTACAAAAAGAATAAATTTGAAATGAAAATAATTTTATGCACTCAAAATCTCTTTGTGTCATTCTCAAAATTATATTTTGTGTATTCATGTGAAAAACGTTTCGTTCCCTCGAAATTGTTTTGTCAATCATGCCCTCAAAATCCTTTTGTTGACACAACTTCAGACACTGCGTCATCTCGCAGACATTGCATCAAGTCGAACATTGGGTCAGCTCGAAAACATCGGGTCAACTCGAAAGCATTGGGTCACCTCGCAAACACTGCATCAACTCGCAGACATTGCGTCAACTCAAAAACATTGCGTCGACTCAAAAACATTGCGTCAACTCGAAAACATTGCGTCAACTCAAATACTAGCTGCGTCAACTCGCGACGCAAACACTGCATCAACTCAAAGAGGCTGCATCAACTCAAAAACATTGCGTCAACTTGAAAACACTGCGTCAACTCGCAAGCCAAACACTGCGTCAATTCGAAAAAACATTGCGTCAACTCGAAAACACTCCGTCAACTGGCAGACACTGCGTCAACTCGAAAACATTATTGCATCAACTCAAAAACAGGTCAACTCAAAAAAATTGAATCAACTTGAAAGCATTGGGTCAACTCGCAAACACTGCATCAACTCGCAGACATTGCGTTAACTCAAAGAGGCTGCGTCAACTCAAAAAGATTGCGTCAACTTGAAAACACTGCGTCAACTCGCGAGGCAAACACTGCGTCAACTCACACACGCTGCGTCAATTCGAAAACATTGCGGCAACTCGAAAACACTGCATCAACTGCCAGACACTGCGTCAACTCGAAAACATTATTGCGTCAACTCAAAAACATTGCATCAATTCGAAAACACTGCGTCAACTTGAAAACATTGGGTCAACTCAAAAACAATGCATCAACTCAAAAACATTGCGTCAACTCGCGACGCAAACACTGCGTCAAGTCACAGACGCAGATAGAGGGCGCCATTCGAACTGCATCACAGTTCTAAAATGGCTCCGACTAGATTGAAATTGTTATCCTGAAATATCACCTTTTTAACCAACCATCGTCACAGCCGCTTGCAGGTTTTAGCTACTTTGAGAACTGGTCGTCATTTTCAGCTGATTTTGTGTGTGTAAATGTGACTGGCTAATGCCGATTTTTGAGGAGTTCTGTCGACTACACGGTGAGCTTTTTAAACGTACAAAGACATATGTACAATAACAATGGAACTCAAGTCACTACCACTACTGGTCGCCGCCATCTTGGGCATGAACTTATATGCAGGCCTGCTAACGAAATGCTGGATAATCACTGAACTTGATGACCATGTATTGCGCATTTCCCGCACATTACGCCGGATTGGATTCTGTAACGCTCGTATCCCATACTACAGCAACTCTGTGGCTACTTTTTCATTGGAATTGCTATCCTGCGGGGACATCGATCCCAACCCGGGACCGGACGGCCACGACGATGAGGACCGAGACGGTAGTTTGGAAACCATCAGAGCTGCAAAAGGCCTCAAACTGGTTTGTCTAAATGTTCGGTCACTTCTACCAAAAATTGATGAAATTAAACTGATGGTGCTAGAAACTAAACCACATTTAATTGGTATTGTAGAAACATGGTTGGACAACTCAATAACTGATCAGGAGCTTCAAATAGCTGACTATAAACTATACAGGAACGATCGTCACCGTTGCGGTGGTGGTGTGGCTGTATACATCAAAGGCTCAATTGAGCACGATATCATCTCGTCCCCGGGCATGGATCAAATTGAGTCGACGTGGCTTGAGTTGAAGTTACCCTTTACTCGACCAGTAATTGTTAGCTGTATCTATCGTCCACCTGATGCACAAGGGTTTTTTGAGGATCTTCAAGCCGTACTCCATGAGGTTATTAGTATACACCCAAGTTCTATCCCGGAATTGTGTTGTTTGGGTGACTTTAATGCCGACGCCCTGACTCCCAACTCAACAAACTGGACCAAATTGAGGCGCACCTTCAATAACTACCAAATGACCCAAATTATATCAAGTCCCACGAGGATAACTGATCACAGCTCCACCTGCATTGACCATATCTGGACAAATCGACCACAAATGTACTGTAAATCTGCCTCGATTACGTGTAACATTAGTGACCATTCACTCATATTTGCTGCTCGTAAATCCGTTAAAATTCCCAATCAACAGAGATATATAAATGCCCGGTCTTTCCGTAACTTCAACGAACAAGCTTTCAATAGTGACCTGGGAGACTTGCCATGGGACCTACTTCAACTTGCTGAGGACCCTAATACAGCCTGGAACTTGTTCAAATCTATGTTTTTTGGAACTTTGTAACACATATTGCCCAATGAAGATATTGAGAGTGTCGTCAAAGAAGGCAGAGTGGATAACTGAGGAATACCTGGAACTCCGACGGAATTCACTGAAAGCCCGACATCTTGCCAACACAACTCAGAATGACAGCCACATTGGGCGAGCCAAAACTCTCCGAAATAGACTGAACAATCTAGCCGTAAAACTGAAAAGGCAGTATTATCATGAAATGATCAAAAACAATGGGAGTAACTCCCGTAACCTTTGGAAAATTTTGAAAGGCATTATACCCAGTAAGAAATCTACTCAAGCCTTTACAGATTTAATGGATACAAAGAAAAGTAGTGATCTGGCTAATGTTTTTAATGAACACTTTGCAAATGTTGGACAATCTCAAGACGGTCTCTTTGATGACTTCCCTGAAACTAATTTTAACAGTTTTAATGTGACAATGGATGATTCTACAAATTTTAACTTTAGCCCAATTTCTACTTGTCGGGTACTGAAACTTCTCAAGAATATTCCTACTGGGAAAGCTTACGGTTTGGATGAAATTAATGGACGTTTTTTAAAATCAGGCGCCGCCATTCTTGCCAGACCACTTTCATACATTTTCCAACTTAGTTTGCAGAGTGGGATTGTACCTGATGAGTGGAAGCTGGGCAAAGTAACACCGATTTTAAAAGGTGGTTCACCGAGTGACCCTAATAATTATCGGCCTATATCCGTTATATCTAGTGTAATGAAAGTTTTTGAACGTATTGTACATGACCAACTTTCTTGTTTTCTCCACGACAGGAATATTTTGGCACGAGAGCAGTCCGGCTTCAGACCACTTCACTCAACCCAGACTACACTACTTGATGTTTCTGATTTTCTCCTGCAACAAATGGATACCGGTAAATTAACTGGAGTAGTCTTCTTGGACCTTCGGAAGGCCTTTGATACAGTCAATCACACAATTCTCCTCCACAAATTAAACGCCATAGGTGTAAGTGGTCTGGAGCTGGACTGGTTCCGGTCCTACCTGACGGGGAGACGACAGGTTACAAAGGTGGGGAATGTTCTTTCTAAGTGCTCCAATTCTATTTGTTTTGGCGTCCCTCAAGGAAGTATTCTAGGCCCGTTACTTTTTACAATTTTTATCAATGATCTCCCCTCCATGGTTGAACATTCTAAGATTTCACTTTATGCCGATGACACTGCCATTTTTTATGCCGACAAAAATATCGATCAAATCAACAACAACCTTAATAATGACATGAGTAGAATAAGCACTTGGTTAAGAAATAATAGACTGGTTCTTAACAGTTCGAAATCCAAGAGTATGTTGATTGGATCGACTCAACGACTGGCTAAAATCCAACAGCCATCAATGAACATTCTTTTTAACGATGTGCCTCTTGAACAAACCTTTTGTATGAAGTATCTTGGTGTTTACATTGATCCAAACCTCAAGTGGACTGAGCACTTAAATTCCATTAGCTCCACGATATCCAAGCGCATTGGTTTCCTTAACCGTGTTAAGAAGATTCTTCCCACAAAAACGTTGAATCTTATTGTTAAGTCAATTATTTTCCCCCATTTTGATTACTGTGATATTGTTTGGACCAACGCTGCTAAAACGCACATTCAACATATTGACAAACTTCTCAACAGGGCAGGACGAATTATTTTAAATGCTCCCTATAGAACATCTACTAGTGACATATTTAATCGCCTGGGCTGGAAAACTTTACATGAACGAAGGGAATTGCATCTGAACACCATGGTTTTTAAATGTTTAGCGGGGTTGGTTCCAACCTATCTTAGTGACAATTTTATTAGGGTCAACGAACACCATTCACATCGCACTAGATCTAGTACTAATGGGAACGTTATTTTACCACTTCCTAGAACCAAATCTGGTAGAAATACCTTTCAATATCGTGGTGCTCAAGCCTGGAATAACATTCCAGCTGGACTAAAAAATCCTTTGCCCACATCAATACAAAGCTTTGTTAACCAATTTTAATCATAGTTCACCTTTTTATTTGTACCTGTTATTTGTAGCCCGTGGGGCTTGGGGTGCACTGGGGGCATGACGTGGGTTTTTTCATGTACGGTTTTTATTTTTATTGTAAATTTGTAAATTTGTAACCTGACTGTTTCTTTTATTGTTTTGTTTACATTGAAATGCTTTAGTCAATATTTAAGTATATATTTTTTGGTCTTTTGTGTGCAATGTAATTTTGTTTACTTCGAAAATAATTACATTTTTAGGTGTTTTTTATGTTTTTATTTATCAAACTGTATGTATTCATGTTACTGGGACCCATGGGAGATCAGTACTTTGTAAGCACTGAATGGGACACCCAGTCTAAAGAAGAAATAAATAAATAAATAAACTCAAAAATATTGCATCAACCCAAAAATATTGCGTCAACTCGAAAACACCGCATCAACTCGTGATGCAAACACTGCGTCAACTCAAAAACATTGCGGCGACTCACAAACATTGGCGTCAACTGGAAAACATTGTGTCAACTTTACGTCAACTCGAAAACACTGCGTCAACTGGCAGACACTGCGTCAACTCGAAAACATTATTGCATCAACTCAAAAACAGGTCAACTCAAAAACATTGCATCAACTCGAAAGCATTGGGTCAACTCGCAAACACTGCATCAACTCGCGACGCAAACACTGTGTCAAGTCACAGACGCTGCGTCAACTCAAATATTGCATCAACCCAAAAATATTGCGTCAACTCGAAAACACTGCATCAACTCGTGATGCAAACACTGCGTCAACTCAAAAACATTGCGTCGACTCACAAACATTGGCGTCAACTGGAAAACATTGTGTCAACTTTACGTCAACTCGAAAACATTGCGGCAACTCGAAAACATTGCGTCAACTCAAAAACATTGGGTCAACTCAAAAACATTGCATCAACTCAAAAGCACTGCATCAACTCGAAAATACTAGTTCGTCAACTCGCGACGCAAACACTGCGTCCACTCACAGACGCTGTGTCAACTTGAAAATATTGCGTCAACTCGAAAACACTGCGTCAACTCGCGACGCAAACACTGCATCAACTCACAGACGCTGCGTCAACATGTAAAAAGTTGCGTCAACGCGAAAACACTGCATCAACTGGCAGACGCTGCATCAACTCAAAAACATTGTGTCAACTCAAAAACATTGCGTCAACTCAAAAACATTGCGTCAACTAAAAAATACTGGCTGCGTCAAATCGCGATGCAAACACTGCGTCAACTAAAAAACATTGCGTCAACTCGAAAACACTGCATCAACTCGTGTCGCAAACACTGCGTCAACTCAAAAATACTAGCGGCGTCAAATCGCGATGCAAACACTGCGTCAACTCACAGAGGCTGCGTCAACTCAAAAACATTGCGTCAACTCGAAAACACTGCCTCAACTCGCGACGCAAACACTGCGTCAACTCAAAAATACTAGCTGCGTCAAATTGCGATGCAAACACTGCGTCAACTCAAAGAGGCTGCGTCAACTCAAAAACATTCCGTCAACTTGAAAACACTGCGTCAACTCGCGACGCAAACACTGCGTCAACTCAAAAATACTAGCTGCATCAAATCGCGATGCAAACACCGCGTCAACTCACAGAGGCTGCGTCAACTCAAAAACACTGCGTCAATTCGCGACGCAAACACTGCGTCAACTCACAGACGCTGCGTCAACTTGAAAACATTACGTCAACTCGAAAACATTGCGTCAACTCGAAAACAGTGGGTCAATTCAAAAACATTGCATCAACTCAAAAACACTGCATCAACTCGAAAACACTGCATCAACTCGAAAATACTAGTTTGTCAACTCGCGACGCAAACACTGCGTCAACTCACAGACGCTGTCAACTCAAAAATATTGCGTCAACTCGAAAACACTGCGTCAACTGGCAGACACTGCATCAACTCGAAAGCATTGGGTCAACTCGCAAACACTGCATCAACTCGCAGACATTGCTTCAACTTGAAAACATTGCGTCAACTCAAAAACATTGCGTCAACTCAAAAATACTAGCTGCGTCAAATCGCGATGCAAACACTGCGTCAACTCACAGAGGCTGCGTCAATTCAAAAACATTGCATCAACTCAAAAACACTGCATCAACTCGAAAACACTGCATCAACTCGAAAATACTAGTTTGTCAACTCGCGACGCAAACACTGCGTCAACTCACAGACGCTGTGTCAACTCAAAAATATTGCGTCAACTCAAAAACACTGCGTCAACTCAAAAACACTGAATCAACTCGAAAGCATTGGGTCAACTCGCAAACACTGCATCAACTCGCAGACATTGCTTCAACTTGAAAACATTGCGTCAACTCAAAAACATTGCGTCAACTCAAAAATACCAGCTGCATCAACTCGCGACGCAAACACTGCGTCAAGTCACAGACACTGCGTCAACTCAAAAATATTGCGTCAACTCGAAAATACTACATGCGTCAACACATGACGCAAACACTGCGTCAACTCACAGACGCTGCGTCAACTCAAAAACATTGCGTCAAATCGAAAACACTGCGTCAACTGGCAGACACTGCGTCAACTAGAAACATTATTGCGTCAACTCAAAAACATTGCGTCGACTTGAAAACATTGCGTTAACTCAAAAACATTGGGTCAACTAAAAAAAAATGCATCAACTCAAAAATATTGCATCAACTCGAAAATACTACCTGCGCCAACTCGCGATGCAAACACTGCGTCAACTCACAGACGCTGCGTCAACTCGAAAACACTACGTCAACTCACAGACGCTGCGTCAACTAGAAAACATTGCATCAACTCGAAAACACTGCGTCAACTGGCAGACACTGCATCAACTCGAAAGCATTGGGTCAACTCGCAAACACTGCATCAACTCGCAGACATTGCTTCAACTTGAAAACATTGCGTCAACTCAAAAACATTGCGTCAACTCAAAAATACTAGCTGCGTCAAATCGCGATGCAAACACTGCGTCAACTCACAGAAAACATTGTGTCAACTTTACGTCAACTCGAAAACATTGCTTCGACTTGAAAACATTGCATCAACTCGAAAAAACTAGTTCGTCAACTCACGACGCAAACACTGTGTCAACTCACGACGCAAACACTGTGTCAACTCACAGACGCTGTGTCAACTCGAAAATATTGCATCAACTCAAAAATACTACCTGCGTCAACTCGTGACACAAACACTGCATCAACTCAGACGCTGTGTCAACTCATAGACGCTGCGTCAACTCGAAAACATTGCATCAACTCGAAAACACTGCGTCAACTGGCAGACACTGCATCAACTCGAAAACATTATTGCGTCAACTCAAAAACATTACGTTAATACTAGTTAGTCGACTCGCAATGCAAACACTGCGTTAACTCACAGACATCAACTCGTGAAGCAAACACTGCGTCAACTCAAAAACATTGCGTCGACTCACAAACATTGGCGTCTACTTGAAAACATTGTCAATTCGCAAACTTTACGTCAACTCGAAAACACTGCGTCAACTCGAAAACATTATTGCATCAACTCAAAAACAGGTCAACTCAAAAACATTGCATCAACTCGAAAGCATTGGGTGAACTCGCAAACACTGCATCAACTCGCAGACATGCGTCAACTCAAAAACATTGCGTCAATTCAAAAACATTGTGTCAATTCAAAAACATTGCGTCAACTCAAAAACATTGCGTCAACTCAAAAATACTAGCAGTGTCAACTCACAGAGGCTGCATCCACTCAAAAACATTGCCACAACTCAAAAACACTGCGTCAACTGGCAGACACTGCGTCAACTCTAAAACATTATTGCGTCAACTCAAAAACATTGCGTCGACTTGAAAACATTGCGTTTACTCAAAAATATTGGGTCAACTCGAAAATACTAGTTCGTCAACTCACGACGCAAACACTGTGTCAACTCACAGATGCTGTGTCAACTCGAAAATATTGTGTCAACTCGAAAATACTACCTGTGTCAACTCGCGACACAAACACTGCATCAACTCAGACGCTGTGTCAACTCATAGACGCTGCGTCAACTCATAGACGCTGCGTCAACTCGAAAACATTGCGTCAACTCAAAAACACTGCGTCAACTGGCAGACACTGCGTCAACTCGAAAACATTATTGCGTCAACTCAAAAACATTGCATCGACTCGAAAACATTACGTTAATACTAGTTAGTCAACTCGCGACGCAAACACTGCGTTATTAAACTCACAGACGCTGCGTCAACTCAAACACATTGCGTCAACTCGAAAACACTGCGTCAACTCGTGTCGCAAACACTGCGTCAACTCAAAAATACTAGCTGCGTCAAATCGCGATGCAAACACTGCGTCAACTCAAAGAGGCTGCGTCAACTCAAAAACATTCCGTCAACTTGAAAACACTGCGTCAACTCGCGACGCAAACACTGCGTCAACTCAAAAATACTAGCTGCATCAAATCGCGATGCAAACACCGCGTCAACTCACAGAGGCTGCGTCAACTCAAAAACATTGTGTCAACTCGAAAACACTGCGTCAATTCGCGACGCAAACACTGCGTCAACTCACAGACGCTGCGTCAACTTGAAAACATTACGTCAACTCGAAAACATTGCGTCAACTCGAAAACAGTGGGTCAATTCAAAAACATTGCATCAACTCAAAAACACTGCATCAACTCGAAAACACTGCATCAACTCGAAAATACTAGTTTGTCAACTCGCGACGCAAACACTGCGTCAACTCACAGACGCTGTCAACTCAAAAATATTGCGTCAACTCGAAAACACTGCGTCAACTGGCAGACACTGCATCAACTCGAAAGCATTGGGTCAACTCGCAAACACTGCATCAACTCGCAGACATTGCTTCAACTTGAAAACATTGCGTCAACTCAAAAACATTGCGTCAACTCAAAAATACTAGCTGCGTCAAATCGCGATGCAAACACTGCGTCAACTCACAGAGGCTGCGTCAATTCAAAAACATTGCATCAACTCAAAAACACTGCATCAACTCGAAAACACTGCATCAACTCGAAAATACTAGTTTGTCAACTCGCGACGCAAACACTGCGTCAACTCACAGACGCTGTGTCAACTCAAAAATATTGCGTCAACTCAAAAACACTGCGTCAACTCAAAAACACTGAATCAACTCGAAAGCATTGGGTCAACTCGCAAACACTGCATCAACTCGCAGACATTGCTTCAACTTGAAAACATTGCGTCAACTCAAAAACATTGCGTCAACTCAAAAATACCAGCTGCATCAACTCGCGACGCAAACACTGCGTCAAGTCACAGACACTGCGTCAACTCAAAAATATTGCGTCAACTCGAAAATACTACATGCGTCAACACATGACGCAAACACTGCGTCAACTCACAGACGCTGCGTCAACTCAAAAACATTGCGTCAAATCGAAAACACTGCGTCAACTGGCAGACACTGCGTCAACTAGAAACATTATTGCGTCAACTCAAAAACATTGCGTCGACTTGAAAACATTGCGTTAACTCAAAAACATTGGGTCAACTAAAAAAAAATGCATCAACTCAAAAATATTGCATCAACTCGAAAATACTACCTGCGCCAACTCGCGATGCAAACACTGCGTCAACTCACAGACGCTGCGTCAACTCGAAAACACTACGTCAACTCACAGACGCTGCGTCAACTAGAAAACATTGCATCAACTCGAAAACACTGCGTCAACTGGCAGACACTGCATCAACTCGAAAGCATTGGGTCAACTCGCAAACACTGCATCAACTCGCAGACATTGCTTCAACTTGAAAACATTGCGTCAACTCAAAAACATTGCGTCAACTCAAAAATACTAGCTGCGTCAAATCGCGATGCAAACACTGCGTCAACTCACAGAAAACATTGTGTCAACTTTACGTCAACTCGAAAACATTGCTTCGACTTGAAAACATTGCATCAACTCGAAAAAACTAGTTCGTCAACTCACGACGCAAACACTGTGTCAACTCACGACGCAAACACTGTGTCAACTCACAGACGCTGTGTCAACTCGAAAATATTGCATCAACTCAAAAATACTACCTGCGTCAACTCGTGACACAAACACTGCATCAACTCAGACGCTGTGTCAACTCATAGACGCTGCGTCAACTCGAAAACATTGCATCAACTCGAAAACACTGCGTCAACTGGCAGACACTGCATCAACTCGAAAACATTATTGCGTCAACTCAAAAACATTACGTTAATACTAGTTAGTCGACTCGCAATGCAAACACTGCGTTAACTCACAGACATCAACTCGTGAAGCAAACACTGCGTCAACTCAAAAACATTGCGTCGACTCACAAACATTGGCGTCTACTTGAAAACATTGTCAATTCGCAAACTTTACGTCAACTCGAAAACACTGCGTCAACTCGAAAACATTATTGCATCAACTCAAAAACAGGTCAACTCAAAAACATTGCATCAACTCGAAAGCATTGGGTGAACTCGCAAACACTGCATCAACTCGCAGACATGCGTCAACTCAAAAACATTGCGTCAATTCAAAAACATTGTGTCAATTCAAAAACATTGCGTCAACTCAAAAACATTGCGTCAACTCAAAAATACTAGCAGTGTCAACTCACAGAGGCTGCATCAACTCAAAAACATTGCCACAACTCAAAAACACTGCGTCAACTGGCAGACACTGCGTCAACTCTAAAACATTATTGCGTCAACTCAAAAACATTGCGTCGACTTGAAAACATTGCGTTTACTCAAAAATATTGGGTCAACTCGAAAATACTAGTTCGTCAACTCACGACGCAAACACTGTGTCAACTCACAGATGCTGTGTCAACTCGAAAATATTGTGTCAACTCGAAAATACTACCTGTGTCAACTCGCGACACAAACACTGCATCAACTCAGACGCTGTGTCAACTCATAGACGCTGCGTCAACTCATAGACGCTGCGTCAACTCGAAAACATTGCGTCAACTCAAAAACACTGCGTCAACTGGCAGACACTGCGTCAACTCGAAAACATTATTGCGTCAACTCAAAAACATTGCATCGACTCGAAAACATTACGTTAATACTAGTTAGTCAACTCGCGACGCAAACACTGCGTTATTAAACTCACAGACGCTGCGTCAACTCAAACACATTGCGTCAACTCGAAAACACTGCGTCAACTCGTGTCGCAAACACTGCGTCAACTCAAAAATACTAGCTGCGTCAAATCGCGATGCAAACACTGCGTCAACTCACAGAGGCTGCGTCAACTCAAAAACATTGCGTCAACTCGAAAACACTGCCTCAACTCGCGACGCAAACACTGTGTCAACTCAAAAAAACTAGCTGCATCAAATCACGATGCAAACACTGCGTCAACTCACAGAGGCTGCGTCAACTCAAAAACATTGCGTCAACTCGAAAACACTGCGTCAATTTACGACGCAAACACTGCGTCAACTCACAGACGCTGCGTCAACTCACAGACGCTGCGTCAACTCACAGACGCTGCGTCAACTCACAGACGCTGCGTCAACTCGAAAAAATTGTGTCAACTCGAAAAAATTGTGTCAACTCGAAAACATTGCGTCAACTCGAAAACAGTGGGTCAATTCAAAAACATTGCATCAACTCAAAAACACTGCATCAACTCGAAAACACTGCATCAACTCGAAAATACTAGTTTGTCAACTCGCGACGCAAACACTGCGTCAACTCACAGACGCTGTGTCAACTCAAAAATATTGCGTCAACTCGAAAACACTGCGTCAACTGGCAGACACTGAATCAACTCGAAAGCATTGGGTCAACTTGCAAACACTGCATCAACTCGCAGACATTGCTTCAACTTGAAAACATTGCGTCAACTCAAAAACATTGCGTCAACTCAAAAATACCAGCTGCGTCAACTCGCGACGCAAACACTGCGTCAAGTCACAGACGCTGCGTCAACTCAAAAATATTGCGTCAACTCGAAAATACTACATGCGTCAACACATGACGCAAACACTGCGTCAACTCACAGACGCTGCGTCAACTCAAAAACATTGCGTCAATTCGAAAACACTGCGTCAACTGGCAGACACTGCGTCAACTAGAAACATTATTGCGTCAACTCAAAAACATTGCGTCGACTTGAAAACATTGCGTTAACTCAAAAACATTGGGTCAACTAAAAAAAAATGCATCAACTCAAAAATGTTGCATCAACTCGAAAATACTACCTGCGTCAACTCGCGATGCAAACACTGCGTCAACTCACAGACGCTGTGTCAACTCGAAAACACTGCGTCAACTCAAAAACACTGCATCAACTCGAAATCACTGCGTCAACTCATAAACATTATTGCATCAACTCAAAAACAGGTCAACTCAAAAACATTGCATCAACTCGAAAGCATTGGGTCAACTCGCAGACACTGCGTCAACTCAAAAACATTGCATCAACTCAAAAACATTGCATCACCTCGAAAATACTAGTTCGTCAACTCGCAACGCAAACACTGCGTCAACTCACAGACGCTGCGTCAACTCGAAAACACTGCGTCAATTCAAAAACACTGCATCAACTCGAAAACACTGCGTCAACTCAAAAACATTATTGCATCAACTCAAAAACAGGTCAACTTAAAATCATTGCATCAACTCGAAAGCATTGGGTCAACTCGCAGACACTGCATCAACTCCCAGACATTGCGTCAACTCAAAAACATTGCGTCAATTCAAAAACATTGCGTCAACTCAAAAACATTCCGTCAACTCAAAAATACTAGCTGCGTCAACTCGCGACGCAAACACTGCGTCAACTCACAGACGCTGCGTCAACTCGAAAACATTGCGTCAACTCGAAAACACTGCGTCAACTAGCGACGCAAACACTGCGTCAACTCACAGACGCTGCGTCAACTCGAAAACACTGCGTCAAATGGCAGACACTGCATCAACTCTAAAACATTATTGCGTCAACTCAAAAACACTGCGTCAACTCAAAAACACTGGGTCAACTCAAAAACATTATTGCATCAACTCAAAAACAGGTCAACTCAAAAACATTGCATCAACTCGAAAGCATTGGGTCAACTCCCAGACATTGCGTCAACGTCAACTCAAAAACAATGCGTCAATTCAAAAACATTGCGTCAACTCAAAAACATTGCGTCAACTCAAAAATACTAGCCTGCGTCAACTCACAGACGCTGCGTCAACTCGAAAACATTGCGTCAACTCGGAAAACACTGCGTCAACTAGCGACGCAAACACTGCGTCAACTCACAGATGCTGCGTCAACTCGAAAACATTGCGTCAACTCAAAAACACTGCGTCAACTGGCAGACACTGCGTCAACTCGAAAACATTATTGCGTCAACTCAAAAACATTGCATCGACTCGAAAACATTACGTTAATACTAGTTAGTCAACTCGCGACGCAAACACTGCGTTAACTCACAGACGCTGCGTCAACTCAAAAACATTGCGTCAACTCGCGACACAAACACTGCGTCAACTCACCAGATGCTGCGTCAACTCACAGACGCTGCATCAACTCGTGATGCAAACACTGCGTCAACTCAAAAACATTGCGTCGACTCACAAACATTGGCGTCAACTTGAAAACATTGT
Organism: Astropecten irregularis; assembly: GCA_963971285.1. Lineage (NCBI taxonomy): Eukaryota > Metazoa > Echinodermata > Asteroidea > Paxillosida > Astropectinidae > Astropecten > Astropecten irregularis. Next base: position 9,145,633 of record OZ020259.1, read on the forward strand.
GTCAACTCGCAAACTTTACGTCAACTCAAAAACATTGCGTCAACTTACGGTCACAAACACATACTATGGTGGTTCAAAAGTGGACATCTGCTTTGCTGCTTTCCAATAACAGAATTTGTAAAATGTGCTTATATCTACTTTTCTGTTAACAGAGAAGCAGATGAAACATTTTGGTAAAAATGCAGTTTTCTGCTTTTCTGCTCGCAAAACAGCAAATGCATTTTCACTTTTCTTACTACCACAAAAGCAGATTGGACGTTTTTGATAAATCCACTTTTTTGCCTTACTGCCTTCCAAGAAAGCAGATTGAACGATTGTGGCAGCAGATTTCGTACCTCAAAATAATTATGTGACGCGGCTGCCCATGCAGCCACAGCACTGAGCGCTTCTTGACTGCACCAAATAGACACCGGAACAGCCATGACCACAGCTGTCTTTGCACTGATTGGTGGGCAGTTCTGTAGTTGCGAACGTGCATTTCAGAGAATTTGAGAACCCAAAACTTCAAATTTATTGAGGCTTTTGGATTTTGAGCAGTTGCATTTTAAGTATCACCGATAGAAGTATAAAACCTGAAAATTTTATTTCAATCCCATTCTCAGTTTGCACAGCACATCACAAAAACACCCCCGATGCGGACGTATTCACAGAAAGAGTATTTTTTCAGGTGCTTGCGTTTTCATCACAATTGCTCTGAAGTGTACAGACCTTTGATCGAAACTGATAGAGTTTTGTTTGGAAGAGGAACCAAACTGAAGAAAACCAGCAGAGAAATTAACCTCAACCTTTACCTTCAGGTTAGAATTTCTCAATGTTCATTGTGCGGACGTACATTTTTTGCGTTGCGGATGTGCAATGTGAAAATATTCTATTTTTTACATCCGCAACAATAAAATGACATCATTTCTGAATACTGAATAGGGGGTGGAAAGTAAAGACATATCAAACAGAGACACTCAATTACCACCTTTCAAAACATGTAAACTTTATTTGTTTTGGGAGTGTATCCGCAACAAAAATCTTAAATTTTGGGTTTCTTTTCAATCAGTTTACATTTTACCATGAGGTTTGGATGGAGTTTGGTACGTTTGTACAACCAGATAGCACAAACAACTTAAATCACTTCTGGATTCATTTTATTTTCTTAATATAACAAAGAAAACCTTCATTTCATATGTGTACATGTATACACTGTTATAATGTACAATGTGCATATTACACCCCAAAACCCCATTTCAGTAATGTACACAAATGTATATGTGCATATTACATGTATATGAGCCTGGAGAAACTGCAAAGCACTGTGACTATAAGATAGGACAGAAAAGATAACTCACTCACCAAATGAATTGATATTGGCCAAATTTCCAACCCTATTGGGTGTTCGTCTGGGCTTGGAACAGTGTTTTAAATGCAGAGAGTTGATTTGCCATCTTTGCTCATCGCTTCGGTTTTCACTAACTTGGACATTAGTGTAATTCTCTGTCTGTTTAAGTGGCAGGAGATTAACATCAAGAATACCCTCCTCGAGTCCTCGCCATCATCATCTATGACGCTTGTGTGAATCATCATCTATGACGCTTGTGTGAATGTGCCTGAGACTTGCTGCGGCATTTATTATCTCTGGTTTACGTTCTTGCTCTATTGTTGTCGCTGCTGCTGCTGCTGAGTTTAACGCTGTTGTTGGTCTTATTGCTTCTACTGGGTGTGCAATGTACTTCTTTAGTAAGTTCGGATGGAAGGTACGCTGTTTGTCCTTCATTTCTAGGCAATAATCATGCTGGGCAACTTTTCTAACAACTGGAAATGGGCCTTTCCATTGCATGAGTAGCTTGTTACTGTCTGTTGGCAAGAGGACTAGTGCTTGATCGCCTACATTGAATGTCCTATCTTTAGTGCGCGCGTCGTAATACCTTTTGTATTGCACGTTTGACTTGGCTAGCTCTTCTTTCACTAGGTTGTATGTGGATTCTAGTCTATTCTGTAAGTCGATAATGTACTGGTAAGTGGTTTTTACCTCTTCAGGAACATTACCAGTCCATAGTTCTTTAAGTATGGTAAGTGGACCTCTGACTGCTCGACCATATATAAGGTGAAACGGTGAGTACTGAGTAACCCAAACTTGCTTGTGGTGTTTCGCGGTATGCAAAGAGTTAGGCAGGCATGTACCGATCCCAGTCCTTTGGACGTTCGCAACACATTCTGCGGAGCATACGCTTTAGGATTCCATTGAACTTTTCAACTAGTCCATTACAAATCGGATGGTATGGAGTGCTGTGCAACTGTTTGACTATAAACATTAATTGACCAACTTCTTTCATTATTGTCTGAGGTAACGCATTGCTAAATAATCGACGAGTGTTAAAATATATCTATTGCCGCGATCTGTAATAGGCTGGATAGGTCCAATAAGATTGACTGCGACTCGTCTGAAGGGGACTCTTGCTATAATACATTTCGCGACGGTTCGTTGACAAATATCGCATGATCCCAGTATCTCTGGACATCGCTTTGAACACCTGGCCAATAGAAATTTGCTAGTACTCAATCAGTGGTTTTCTTGATATCGAGGTGACCGGACATGGTCGAATCATGCGCTAATTTAAGAACTTTCGGTCTAAGTCTCTGCGGAACAACTAGCTGATGAAATACGCGTCCGTGTTCGACTGAGGGTGATTGAAAATCGCGGAAGAGTAGACCATCTGAAACGCGGTAGAGGACTTCATTCTCTCTGCCCGTTTTGCATGCTTTCCCTTCTTACACAAGCTTCCGGAATTTGTCTAAGGTTGGGTCATCGCGTTGTGCTGTCTGAATTTCGGCTCGAGATTCTGAAATATTCTCTGCTTCAGGAACTTTCAGAGGTTTCCAATTCTGGGCGTTTTTAATCTTCTGAGCCCTAGTTTCAGTTTCAGCAGTAGTTTGCTCTGGTATTGCGTTCGGAGTAACTGTGTCTACATGAACTGTCGATGACCAATTCTGATCGGGATCTTTCGGTTCGCGAGCTCCGTCGATATTACCTATAATCATGTCATACAGAGGATTGGTCTTACAAAGTGCATCTACCGTACCTACAAAGTAAGGAGAATCAATTGTTACACAGGCAACCAGAACGCTACGTACAGTTCGGTCCAGAAGTACACATTTCTGTTCAGTGTCGAGAAATTGGCCTTTGTGTACTAAGTCGCGCTTGGCAACGACAGTACTACATCCACTATCTCCAAGTTTTCTGACATGTCTATTATATTACCTAAAAGACCATCTTTTACAAGCATTTCGTGTCCGCATGCTAATTTGACATTCTCCCCATTTTTGCCTGAACATGCGCAGAGCAGTGACTTTTGGGTGAAGCACGCTGCAACTTCTTGAATTTCTTCTTTTTCATCTGGCGTACTGTCTTCATCTTCAGCATTATTTTGTACTTGCATGCCTGGGATTTGCTTAGTCTATAATTATTGCTCTGCTTCCTATATCTGCAGTATCTAGCAACATGACCTCGCTTGCCGCATACATAACAATCTTTCAGTTCTGCGGTGCGCGTTTCTTCATCTACGCATGTCGCGTTTGCTGTTTTAGTTGAGCCCTAATTTCTAGGTCTATCTTGCACTTTATCGCTGCCGTATCTCCTGGTGTTCTTTTCGCTATCTAGCCAGCGATGAGCTTCCACGAATCTGTCAGCCAAGAGTGCCATTTGCTGGATTGAGCTGGGCTTACGTTCTTTCGGGTACAATGCTAGATCGCTGCCACAATCAGAAAGAATTTGTTCGCGCAAAAGCAGATCTGATAAACCATCAAATGTCTTAGTTGCATCACCTAGTTCAACCCAACGGTTTAAATAGCTCTCTAATCGATCTGAGAAAAGGTTTCTCCTAACTCGCGTTTGGCATTTCTGAACTTCATGCGATAACCTTCTTCTGTTAGCTGATACCTTGCAACAAAGCTGTCTTGAGTTCGGAATAAACGCTTGCCCTTTCAATAGGTAATCGCGAATAGACCTCTAGTGCTTTGCCTGTTATAAACAGACTACTAGAACAAGTGGCCATTCTGTTATCGGCCATTTAGCTGTCTTAGCGAAGTGCTCGAACCTCCTTAGGTATGCGTCCATGTCATCGCGACCATCGTTAAACGCAGGAAGTTTTGGCTTTCTAACTTGTGTAACCGTTTCTGATTTGTCTTTGTGACTACCATTTTGATACTCCTCTAACTTAAGCTCTAGTTCTTTCATCTCTTTATCGTGCTGTCTTTCCTTAGCGCGGTCGTCGCGTTCAGCATCATCTTTAGCAAGCTTTCCATATTTAGCTTTTCACGCCGTAGGCCTAACTGTTCCTCTTTGTCCCTTTTCTTTTCATCTTTCAATTCTCTATTCTGTGCGAATTCTATGAGCTCTTTACCATCCAGACCAAGGGTTTTTCCCAGGGTTAGATATTTCTCAAATTCCATGGTGTGAGCGGTGACAGCTACTAGCAAGACAAAAAAAGGCAAATACGAATCGAAACCTAAGAAATTTAGTGGAGCTGTACACAGGAAATTTTCGATCTTAACTTGCAGCATATTCTGTGTCTAAGCAATTTGTGCAATGCATCATTATCACAACCAAAATAACTATTAAAACATCGCAATTTTTGCTACCCAATTTGGTTGCGCAGGGATTCAACATAGACCTTTACCAACACTCTATTGACCCAGAGATGTGAGGTCTATGATCTTTCCCACAAGACCTATTGGCGAGCATGATTATCATGTGATTTTTATTCCGCATGACACGTTAAAGACTACCGGTGCACATTTCATCTCCCGGACAAGCCCCCAATTGTCACAACCCCCGGTTTTCCCCCAACCCGTGGGAAGCAACCTTCGATAATCTCTAAGCTTTCAAAATGTTTTCTCTCTAAAAGTCATTCAAAACCCCGCGAAGAAAACTGTCCCTGTGATCGCCAAAATCTTTTGTTTTCCAACCCCCCTTGCATAAGGCATTGAACAATAGCACAGGGTTCCGGGGGCTCATTCGCCAGATAAGTTTAAAAAGCTGTTTCTCTGTGCCTAATCACATTAACGGCAGTTTCACTTTTTTTGGGGGGGCCACATAAATATACAATTTCGTTTCACTCGATACGTTTTAAGAGTAATTTCTCTATAATTTAACTTCACTATGTGACACTCTCAAAAACTTTTTTGACGTCATTCAAAGTTGTTTACATCGCGCCGCGTAACGCAGAAGGTACATGTAAGCACGCAGAAACAGGGCCCATCGAAAACCAGACCTCCCACGATACATATTGGGGATTTTTCGCTGTGCTGCCCGAGGCCTACAATGGCAATGCAATGTTATTCATGACCGCTCGATATGATTATTCACAGGGCTTTCAAGTGACAGGGTATTCTGCAATTACTCCATTTTATGGACATACAATGATACACTTGAGATGCAGCAGCAGCCATTTTTTCGAAACACACCCTGTCGATGTCAGCATGGTTGGTCCCAGGGTTTGCGCACAATGTCAATGGAATGGACGTATCATCCTGTTTCAATTGGTAAATTTCTTAGTGAGTTTTCTGACTTTTTGGAGTCAATTGTATTGCACTCCGAACCACTTATTATAACGGGTGACTTAAAAAATTATCCCTCTGATCAAAATGCAATTAATTTTGTGGATATCCTTGAGTATTTTGATCTGCAACAACATGTGAGCCAACCCACTCATAGATTGGGACATGTACTTGATCTTATCGTTACCAGGAAAATGGAGATAATATTGTTAGTAATAATGTTTCGTTTTTAATGCTCATGTTGCGGATCATTTTGCTGTTAAATATTGCATAGGGTCTAGTAAGCCTCCGCTGACATCAAATGTAGGACATTTAGGAAATTGGGGTCAATTGTCATTGACTCATTTTGTGAGGACTTACGATCTTTTGACTTATGTAATCAGCCCCCTTTGAATCTGGGATGAACAGTTTACCCGTTACAGTCAAATACTAAAGGACATCTTGAAGTGGACCATCATGCACCACTGCAAACAAAGACGATGGTTATTCGACCTCGGATACCCTGGGGTCGATTCCACAAAGCCCTACGAGCGATCGTAAATCGAGTTACGAAGGATAACCCATTAGAGAGGTCCTATCCCACATAGGGCTTTAATGCATCAAAAGTCCTACGATTAATAGTAAGTTATGAAGAGTTTGGTGAAATCGACCCCTGGTTCAATAAAGATTTAGGGGAGGCTAAAAGACGGAGGAGGAAAGCTTAAAGGAAATTATGGAGACACTCCAAATTTGACATGGATTTGAAGTTTTACAAGAAACAGAAAAATGTCGCTACTAATCTAATGAATAAAGCTCAATGTGAATTTCACAAACACATAATTCATACTCATGGCAACGATCAAGAGAAACTGTTCAAGGTTACTAATTCCTTATTGGCTAAGAAGAAAAATATGTCCGAGGCGAGGCCGGAGTTCTCTACAATGTCAGCCAACCCGAGGTGAGGTTGAGACCAACGCAGTCTAACTCTCTCACATCATAAACTCCTGCCCAAGGCATGGCTGGAGTTTTCTGCCCAAGTCGGCCAACCGGTTGAAACCGACGCAGAACCATCTATTCCGCCGAAATCACCAGGAGAAGAAGCAGCATAGGGTGAAATATCATCAGACAGTGTATAGGTGTCAGCAACGAATACTAGCTTCCCTTAATACTCGGAGACGACATCATGAAAACGAAATTTCAATGTCCATGTAATATCACATGTAACAGAGATAAATAAAGTTTGATAAGAGCATGGAACATGTGAACGTTTCAGACCGTACCACAAATGACAAAGACATGCTTCTGTGGTTTTGGTGAGTATTTATTAGGCTGAAGGTGGGCTCATTTACATTTTCATCAATGGAGTAACTTTCCATTTTTCTTAAAGGGTAGATCAGACCATATTACGTGGGACAATAATACAGAGTCTTGACGACTAAGTAGAAATATAAATGTAAACATGTCCCACGTTGCGTGACTACTAACAAATTTGGGGAGAGAGCTTTTATGGTGGCTGGTCCCCAACTCTGGAAACAGCTACCACTATACCTGTATACCAGGCCATATTAGAAGTAATGCTAACTGTGATAGGTTTTAAACATGGCCTGAAGACGTTTTTAAAGGCTTTTAACTAAATGTTTGAAGTCATTTTTAAATTAGGAAACAGTATACTCTGGTAATGTTGTTTTTACTCTTGTTGTTGTTTTTATTCTAATAGATCAATTATTAATATTAGGTCCCCTATTAATGGTCGTAATGCAGTGCAGTGGCAGTATCCTTGATGTACCGGTCTTCGAGGGTGTAAGCATTTATTCCAAGTAAGACAAAAAGTTACATACAGAAGTAAACTGTTGGCACTGTAGTTTGTCTTGCGGTGGAGCACATACCGTACACAAAACAAATCAACTGATTGTGTGGTTATGGTGGTACAGCTTCACGTCGAATAGTAGTGACATATAGAATTATAAATTAGAAGGTCAAACCCTTGAAAACTGAATAACTCGAAAACAGGTACACTGACGACTAGACCCGTAAACAGGGCCCAGAAAAACCTTGTTACTCTCCAGGATATGAGAGTAGCAATGTATAACTGGGCCCTGTTTACGTTACGGGTCTAACTGACGACCACAGACACACTGAAAGTTAGTCCGAATAACTTGGACCCTAAAACATTTTAACATTTGGACATGATCTGGCGATAGAAGGGTCCAAGTACCTTGTTTGCATTTGAGTGGCAAGAGCTCCATTTTTCCTCTACCCCGAGTCAAAATCCTATGATTTCACCTCAAAACGATCCTAAAATGTCACATGCGGCCAGCTATGAACAAAGGTAGAATTGGAGATTCCAATAATGACAAGGTTTACTCACATTTTTTAAAGAAAAGATAATTTTTTCCCTAATTTCTTCCGGGTACCAGTGTACAATTAGAAAAACCGGTAACGGTTTACAAGCAGGTAAAAAGGTATAAAGCCTAAAGGGAATAAAAACAACTTAATAGTTTCTACTGTTCCAAATGATACTTTTTACTTTCAGCAAATGTTCCTGAACATTTGCTGAAAGTTGAAAATATCATCTTGGAACAGTTGAAACTATTAAGTTGTTTTTATTTTCTTTACAGGTATCGGACCTGCTTGTACACCGTTACCGAAATGAGAACCATAATTAAAAAGGGGCGCCCTTATATTGTTATTGGAATATCCTATTCTTCCTTGGTCCATAGCTGGCTGCATGAGACATTTTAGGATCGTTTTGGAGGTGAAATCACAGGATTTTGAGTCAGGGTAGAGGCAAAATGGAGCTCTTGCCACTCAAATGCAAACAAGGTACTTGGACCCTACTCTCGCCAGATCATGTCCAAATGTTAAAAAAGGCAATTTTTAGGGTCCAAGTTACGCCTACTTGGAGTCGGACTAGGCCTAACTGAAAGTTGGAACTCGTCCGGCAATTCCCAATTCCCGGGCTATGTGCACTTCAAGTTCAACTGATACATCCAGAAAACCCTAGGCTAAAGACTGAAAGTTCTCATTAGGACTTACCTTCGTTCCGTTGTATAAAATATCTGTGCAAAGAACTGGATCAAGGAGGATGGTCGCTGTTGCAGCTTTCTCGAGTCACACCGCGCCATTTGTTTTGTATGTACAACTTACGAGCGCCTCTTGAGGGCGGTATGTACCCTGTTAATTTGCGGCAGACCGTAAGTACACTAAATAGTGTCCCATTGACTTTAGTGTAAAATACCTCAACTTCACAGTTCAAAATAATATCTCATCCAGAGGTCTCTCAGTGTTTGGTGCAATAATGCAAAACGTAGTTTGGACCCTCATCTACATTATTCTTTTCAGTTTTTGGCTTGGTAACCGATCATTTTTTTTGCTAATTGCCCCAAGAAAAAAACACCCCCAAAATGTAAATTTTCCCAAACCAACTTGCTGCAGGTTTTCATGAAGCAATCCTCCACGTTCAAAACAATACAGGGCCACGTTTTAAGCCAAAATTTCTCAAGTCTCCACAACAGGCTGAAGCACTGAACCCCCAGGTTGTGATAACCCGTCATAATTACACAATATATTAACTGCACGACCACCCAAATTGCATATTTTAAAAACATTTGAGGTACACAGAATATAATAATCAGCTCGGCGCACTGATTTTGGAGCTATTTAATGTGGTGCAATGGATACGGTGGACCACACCAAAGATTAAAATGCGCAAGGGCGCCCCTTTTTATTAGTGGTTCTCATTTCCGACCGACCCATATTTTTTGCCGCCGACCCTGTCCAGAATGACATAATATAAATTCAAGAAAAAAAGAAGAAGAAATTTCCAGATTTCTCGTAGACAATTTTGTCAATAGGCCTACATTTTTAAAGTTTCTACATGTATCACAGAAAAAAAGAAGAAGCATATTCAAACGAGATTACATTGAATACAATGAACATTTCTTTAGGTTTTTGTGTATTCAGCCAGATTTTATTTCCACCAAACTTTTTTTGTCCGACCGACCGACCCTCCCTCAAATTGACAAAGAAATGAGAACCACAGTTTTAAAAAGGGGCGCCCTAAAGCATAATGTAGTTGCACTATTGGAGTTGTTGGAAACAAATCCAACGAACGAACAAAGAAAGATTCCTATTTCAAATTGCCTGAATAAGGGCTCAAGTTTAGCGCTTACCCCAGGCGCCGTTTCTTCTATATACGCCGCTGTGTAACGTAGGTGTACATAGGCCTAATTAATCATTTCTTTCATGCATTTCAAGGAATAATGAGTGATAAACTTGCTGCAGGCGCGGCTCTACGGGGGGGGGGGGGGGCTGTAGCCCCCCCAACAAAAAATGGCAGGGGGAAAAAAAATTCTTGAAAATACTGGATTTTTTCAGTTATTATTAAGCGCCAATTGCATTAAAAACGCGTTGTGTGGCCTATAATGTGCATGTTTTTCGACCGCTAATAAGACATAGAAGAAGCAAGTGTTAGAAGAACCCAAAATATTGGGTCTTCTAGCCCCCCCCCAAAAAAAAAATTATGGCTCTTCTAGCCCCCCACAAATTTTGGCTCTTGAACCGCGCCTGACTTGCTGATTTCAATAAAACATTAATTTTTTTTAATTGGCGGCTATTTCAAGAATGGTCAAAGTCGCTCCAAAAAATAAAGTAAATAAATGAGAGAGTTCTGAGAGACACTAATGCAGGGATTAATAGAGCACTGGACCTGACTGGACTGTGGGCTTCTAATTGTGACAATTGTTTATGCAATTGGGTGAGAAAGTGGGTCTATTTAAAGGTACGTAGTATCATACTTTGGTTTTTGTCAAAGAAATACAGATTCGTGGGCAAAAATATCAAGGAAAATACAGTAAAGGTAATCTTTGAAAAATTCAGTCTGATACGGTGCCCACTTATTGAGAAAACAGCGAAAAACGGCCACAGTATTTCTTAAGTGTTTTCTCTTTTATTGTTGATCTTTTCAAAGATCAAAAAGATTTTCGGTCGTTGTTTTACTGATTTCTGGATAAATACACCATTTCAGGCGGAAAAAAATTTTAACAGCATGTTTCTACCAGCACCATCTTCATACCCTGTAAGTTGTACGTAAATCTGTGAACATTTCTGTGTTGGTCTCTTACCAAAGTATGATACAACCTTTAAGCCGCTTTGCAGAGTTTTTTTTTTTTTTTAATGGCTTCTTTGACTGGAGTGAACCATACCGTGTTTAAGGGGTGGTCAGCTGAGGATGAGAATATCTCAAAAATCCAATGGTCAACCCACCATAAAATGAAAAGAAAATGAAAGGTGACATGTTCAACATCATTTTTCTGTGCAACCTGAACACCTGTGAGAGTTCGAGTATTTTTAAATGATTTTTTAAGAATTAGGAGTTATCACTGTTGTCTATGGGAGTTCATTTACATGTACTTGGGTGCAACCTTGGCTTACCGGTATCTAGTCTTGGTTACAAGACGTTCTTAGCTAACAGTCCAAGTGCCGCACATGCACACGCTCACGTACACTGTGACCATCCATCGTACCAGTGTTTCCCCTGCCTATTAAATTGTGAGGCGGTCCGCCTCACGGTTTTTGGGGACCGCCTCGCACATTTTTTGCCAACACTGCCGCCTCACGCTCACAGAAACAAAAATAATATTTTTTTATTACACAATAAGCTGATAATCACAGATATGTTTAAAAATCTTTATAAAAACACAAACATTTACACTTAAAAGCGGAAGATGAAAGCGCTTTTTCCATTCCGAAGCTCTAAAAAACGAAACGTAACACTCGCACAGCGAGTATGCATGTACGGCCGAGCGGCACACACAACGGGTACGGCCGGGCGACACAGCTCACACAACGGCCGACATAATCTCCACCGCACGATGCACAGTGCCTATACAGCGAACACGCGGTCTTGTATACATTCTCACGAAATAGACTGATATGCCTTCACTGGTTCGCGCGCGGCTCCCTGCATAAATAATGTATGCACTATCGTGAGGCTGTAACCAGCGTTCCGTTCGTTACACACACACGTGCATGGTGCATTTGAGATCAGCGGTGTTTGGTGGACTTTATCGAATGTTTTTGAACAAATAAATGGCCGCAGAGGAATTCTTTTCGACATTGATTTTCACATTTTTACATCAAATTCGCTAGGAATGGAAATCCTGGCGATCCACGCACGGTGCATGGCTGCTCATTTTGCTTGCGCCAAAAACTCGCCACTGAGAGAATCCTTAGGATGGTGATTGGTGAATTACCGGTAAATCACGCTGAGTTAACGCACCTCCATGGTTAACGTAAGCAAGTTTTGTTAGCTACTGTTTTCGTACATGTTTTCTCGAAAAGTTGTGGGCGAATAACAAAAATGCACAAAGAATGTACAAGCATAACGGATCAGAAAACAAATTGTTTATGATCTAGGAGTAGAGGTACAATGTAGGTGCCGCAATGTTTCACCAAAAAGTCACCTATGATATTGATAGTTGTTCTCAAAACCCATAGCGTTACGGCACCCCGAAAAGTGCTAGACTCACCGTGATGGAGCCTTATCGTTCTCGCATAGCCTACATTTTTCAAACATGTTTGGCCGACCAGACTTAAAGGTTACGAGGTGTGTCAATTCATTATTTGGTGTTTAAAATTCAATTTGTGATCAAGATTAAATTGTAGGCCCCTAAACACTACCTAAAGGTAAATAATAATATTCCATATGTGGACTTGTTCTTGTTTTCATTTATTTGTATCATTCTTATAAAAAAAAATTTTTTAAATCAACAATTTTTTTTAAAACAAGAATATAGGATCAGTGTTAAAAACCAATTCAAAACAAAAGCAAACATTACATGATGTAGGTATATAAACTGAGTTCTTAAGAAGTGGGCCCCGGACGTCGCGCGGTAAGGGCTTCGCGCGTCGTTGCGCCGGCTCCATACTCAGCAAAATTTCAATTACCACCTCACGGCTACCAGCAACCCAGGGGAAACACTGCATCGTACGAAAAGAACTTAAGCGGCTGGTACTCGCCAGAGAGGGCGCTGTTGTAATACTATATAATTTTAAAGGCACTCTAAACATTAAAGGGCTCCAAAAACTGTCCTGGAAAATCATTATTTTTTTTAAAAGAAACCTCACTGAGGTGATCTCGTTCATTAGAGCTCCGTCTCATGGCTCAAGTTACAGTGTGCAGTGAAGAAAAAGCATTATTGTGTAACAGTTCGTGCTATTAAGGGTCATATGGGCGATGAGTAGGCCTATGAGTTATCGTCCAAAATAATGGTTTATAAACATAGAAAATGATATTTCTTTTGGGTAGGCTACTGTTTCAAAATTAAATCATTAAAAAAGAAAAGACGACACGCCGGAGTGACTTTACGACAGTCACTTCAGTCAATTTATTATATTTATTATATTCCTTGCCACCGTCAATACATTTGACATGGTCGAGTGGTTCGGGATGCGACTTTGTATTGCAATGACCCGGGTTCGAGGCCTGGTGATATTTCAGAAATTTTTCTTAATGTTTTACTCCAGTCAATTGTATGCTATGGATAGTAAACTATTTGCATCGCTGTATTGTCTCGGGCTCTGGATTCTATGGATTGAGATATGGGTAGAAATGATTTGGGTGTAGAAACCAGCCCTACAGCAACGATGCTTCCAAAAGGGGGTGGGTGGGCGGGGCAAAAGGGGAAAATCACCCCTGTAATCCAAAGGCGCGCGGCGTGTACATCACAGCTTCCGCTTCCACCTCATCCCCAGAATCTACAGAATCGCGACTGATATATCATCAGTCGCCCTCAACGTTCACATCGATGCAAATAGTAAACTATTTGCATCGCTGTATTGTCTCGGGCTCTGGATTCTATGGATTGAGATATGGGTAGAAATGATTTTGGTTCCGGGCACCTGCCGAACCGCGCATCTCCTCCAAGTAAAACTCTCCCTAAACCACCCCATCTCTCACTCCCATACCTTAACCGCCCCCTTTCTGATAACTTCTGCAAAACCTGCCACTATTTCGTCCACCGTTGTCTCATCTCTTGCCATTTGGGCTCTTGACCCCGTATCCGATTTTATAGACCTGTCTGAACTCCAGTAAGGAAATGAATTGGAAAGCCAGAAGGGCTCTGGAGCCACGGACCAAAGGGCGATAGAAATCCCAGCAAAGCCCGCTGCTGAACACCTTCCACTACCGTTAAGGTTATAACCGCACTGTGAGGCACTAGAACTGCGACGCGAGGCCTCGTTACGTCGTTAATGTGGCACAGCTGCACCCCAGGTTCGGGGCGCCGCTCTCTGCTCTGCTCCGCGGCCCTAGAAGCTTCAAGGTGGAGGTTAAGTGCCTGCCTATAAGTGCTCCCAGGGCGTGGCAGCCCTTGTCCAAAGAACCTGACAATGCAGTTTGAAACCGAATATCGGGGCTGCCTCACGACAAAGACTTTGTTCACTAAGCAACTGGCGCGGGGCATCCGGAAAGTTGAAGCTCCTGAAAACGTGTCAAAGCATCCTCGCGGGCCAGATCCACAACCCTGATTTAAGCCTGTTGCCCCATATGCCTACAATTCCGAGGGGAACCCAATTATTCAACTGAAATGAGGCTTGGGTCCGCTGCCTTAGCGAAGGCAAAGCTGTCTGACTCCCAAATCTCACCGACCAACCATCGCGCCCGCCAGAGAAAAAGTCCATTGTACCTCCTGGTAAGACGAGCGCCCTGGCCTGCTCCAACTGAGTAGCTTCATTTATTTTTTGACCCGCTTCGATGATTGGAATTTTTTTTTCTCTCTGGTGTTTGGATACCCTGGATGTCCGAAATCGAGTACAAAGAGGACAAAGTATGCCATACGGTCCTCCTACATGAGCCCACTGTGCCCGCTACCGTTACCAGGCATGATTGACGCTAGCCATCTTGAAAACTTTGTCTCCCCCACTAGGCCATCCAAGGACATCATAACGGGATCGGGTCTTCCCTCTTGAGCCTCGGTCTATTGACGATGTCAACCGGGGCTTCCACCTTCAGTAACATTGGCAGCAGGGGGGCACGTTCGAGCAAGTGCATCCCAGCTTGATCAAACAAACAGCCCCGTACCTGCTATTGTTTGGGCAAGCGCCCAAAATTTTGGACCAGCCTCTCCAGACTGGCCTTTCGTTCGTGCAAACTGCACGTATAGTAGAAGAAACCCACATGCGTTAGACTTCAAGTACTACTTACCGCCCAGTTCCTCCTGCGAAGAGGCCACCCCAAAGACGGTATGAGCCGAGAGCCAGCCCTCGACAAAAATTACCTCGAGGGAGCGTCAGTCGGATTAGGCCTACTGCTAAACGGCACCCACAAGTGAAATTCCTCTCCGCTGCAGGCACGCATGAGAAGCTAGGCCTCAATTCACTCGCAAACATGACCGACCTCGCTTGGAGACCTGATCCCGCGTGGCGTTATATCTCCGAATCCGCTAGCGCATCCACCTCTCTGCTCAAAAGACGGCGCACCACAGGGAGCACGAAGTGAAGGGAGCCTCTTTGCAGCGTATGACCCCCGTGAACGAGTAAAACCAAAGCTTAATGCCTCTTGGCCCCAACCGTGAATAGGCGACGGCAGCACTCCACTCTATATCTGTAACTCGATGCATCCAAGGTGAGCCGCATTGTTGAGCGGAAGTTCCTGTCCCCAACCGATTGGCCCCGAATCAGCGGAACCAAAGTGGGACCATCAAGGTAGGAAGTGAAAACGCCACACAACCCAAACCGTGAGAACCACTCCGGTCCCTGAAACGACCAAGCATTGCCCTCAAAAGAACTCCGCTAGCACCGACAAGATGTCCTCCCTTACCTGGCGAATATAACATTCTTCGTATCAGCCCATCGGATGCCCATAAAGAGCAAGAATTGAGGCGTAGCAACTGACCCAAAAGGTGCAGGCCGGCCGTCGATGTCCTCTCCTCACGTCAATGAAATGGCCCAATTATAAGGCCAGTGACACTCCCGTCTTCTTCGGCACTGGCTGAACCCTCCGGAAGTGAATGAAATAGAATGCAAGTCGTCGCCCAGGA
Source organism: Astropecten irregularis (assembly GCA_963971285.1). Taxonomy (NCBI): domain Eukaryota; kingdom Metazoa; phylum Echinodermata; class Asteroidea; order Paxillosida; family Astropectinidae; genus Astropecten; species Astropecten irregularis. The sequence goes on from OZ020259.1 coordinate 9,161,196, forward strand.
GCCTACACCTTGAACCCCTATTGGCTTCCGTTGTAAACGGCAATCAAACGAGAATTCCGCATGTGTTCCACTGCTCTTCTTCATGGGTTCCACTGCTCTTCCGCACGGACAAATGGCGAGATCCAGCTGCCAAGCAAATAGAAGCGCTGCTTGGGGCAGAACAACATCACACAGGGTGTGCGTCCATTCGGACCCTCGAGGAGTCCCTACCCCGAGGTTTGTGTCCCTAGAGAAGCACCAATATGGGCGTTGTGGCCCCACTGATAAACATTCGTGCATGCTAGGGTTTGGCACTCCATATCAAGCCCCAGCTATCCTACAGAAGCATATTATTAACAGCCCTGCAATTGTTTAAATAATAAGGGCACAAACAAACTACCCGCCAATGCGAGGGCGCGCTTTGGAACGGCCTTGTCGGACTGCCTTGTCAAGGCTCCTGATCTGATTCCCCTTCCGCATCACGCACCGTGCCCTAACCCAGTCAAAAACGTATCCCAAGCCTCCCATCAGTACTCGCGCAACGGAGCCGCCCATCCCGACCCATTCTGGGCCGTAAAAGCCAAGACTCGGATTTAGTCCAACCTGGCGATAGCTACCCTCCCGGGGGATATGTCTGCCCATGAGCTATCCCCTGCTCCGGCTGTAAGGTAAGAACTGCAAAACATTGGCGGACAACTGCTCCCACGAAGTATTGACTGCATGGCAGCGGGGCATATGGACTGGGCAACGGGAAAGAGAACAAAACAGTGGTAAAAACCACATCAAAAAACCACAAGAGTTCAACACGTCTTATAGCATTCTGTTTTATTATATATAGTGTTTCCTTGCTGGAACACCTCCACACCGCCCCTTGATGGGCTCTTCCGGGCCCCGGCGTAGCCCGTCTTACCGTAAAGGGTTCTCTCCCTTCTGGAATTTCGGGCTTTCCCGATAAAAGTGAGGCATTCGTCACCGTTATGTTTGCCCCAATACTCTTTTCATTTTTCCTTCTGCTTTTATACGTTAACACTTAGACTATTTGAATGGACTAGCAAACCCTTCGCGGGGCTTTCTCCCTCTCCTCCTGATTTGACTAGAACTGTCCCATGTCAGCAAACATTCCCCCTCCCTTCAGATACTGGTTGTGCCTGTCCCATAATAAGCCATTATTATCTGGCCGCTTAATTTATCTTCTTCTCCTGATAGGGCCCGCCTCATAAAAACCCTCATCCTTCTCAGGGAACCCCCTTTGATTGCCTCATATCGGCAAGCCTCATCTTTCCCTGCTAGTGTCACATCGGCAAGCCTCTATCTTATATAGGGGCTTTTCCCCTCTCCTGCCTGTCTCGCATCAACTATAGCTGCAAGTTAAAGGGGCTTTCACCATCTCCTGCCTGGCTGCCATCAGCCAACAACATCCTCATAGGGGCTTTTCCTCTCCCCGGCTTGCCTTACTTCAGCAAGCTTCACTCTAAATGGGGCTTTTCCCCTCTCCTGCTTGTCTCACATCAGCAAGCTTCACTCTTATGGGGCCCGACCCCTCTCCTGCTTGTTTTACTTCAGCAAGCATTCACTCTTATGGGGCTTTTCCCCTCTCCTGCTTGTCTCACATCAGCAAGCTTCACTCTTATGGGGCCCGTCCCCTCTCCTGCTTGTCTTACCTCAGCAAGCATTCACTCTTATGGGGCTTTTCCCCTCTCCTGCTTGTCTCACATCGGCAAGCTTCACTCTATGGGGCCCGTCCCCTCTCCTGCTTGTCTTACCTCAGCAAGCATTCACTCTTATGGGGCTTTTCCCCTTTCTTGCTTGCCTAACTTCAGCAAGCTAGACTCAATAAAGGCTGCATGTGTCTGACCTACATGACCGCCCGAAAAAATGTAATGTTGGGGCCTAGCCCCCCTCTCTGGGTATAGATTGGGCATGACACGCACACCGACAAAGGCCATCACTTCCTGCAAGCAAGTTTGCGATTCATTAGAATTCGATTGGGTTTCCCCACACCCTGAACACAACTTCAGGGGCGCATCCTGCAAAACGTGGGCTTTCTCCTCCTTCCCTTTGTTGGGCAGGGCTTGTCCCGTACCAACGCTTATTATCATAAGTATGAGGCCATATTCCCCACATTTTGGGCATCCCATTTTAAGAGCCTATTAACCTCATTTTCAAACGCCTGACCTAAACTACCTCCCTGATATAAACGACTGCTTCTACCCAGGAAAAACGGACTGCTGCCGACTTATTAAATACATAATATAGAATACGTGTATACCGAATATACTCACGACAGAGTCAGGGCCCATATATACCACATTTCCCCTAATTTATCATGATTGCCAATGATTGATTGATTTCCCCATCGGGCTATAGCAAGGATCGCAGAGGTCGTGACCCCAAACGATCTAGACCCAAAACCCAAGACCCATCCTTGAACTCCTCCAGGCGGAGGTTTTCCCCCTCCCCTAGGCGGGAGCCAACAAGAACATTTTCCACTGCGCGGGTTTTTTTCCGATCAAACCGGGCATTTCCCTACCGACAATCTGTCTATGGTTTCCATTTTATTTTGGCGCAAACAACACATAACAGGCCCACTATAACAGAGTAGCGCCTAGGAAAAGGTGCGAGCGGGCCAAATATAAACACCACAAGCAGACTTGGGATTTTAAAAATGCTTCGAATGGAAAAAAGCCGCTATCATTGACGTTCTCATGCCACGTTAAGGGCTGCGTTTGATGCAACTTGTCCATGTAAAACCCCATAAATGTATATATGGCCGAGATTTCCCCCTTTCCCCCTTGTTCTAAATGCATGAGAAGACACTGAGTTTCTGTATGGGTCCTGCACCTTAATTGTGAATAAATCCCACTGCCAAACCATCTAAGGTTAAAAGGATAGTCGGGGACCCTTAGACAAACTTAGCCTTGAATCCGAGCATACATTCCCAAACGCCACCGGATCTGAGCGCGATCACAACCCTTTCACAGAGTGCAAAAAAAAAAAAAAAAAAAAAAAAAAAAAAAAAAAACGACCGCCATGATGACGGCACAAAATACCTGAATCTCAAAGGATCTCACTGATACACTGTACTTCAATCCACAGCCCTTCAAGGCTAGATGTACCCTTATGCTCTTTGCACTGTTCATACAACAGAGCTTTTCCCCAACAGCTGTTTCTAGCGCGTTGGGGCTTCTCCCCGCGCATAACCCATGCATGCTCTCAAATCACAGCCATTCACAAACCATGCATCTTTGAGAGTCTTTGTACCGTCCATACCACAGAGCCGAACCAGGGCTTTTCCCCTACGGCTTCTCCGATGTTAGGGGCTTTTCCCCTGCGCTAAACCTCATATTCTAGCCACATCTATTCACGGCTATAGCTGTCCCTTCATGCTCTTTGAGCCTTTGTACCGTTCGTACAACCATGGAGGAAGGAACAACGGAGCCGAACCAGGGCTTTTCCCCTACGGCTGTCTCTGGCTAGGGGCTTCCTCCTGCGCAAAATCTCATATTCTCAGGCCACACACATTCACGGCTATAGCTGTCCCCTCATGTTCTTTGAGTCTTTGCACCGTTCATACAACAGACGAACCGGGCCTTCCCCCCTGCGGCTGTTCCTAGCGCGTTGGGGCTTTTCTCCTGCACATAAACTGGTATTCTCGAGCCACAGTCATTCACGGCTAACCGCACCGTCATGCTCTTTGAGTCTTTGCACCTCTCGTACAGTATACATGTAGTGGCACCGGGGATTTCCCCCTACGACTGTTTGTAGTATGTTAGAGATTTCCCCCTGTGTAATACCTCATGCCATATTGAGCCAACGATTATTTTTACTGGCCCGAAGCCATACTTTAAACCTCCACCCTTCTTCCCTCAGTCTCTTGAATCACAGTCATAAACACGCCCTATTTGTTTCCTGATTGCCGCATCTTGGGCGCGCAAAAAGGGCAGTAAACCTGGACGGCCGCTCGATCCAGAAACCCCTGAGAAGAATTTGAGTATGGCGTGCATGGCACTCCCGTTGCCATCTGAATCTGCTGGGGCCGGCACCTATAGGTCCTTGCGTCCTTGCTGGGATGAACCTTTCCGAGTCTTAAAGGGGGGACTCGTTCTCATTTCCCTCGTGTGGGCCCCCGATTGGGGCAAAGGTTAGAGCGAGTCCGTGCCACGCCTTCCTCCGAACCCCACACGTAGGGACACACATCATCCCAACCGCCCTGGACGCAAATTCTGAAAACATGAATTTCATCTGCTGTCTGGAGTACAGAGAGAGACCTTTCCATGGAGCACTGACCGGCTCGCCGACATCGCCACGGGCCCCAGCGTCCTCCTATTAAAAAGGATCATATAAGGCATTCAACAAATTGATTAAACCAGGCAGTAACACGAACAACACAAAACCCGAAATAATGTGAAAAGGGGCATGTGTGTCCACCAATATACATGCATACACACCTATGCCTACCACCCATAAATGCGAACATTTTATGCGTATAATTCATATACGAAACTCCTGAAATTATGCCTCGGTCGCGATGCCGCATTAAATATATGCCTAATATATTATGTTTATATTATCCCTTTTTTTCTTGTAATTTGTTCTTGTTAATAATCGTTGCCCTTTGATGTACCTTTTAACAATGACTTTAAAAATGTGTATTTTTATTTGTTCTTAATACTTTTTTATAATTTTAATTTAATGTTTTTTTAACTGTAAATCATGTAGCAAACCATTTTGAATTGAATTGAATGCCTGCACCCTTATATAAATATTCATAATAGGGGACCTAGGGTTCGTTCAGTATAAGCCCTAAATGTCCACTTTACAATGCCTGAGGCTAGACCGACTCAAGAGGAAGATAACACTTTCTCTGCTCTGTACACAACCAACCCACCGATATCTATAAACACAAAAGGCTAGAACGGTACCATGTACGCCTTTCCAATGAGCCCAAAATATCTACTGTGTACTCTGTTCATACCACTTCACATTACGTAATCGTCTTCTGAGCCGGGTTCCCCTTGGTAGAGCGCCTGTACGGTATTCAGGAGGTCGCCGGTTCGAATCCCGCTCCAGTCAATTTTTCTTTGTTCACTTTTCAATGACTTAAAATAACTCAGTCAGTTTCCCTTGTGGTTATTTCACGAATACTTTACTAATCTATTATAATCAGTATTAAACTGCCATCATCCTCTAGAACGCCCTTGGTAAATGAAAAAAAAAGGGACTGACCTCTACGTCATTGCATAATGTATGCGTTCTGATCCTCAGTGAACTGGTCCATTGAATGCGTAATCTGACACAATGGCCACTCCATTATGTGGCGGAATGCTCCTGACCTGAAAGGCATGGGCGTGGACCGCACCCTAAATGCGCTGCGCTTTGTGACACAATATCACAATACTGCAATTGCGCTGAACCACTCACCCGTGCAGGGTCTCATACCCAATGCAATATGCACCCAGCCGGCCCCGCCTGGCCACTTCCCCCTTGGCTGAATTTCCGACAATCTTCGATTTACACGATTACCCATGGAAGATTTCCAACATTTTTTTTAATTATAAATCCTGTAGGCCTATATACCAACAAACTCAGTCGGTGTCAATGGACACTCATGAACCTCCCTTATATTATGTATTAGGGGCGGGGCCAAAGATCCCGATCGCCGAAGAACCTTGAATTCTCCTCATTTAAACAGGATAAAACGCCATTACCTTGCATTTCCCGAGCTCTAAGGGTTAAACGAACACCTTTCTATCAACTGTACCATATCACCTTCCTATTTCTGGAGGGAATCCATTGCTTTCTGGGGAAATGAAGGACCTTTGTGCTGACCCAGCAAACGGCACACCCAGCTGCGGGGGCTACAGAATCGCGACTGATATATCATCAGTCGCCCTCAACGTTCACATCGATGCAAATAGTTTTAGAAACTGCGGGGATGCCACCAACGCTTGTGGCTCGGTGGGATAAGCGATGGTACCACCGCTCAGACTTCCGGCAGTCTGGGTTCGATTCTCCGATCCTGACTCTGATAATGAATGGAACATGGCATGAGCGGACCCTGGCACCGCGATGGTCCAGGGGCCGCCTTGTTTCTCCCTCTTAGTCCTTCAGAGCTTTGCATGTCAGGCTAAGGTCTCAATGGTGGGGAGGATATGCAGTAGTCGGCTTGCCAGTAAGCCTATGGGTACTATATGGGAGCCGGTAAGCCGGGTGAAAGAATCCCGGTGAATCGCGTGCCCCTGAACGCCTGACGGTCTGCTTACCTTTTGCTATTTGTTTGTTTGTAATGTCAGGAGGAACAGTGTAATATTGTACCTGTCTCCATGAGTGTGTTTAGCATTTACAAAAAATGAGGGGGTGTTACCCGGTTCCCGGTACCCAGCGTTTGGACTTTCACCGTTGAGCTGTTCGCATTAATTCAGGCCCTAATATCCCTTTCCTTTTCATTTTTTTTTAGTCTGGCACTGCAATAAATTTACCAGTTTTAGGGATAGTTTTCTTTGGATGGAATTATTTCAATCACTTTAGTCATTAACCTATAATAGCAAATTGAATGGATGTCTTAGAACTGAAGAGTATTTTTTAAATAATTTTTGTTCTTCAAAATTTGCCATTTTGGAAATAGATGTTTGGGGGAAAATTGTATTTTGCTGATCTGCAGTACACCCTTATCAAGTAATTCAAAGTAATTCAACCTCACATAAAAATGTAATAGGCCTATGGACTCTAAAAATTGTCCCGAAATTAGTCCACTTGTTAATTAATGCACGCGTGCATTGCACGGCTAAGTACAGTATCATACCCAAAGACAACCGTGCAATAGCTAATTAAAAAAACATTAGGGCGCCCTTTCTATTACTGTGGTTCTCATTTCCGACCGACCCATATTTTGGGCTCCGACCGAAGAAAAAAAACACCTTATTTGTTGCCGCCGACCCTGTCAAGAATGACATAATCTAAATTTAATTTTAAAAAATTGAAATCCAAAATTTCCGGAGATAAATTTTGCCAATAGGCCTACATTTTTATACTTTCTCTCTCACAGAAATAATAAAAAAAAAATTCAAACTAGATTACAGTGAAAACAGTGAACATTTCTCATCATTTTCTTTAGGTTTTTGTGTATTTAAACAGATTTTTTTTCCCCACCAAACTTTGTTTTTTTTTTTCGACCGACTGACCCTCCCTCAAGGTGAAAAAGAAATGAGAACCACAGTTATAAAAAGGGGCGCCCTAATAGTGTCCCATTGACTTTAGTGTAAAATACCTCAACTTCACAGTTCACAAAATCTTATTCAGTGAGTCCATCACTCCACAAGCCCTACCAATCCGATTGTTGACTTCATGATAACAGCTCACGCGGAGAAACGGATATCACTGCCGAGCCTAGTGAACCTTTCCACCAATTCCACATTACAGGTGGAATGACTATTGAAGCGCATCCCAAAGAGTCATCGAAGACCTATCTTGATTTTTACCCATACAAGACACCCCAGAGGCTCCAACTCGGAGCTCAGTGTCTCAAGAGTGTCCGTGCAAATGTAAAAGCAGCTCCAGTCTCCGGTCTCCGCGGTAACGGCATCATATAGGCAAACTCGTACTAATCCTCCACCATTCTCCCCATAGCCCAGTCCATAAAGACTAGTATTGAAAAGTGTGGGAGCATGTATCCCTTTTTGACATTCGCGTCATATTGTTGGCGTGCGTTCGCGGGCCCCGTGTATACCCCTCTTTGACCGGTGGCCAAAACAGCTACGTGTTGTTCTTTCAAGACTTGCTACAGAAGGCCCCTCTGTATAGCTTTCATCTGATGGGCCGGGAACTCAGTGGAATTGGATGCAGCCTTTTCGCCTTCTGGGGAGGGGGGGGGACTGACTTTTGTTTAGGGAGTGGCCTGGCTTCATTGTGTAAAACTGTCTTTCTGCTACAATTCCTCTCAGTGATCTCCTCTCGGAGTGGTCTCTCTTGCCCCGATAACATTCGGTTCTGCACTGGACCCCTTGAACAACATCCTCGGCGGTTGCATTGCGGCGAACCTCTTTACCTGACTCTCCCATCCATCAACCAAAGATTATACAGCGCTACGCGCAAGATAGATAACTGACCATAGGGCGCGTGGTGATCGGTATGGAGGCCGCCATTCTCCATACAAATTATACACGATGCGCCATTTTGGTGTGCAACTGGTGAGTAGTTTGTAAGACATATGGAGGCCTGGACGCTTTATCAACGAAAAGGGGAGTGTAAGACAAACTTTTGCCGACCGGATTCGATTAAAACCTATTGTCTATTGTAAATAGAAATATTTGACATTGGTGTGAAGCAGCTGAATATGAAAACGGCGATTTTTTGTGGTTTCCTGGACCTACTTTTGCAAGTACTGCACACATCGCTCCGTACGTGGAGCGCCCGCCCAACACCAGAATGGCGCCAGAATGGCGCCCATGACGACTACACGTTTCAGGGAGAGTCCCCCATCTTGTGCGTAGCGCTATATAATCTTTGCCCTCATCAACCATGAACCATGGCCATAAACTGGGTATGAGGAGGATGTCATGAGTCACGACACTGTCTCCAAACAGCCTTTGTTAGGCCCCCTCGACGACCCCTTTCTTTAATCAGTATGTGAGCAGGCTCTCGAGACAGAGTGCATTTTATGCTCGGAGATTCACAAGAATCTCCTTGACTATCGCACCAGATGGCACTCTAATCTCGAGGTTCAGAACGACGTCTTTCGGCCTGCCGCTAGTGTTCCTTACAACCTCCTTTACTTTCACTTGGTCTTGTGCGCTTCCCTTCGCCTGATGTTTGTGATACGTCCCTCGATCAATTTTTCAAGCCCACCTTCCTCATGATTGCAAACCTAATACAGACAATCCCCGATAACCGCCTGTTTATCATCATAAAATGTCAGATTTTTATAACAATGCAAATTATGGCAAAACAGGAAATTTACAGTGATTTTCCAACTGCAAATCGTCCGCGAATGGTAACTCCGTTTCCACAAAGTGTTGCAGACTGGGTGTGGTTCAGTCAGGCAATCAAAAAGATTATATTGTGCTATGTCGGCAACGTTGTCAAATCAGTGAGCGTGTTTGTATCACAACCCGCGGCACTGGCATTAGCCTTGATCAAGGCTATGAAGCTGTTCCCGGCGAGCGATCTGGGGCACCCGGCCGTACTGTCCCCGTACCGTACGTACCGCGTACCAAGCCAGCTAGCTGCACGGATACGTACCGTGCATACGTACACGCATACGTACAGTATCCGCACCCAGTTGAGGCTGGATCATAGCCTTGACGCAACCGTCAGTCTTTTCTTATGTGTTTCTTTACATTTTCGGCCAATATTGGCCGAAGATTTTTTATGTGCATATATAAAACGGTATCCAATCAAACTCCGTGATCTTTGACCGGATATGCATATTCATGAGCTTTTCACTGTGTGTAGGCCTACGCGTGTAACACATGACGATAGTACGGCATGTCAGTACATGTATATTGTAGTGTATACAAAACAATGGCGGTGTCGCGGACTCGACTCGTTCGTTATCCGGGAAGTAAATGTATAAAGTCTCAACTCTGGCGTTGATAAGTTACAAATTGAGGATTTTCCACTTGAGGAGCGGACTGCCCTTCAGTACTTTCCTGAAGGACACGATGATTTGGTAAATTTGCCGACCAGATTCCGGAAATCTCAGCGCCATAAGATTGTGCAGTACTTATAAATATTCATTTTTCTCGACAGCCGTTATCCAATGAGAGAAGACTATTTACCATAGCGGCTATAATTATCATATCGAGCAAATCGCGCTTGCGTCAAGGCTATGATCCTGGCTGAACCAGGGCCGGCGGTTACTGTACGTATGCGTGTCGTGTGGGTGCATGCATGATACATCCGTACAGCTCAGCTAGCTCGGTACGTACCGCGGGGCCGGGTGCCCCGTACTGATCGCTCGCCAAACAGCTTCATAGCCTTGGTCAAGGCTACACTGGCATTTGTGTGCACGTGTCTGGTCGGTGAAGAAAGTGCGTGATGGGACATTATCAACAGAAAATGTTTCGCGTCATGCGGCGGTTAGCTTCAAGCGGGATTTGGGGAGAACCTTATCGTGTATTAATCTTTCTTTTTTGGGCGTCCTGAAATTTTATAATTAATGAGTATAAGAAGTCAGTTGTTGCAAATACCGTTCTTTTATTAACAAACAATTCCGCACCTGTTTGATATGGGTGACAAAGTGTTGTAAAACATTCATCTTCTTCACACAATTATATGAACAAAATGTTTGCAAAGTGTGCAGTTCTCCACTCCATTATTGTTTGCTTTGTTTAAATAACATTAAACAATTTATTTGATTGTATAGTAACTTTCTGTACAATTTGTGGTTTTATTTCTTTGCTACATTTACATTGATGGTTTCCCATTGTTTGCACTATCTTGGCAAAAGCTGTGGATGTGATGGTGAAAACCAGTATATAATTTCCCATATGGGTACCAATGCAAAACGGCGATTTCAAATAATTAATTTTTAAAAATAACTTATTTCTGAAGCAACCAAGCAATAAACAAAAATAAAGCTTCAATCTTCAATTTTCATTTATAGTTTAACCAATGATTAGGGTGAACATTCCATATATAAAAGCCCTTCTGTCAAATGGACTGGCACCATACTGAAGAAATAGTCCTCCACTCTATGACTTTATGAGTTGATTTCATCAAAATGGCACTTTTTGTCTTAGAAAGAAATGGAATGGTCTAAATAAAGCAATGAACAAGATGTTGGCCCAAACCATTATTGCTGGATCTTCAGTATAAACAATAATGGGACGACAACCTTCGTAAAAGTAAATGGTTGATGTCTGTTGACCTCCATGAAGACCATGATAGTATAAACGCATTCAATTGTTCGGTGCCATGAAAACTGATTCTGATGGAATTCAGCACACTGAAATGATTCCTTTAAATGTTCTTTTCAAGATGTGATCCTCATATAGGGCCTCTGAAGACTTGTTCGGTGCCATGAAAACTGATTCTGATGGAATTCAGCACACTGAAATGATTCCTTGAAATGTTCTTTTCAAGATGTGATCCTCATATAGGGCCTCTGAAGACTTGCTTTGATAGCAAGGTGCTTCGTAGTGTCACCTAGGTGATCACATGGCCCACTTGACCCCAGTTCTTCCTGTGTTGGTACTGTGTGCGGGCAGATAATTTGTCCTGAAAATAAAAACATGTTGCAGAATTTCCTGGCTTTTGCCAAGTTTAAGTGTGCAAGTGGGTAAGGGTCGAAGGGTTTCTGGACGTTATTCGGGTGACATGACGCATCAGGAGGCATGCATCCATAATCATAACCAGTTGAAAATATTGTACATAACAATGTGACATTATATTGGACCATACTAATCTTTCATTTTAGCTGTATTGTGCCTGTGCAAATAACTCAAGCAATAGATCAACTACTTTTCATGAAATTAGTATTTATTAGGGCCAATGTGATGGGTCGATGCAACTGGACCTGGCTGCCCGAAGCAAGTCTTCAGATGCCCTATGAAGACATCTAGGAAAGACAACATTCACAGAATCCCTTCATTGTACTGAATTCATTCAGGTTCAGTTATCTGCAGCAAAGAATATTCAGGACACCGAGCAATTGCACACAATTGAACCCTGCCCAACAAATACAATAATGGAGAAACATATTCCATTGGAGTCAAATACTAGATCCATTATGGTCCTCATTACAGAAAGATGTGACTGTGGGTTTTTCATACAGTCACTGAGGTACTGCAGGATAAAGGAGAATGAGACATCAATTGGACAAAATTAAAATTACATTCAAGGGAACCGCACAGAGAAAGTTGTGTTGCCTATTGTTGTAAAAGGGGACAAAACTACACAATGCACTAATCAGACAAAATGCCATACATTTTTAAGTTCCCAACAAAATTTTAATGAAATCTTGTAAAGAAAGACATGTTCTATGAAGCAAATGTTGTTTTGCAAAATTTTGGAATGATATATTTTTTAAAATCTGGGTCAACGGTCAAAGTTTGAGTGCCAAAGGTCATGTGTATCCACTTTTATTTTTTCTCCAATTTTATGGTGATGTCACTTACAGCATCTAATTCCGGTAATTTTGATACCAAACTTGCATACTTTTATGGAAATGTGACTGAATTATAGTTTAATCCTGTGCAAAGGTAGTGTCAGAATATGAAAATGTCCGTTTTTTGGGCGCATGCGTACTGGCCATATGAGTGGTGGGATTCCACTAAAAATTGGCATGCATTCATTACTCATTGATACCTACTTGCATACCAATTTTTTTTTAAATCGACAAACCTTAAGTCAAGAAGTGTGTTGGTCTGACATGGAATGACCCATATTTGTTTCTATTGTGTGTAGGTTCATTATATTATTCTTATGGGTACGATGACAGTCATAATTACTCTCCCCAATAATACTTTGTTGAAATAAAGCAATGGAATACATACAATACAATACAATAACATTAAAAGGCTTACGATATTAATAAATAAGATTTTTTTTAATCAATTACACGTTCCATCAACTATTAACGGCAGTGCAGTGACTGCAGTGACACCCTATAGAATTCTGTAACGGCCATCGATATGAAGCTGCTGTACAGCCAAAGATGTAATGTCTGCAAAGGCCAGATTTGACAAATAAACTCACAGGAGTCTTGCTAAGATGAACCAGTCGTCTTCATAGCAGATGTGGAGAGGCTATATGTTTCATCAAGTTCGAGTACCAGTGGAAGATTGCGACATGTTGAGGTTTCTATGGTGGCCATGACCTAACTCAACAGCCAAAGGTGTATATAGAATGTGTGATTGTGCGTGCACCTGTTTGGAGGGACATGAAGTCCAAATTGAGCTGCAATATTGCCCAACGCCATGCAGCCGAAGACAACAGAGATGGGTTCAGCCCTGAACCTGTGGAGATAGTCAAGTGCAGCTTTTATGTAGATGACTGCTTGGTGTCAGTAGACAATGAGGAGAAAGCTGTAAAATAGATGAGCTGAAAACCTGTTGTTGAAAGGTGGACTCAAGTTGACCAAGTGGCCGAGTAACAAACCGGGCGTCCTGAAGTCCGTTCCCATGGAAGAACCAGCGAAGCAGTTGAAGGGTCTAGAATTAAACCTAGATGCTCTTTCAGACAACAGACAACAAGTTGTTGCCCAAGGACAAGCCATATCCTGTCGTCCATCTATGACCCTTTAGCATGCCAACCCGTTATCCTACTACTTCAGGATAACAAGAATGAATTTGGACTGGGACAAGCCATTGCAAGAGGAACAGAGGAAAGAATGGCAAGCATGTTTAGAAGAGCTACCAGAGACTGGAAAGAATTTGAGGTGAACCGATGCATAAAGCCATGTGCACAACTTTGGAGAGGTGACAGAATGTCACTTGCTTCATTTTTCAGATGCTTCAGAGAAGGCATATGGATTGGTATCATATCTCGCCATGACGAATATGTCAGTGGTTAGCAGCACAGTATTGTGATGGCCAAGTTACATTTGGCACCCTTGTATAGTATATCGGAAGTACAGACGGACGGTATCGCACGTTTGTGGCCAACAGCATAACTACCATACATGATGCGTCAGAAACAAATCAGTGGCGCCATGTAGACTAACTTTGCTTCCATGTAAAAGTTTATCGTTTTGAGAACCTCGTGGAAATTACGGTGGTGTTTACGGTAATGCATAATGGGAATATATTACTATATGTGTGTAGTTTAGATACATAACGTTCATGTAAATGTAGAAGTTATATAAGGCGAGTGATTATCCCAATCATCAACAAAGAAGATTTGTGCTTTGCAAGAGCCATCGTCATTGCTAAAGCACGACCGACAAAAGACGAGAAGTGGGAGTCCATACATACATGTAAGGGATGCAGGCACAAGGCGAGAATTGCCATTAGTGTGGGATTAAGAGAATGAAACACATTCCAAAAAGTTGTTTGTGATTAGAATAGAATAGAATAAGATAAGATTAAGATTAAGATTAAGATTAATAAAGATTAAGATAATAAGAATAAGATTATCAGATTGTTGTAGCTTCCATAGCTTCCAAAAACTAATATGCAAAGGAAACTCTGTTGAGTAGCAAATTTCTCTATCACTATATACGATGGGCATTACGACGTCATCATTAAAGCATGCCTTGCCTTCCTAAACCAAAGCTATCCAACGTGCAATGAATGTCTGAAAGGTTACAACCACATGGAAGATCATATAGATGCAGTGGAACATGCAATCTGTTTCCCGCCAAAGTATAAGGAAGGAGAGCAATCGGTATTTCAAGAGTACAATGTGCTTTGAGAATCATCTTACATCAAACACTTGCCGCACTTTCAAAGTCGAAACTGCGACCAGTTTGGTAGACGTTCATGAGTCAAGACCACCGAGATGTGGAGAAAGGTTGTGCAACATGTACCAAGAGTTTGGCTCAACCTGATCATCTTTGCAACATGTGGTCGGTCGTACGAAAACATGAAGAACCCAAAGATGGAGATTCAAAAGAGGTTCAAGACGATTACAACTTGTCACAACTTTAAGGGATATGATGATTCATACTATATCCCTGCAGTACCTCTATGACAATGCGGTATTACAGGAAGTCATCTTCAATGGAGCTAAGGTATATGAGTATTACAGAACCATCCACCGACACAATATCGACTCATTCTTGCCCCATCTACACGAGATACACTACTACAATCAAGGATTCCGTTAAACCCCCTGGACAGTGAACAATTTGTCCAGTGATACCAGGATTACCACAGCGACACCACGACACCGTTGACTTTCAGAAGGAGATCGTCAAGTACTCAAAAGAACAGAGCGCACCATTAATGGTCGCACTATGGAAGAGCTGTGTCAAAAGACCACGTCCAAACACGGGTACGTCGAAGCTGAGGGGAATAACTACGTGGAAAAATGGAAATGTGAGGTCGATGCCAAGCTGAAACCAAACTCTGAAATAATGTCATTTGTTTCTTCCATCGCTCGTTCCCCGTGATGCGTTCTGTGGAGGCCGCACCAACACTACCCGACTTTGTTAGGAGGCTGAGCCGGGAGAGAAAATCAAATATGTAGGATTCACATCGCTGTATCCCTACATCAATAAGTACGGAGGGTATCCAATAGGACACCCCACTACCATCACTGAGAATTTCAAAGACATCGATGGGTACTAAGGACTGGTGAAATGTTCTTTCAACGAGAGGGTTGTACAATCTGCACATCTCTTGTTCCCACTGTAACAGCAGTGAGGATGAACGCGCAACTGATTTGCACATGGGTGACCATGGAGTTTAAGAATTTGAGGCAATGGAAAAAGGCTACTGAATGAGTAAAAATATACGAAATTTGGCACTTTGATGAGGTCACCGTCTATGAACCTGACACAGGAGGATTTTAATGCCTTCCTGAAGCTCAAGCAAGAGGCGAGCAATTGGCCATCTTGGTGTAAGACGGAGGATCTCAAACGGCAGTACATTCAGCAGTACTTCGAAAGAGAGGGCATCAAGCTTGAATGGGACAAGATCAAGAAAATCCGAGACATATAGGCCGTGAGACACTCATCATTATTATTCATTTTCGTGGTGACCACCTGGTAACTAAGTGCAATTCACATTAAAGTGTTCTTTATGTGTATTAAAATGAAATTAACTTGTTACCCATGTCTAATAATTGCCAGTTAAAAAGCATTTTTAGTTTAAAAATCATAATTTATTTCTGAGGTGTCATTTAATGGCTTGCATTGTTTTGAGAACAAGGTTGCATTATCTATGTATGCATGCTACACTTAAGGTCATTTGTTATGGGATTGAGGATAAGACAAAATGGCGGCATGCAAGACATGTGTTATGCATGTTGTTGATTCTCATGAAAAAATCACAATTTTTTCTGAAGTTAGTTGGCAAAAATTCATTTCTTGTGCAAGAGAGTGGTGTAAGGTAAATGGAAGAGAGAAGGATGTTGCAGTAGAGGCTATTCAAAGGTAAGAAGTGCTCATTTCATTTGGGGGAAAAATTGCATGCTTTCAATGACGTGGCGGCTGGAGTTTCATCGCTGTAGACATCATGAAGGCAAAGGAGAAAGGCGAAGCAGCGTTCCAAGATTTCTGCAGTGGGAGGTTGATAGGGGAAGTTAAGAAGTTTCATGATCCAATCCCAAGAATGAAAATAAAGTCATTCTCTAATGTTGGACAAGTGGTTTCTCCAAAGAGGACAGGAAAACAGGCTCTCATCAAGGCAGAATGTAATCTAATGGCAAGGCTAGTGGTTATTGGCACCTCCAGGGGCATAAGTATCGATGACTTGGGGCCTCTTCCATTGTCCATTGCTCGCCCAGACGGTGGCCTGATGAAGACAAATAAGGCAAAGTTGCTTCATTACTTAGAGGAGATAGTACCAAATGCTACAGTTGATTCTATACCCCCTGGTGCAGCATGGATTATAGATGCGATGGCAATTCTACAAAAATTACCTGCAGCAGCGATTCCTTCAACATTCGGTGCTCTAGCCGATGTTTACCTTAAAAAGGTAACAGATATTGGCAGACAGAACAAAGCAGGAGTTGTTCACGTTGTTCCAGACCGGTATCTAGAACAGAGCATAAAGAAAGCGGAAAGAGCAAGACGAGGCAACCATATTCAGGGAGGAACACAGGTAATCAAAATTGTCTCAGGAAACCAGAAGATCCCTGTCCAGTGGAAGAAGTTTCTTTCATGCGGTGCAAACAACTTGCAGAGTTCTTTTTCACTTCCTGGACAAATACCGAGATTCAGGATGACATCACAGTTGTCTTGGCGCATGGGGAAGAATGCCACTGCATCACATACCACGGTGGATTAACAAAGGTTGAGCCGGTGCCGGAACTGTACTGTTCTCATGAGGAGGCTGACACTCGTCTCCTCTTGCACAGTGCCCATGCAGCCAAGATAGCACCCACAGTCGTGATCCAGTCTCCTGACACTGATGTTATTGTCATTGCTGTTTCTGTATGCAATCAGATCAGTTCTCGGCTGCTGTTTGAAACAGGGACAGGGCATCAGCGGAGGACACTGGATGTTAACAATATCAGTAACCACCTTGGAAATCCACTAGCAAGTGCTCTGCTTGGCCTACACAATTTCACAGGTTGCGACACTGTGAGCTCCTTCTTCGGGATTGAAAAGAAAAAACCAGCAGCCCTTTTGCTAACAGAAAAGGGGAGAAAGTTTGTGCACTACTTCCAGAGCATTGGCAAAGACTTTGCCCTGGATGAAAGCCTTATACCACTATCCGAGGAATTCGTCAGTTTAATGTATGGAGAAGTTAACCAAGATATCAATGCAACCCGGTCCGCACTTTTCAAGAATGGAAAATGTATGGAAGACATGCTCCCGCCGAATGCAGATTCCCTAAAATTACATCTGAAGCGGGCAAACGACCAAACCGCCATCCACCGCCGATGTCTGGAGCAGTTTCCGGAAGTGCCAAGCCCCCATTGCCATGGGTGGGTCTGCCAAGATGATATTTTGAAAATCAGATGGATGGAGTTGCCTTGTGCCCCTGATGCTGTTCTGGAACTCGTTCACTGCAACTGCAAAAAGTCGAACTGTGAGAAACGAACCTGTTCGTGCTTCAAGAACAGCCTGAACTGCACAGATTTGTGTAACTGTTTACACTGTGAAAACCGTGAGGCAGGGGATTTCCAGGCAACATCCGATGATATAGATGACAGTGGTGACGAGGAAACTCCATGAGAAGAAATACCACAAATATAATAATATGATACCTGGTGTGCAAGCTTCTCTTTAACTCAGTTTCAGCTGGTTTGATAGGAAGTCAGTCATTTGGTGCATGTAATCAACAGTCACTTTTCATAACGTCTGGTTGCAAGTCTTTTTTTTTTAATCATGTCAAATCACAAATGACCTTTTTTTCAATCTATAATTGTCTGAAAGTGAAACTGAAATAAGACAAAAAGAGTTGACTAACATTAAATGTCTTTGCAAAAGTTAACATCAGAAAATGTTTGCGATACCTCACTCTGCTCATGCTGATGCCTTTGCATACTAAGGCAAACTACAGTACTCATGTGCACTATTTTGCAACTACCTCTTTTATTTCTTCAGGGCATTCAAAGTAAACATTGAAATTTCTGACTTCCATCCTCAAGATATTGTGTATGATGACTGACATTTTGAAAGGAAATTTGCTGGCTTTGCACAAATGGTCATTACTGGCTAATCTAATCACAATAAGTTAAAAATCAACCTTACTGAAGTACATGTAAAAGTACCATATGACTGTGTGTTGTTCATACTTTATTCTATTTATCATGGGCATCGCTACTTCTTAGCCTCGGGGTATTTTGTTCATTTATTTGTTATTTTATTTTTATAAATGGATTAATTGTGCACCCCAAATTCCTTCATTTTCCCAGTGCATTGTTCATTCTCAATTTGGGAGTGTTTGAGGGTGAGCAGGGGTATATTTTACCCGTAAATTAATGCAAAATGTGTTCCTTTTGAGGAAAACAGTGCAAACTTTGTCAACGAGGAGATGGTCGAGGTCCAGCGGCAACACACCGATGATGAGTTTGTGGAAGCACCGGGAAGGACCAACGTGATCCTGGCTGCATACACAACGTGTCAAGCAAGACTTAAATTATACGAACTCTTAGATAAACTGGATCATAGGATGCTCTACTATGACACATATAAGAGCCCGAGATTGGTGATTATTTAGTAGAGCTTACCAATGAATCAGAAGACAAAACATTGTTTCATTAACCGGACAAGGTGGCACGGTTACCTAACTCACTGTAAAGTACATAAGGCAGTACACAAAACCATCTGAACCAAATATTTTAATCCAGGCATGTGACATATGGTGCGTAAAGAGTGTCCGAGTATAGTTTAGGTGAACGATCCATACAAAATATCGAGAAACAAGAAAACAATGACAATTTAAATGAAAGTAGAGAAGAAATTTTATCAGGTGGTTTATACGAAACGAGTACGATTGGAGAATTGAAGATATTGTATACAAAATGTGCCCTTTCCTTACAGCAGTCCCCCCTGTCCACACAGTGAGGATGAGCGCGCACTGATTGGCAAATGGGTGACCATGGAGTTGCAGAAAGCGCTGGAGAAAGGCTATTAGACTAGAGAAAATTTACGAAGTTTGGTACTTTGATGAGGGCACCATCTAGTGACCCTGAAACGAAGGAGGAATGATCACATTCTCGAAGCTCAAGCAAGAGGTGAGCGACGGGCCGTCTTGGTGTAAGAAGGAGGATCTTACGAAATAGTACATATTCCTACGGTGAAAGGAAATCATTTTTAATTCCATTATTTGATTATTATTTTTTAATAGGGAGAGTTATGTCCATCACCGTACTCATCAAAATATTATAATGGTTTTCTGCTTTCAGGGTGTCAGACACAATGTCAGAGGAGTTGATTTTGTGTTCAAGCATGCTACATTTTGGAAAAAAAAAAGCCGTCTGCATATGTCTGTGTGCCATAGAGGTATATTTTTGGGTAGCATACCCATGTAAAACATTATTATTTGTTTTATATCAAGCCCAAATGTGTGCGATAGTGCGGACCCAACCGTTAGAAAACATATATAATAAAAGAAAGTACAATTTTACCTGTTCATTAGTCCAGTTAATTTGGTGACATGTGAACAAGATCTACCAATCAGATGAATGACTGGGATTTATGCAGGCAATGATATGATCTATTGACTCAACCAACAGCCACTAAAAGTCAAAGTGGTAGCATGGCGATTTCAAACATGGCCAAAAACCTTGCCATGACTATCCTTGACTTGCCCTTATGTAGGTCTTGCTTGGGTCACAGAGGTAGTGTAACTGGGTGTTGTCATCTTCATAGCATCTCTAGGGTTTGAATCCATGGAAAAGCTGATGAAAGAAAATAAACAAAGGCATATAACCAAGATGACAGCGGCTTGATCAGTGTAACATATCACTTGATAGCAAGTCAACAAACTTCATTTTTGTTGATTCATAGTTTACTGTGTCATAGGAGGGGTACACTCCCTCAGAGGAACAATGTCAATTACGTATTGTGATGATACTACATTACAACATTTGAGGGAAATCCCTCGAAGAAAAAGATACGGGTAAACCCTTCCAACACTCAATCAACCAATCAATTGCACAAACAGCACAGACCCATCACAAAATCTCCCATCTCCCATGTTGTAGGGCATACCATGTACATTTAATTTAACATCCTATCTCACTAGGGCAGGTTTACTGCCCCTGGAGTTGATGGAGATGCCTAAATACTTTTTAGCTGAGGTTTAGCTCAGTCGTGCAAATAGCTTGGCAAAATAAGGTTTATAAAAGCAATTAATTGATCGTTGACAGAAGGTAGTCTGGTGCAGCTAATGACTTTGCTATTTCTGACAAAATCAAGCCGCTACATGTATATACCTAAACTGGATCTATGACACCTTTGATGGAAAGATTTGGGTCTATTGAGGTCAGATTTGAGTAACCAAGGTCCAGCTTTCTGAAATTCTGAGCTGTCTACATGTAGGTCATTAGAAAGGATGAGAAGGCACTCAAGAATTTTGAGAGATGACATTGGTATAAAGTCTATAGTGGAGATACTGATATTTTCAGTATATTGGTTTATTTAGTTGTTGTTTAGACCTATTAGATTTGTGACAAAAACCAACTTGGGTTTAATCATTTAGGTGGACAGAGAGGCTAAAAACACGTCGCCCACGGCCCACATTCACGTCCGTTCACGTTCATTCCGCTAACGTTCATTCTGCTGGCGCCAGAACCATCTTCAATAGTTTAAGTGTGAGGTTTGGGGCACCGGTCATGGAGTTTAATTTTTTTTTTTGCACGCTGCATTGGTCTAAACTTCTCGCTGCCACCGATCCGAGGCCGCTGGTCTTAGTTTTTGTCTTCTTACTCAAAAATGTGGGGACTGGCAACAAGTCCACTTAACAGATTTGCAAATTCGGTACCGAAAGTAGGAATCGGATGATAGAGGGCGTTTATGATCTAGTTTCGTCAAATTCGTAGATTCGTTGCAACAAAAGGAATTAGCTGAAGAAGTCTAATTAGTATTGTTATACTTAATGCAGATACTGCCATCTCATAATTTACAAGATTCCAAAGGTACAATGAACACTTGAATGGTGATGACCAAGGAAGATAAAATCAAACCTCAAACTGATGTGGCTTCCACCATCAAACACATCTGGTGGTATGTTTGATGGCTCAAGCTTTTTAAAGATGTTCATCAAAACATTTGTAAGCATACATTTGTGGACGAAGCCAATAGGGACACACAGGGAATCAATGCCCCTATCAATTAAACTGATGTAATGTCTCCATTATAACATTCCCATTTCAATAGTACTTCACTGTAAACAGCAGTTCTCTTGTTCTCTTTTAAGTGCAGTGTTTGCATCAACTAATAAATTGCATTGTTATGACCATAATACCAGATATATCACATTGGCCTTGATGGTTTTATAAAAATCTCACTTTTTTGCTGGATCAAAGGTTGAATTGCACACAAAATTCACATTCGTTGTAAGTACTGGTAGGCCTATATGATTGACAATGATACATATATAACAAAGAGGTAAATTTGAAATTATGAAAATGACAAACCTGCAAAAGTGCATGTGATGATGACTATGAAGACAAAGTGGTCGCGTTGTACTACTCCTCATTTGAACAGTTTGTACTTCTTAAAATGCTTTTGTACATGTTCTTTTGGGTATGGCTTTACAGCAATACAAGTTGCATAATCTTCAGGTTGTTCAATCCATATCTTATGGTCTATGTTACATTCTGTCAGTTCAGCAGATAGTGTTCGTAGATTACCTTCATTTTCGGCCTGTCAAATAGGAAGTAACAACGAAAATTGTTAATTAATTTGTTCATACATTTATGTGGGATGAAGATATCGGCATCTACATTGTGTATCATAAATACACACAGGAGATAAACCTCAATTGATCCCCCACATGAAACTTGACAATATATGCACTACATGTAGCATGCTTGACAGCTTGAGTAGTTCAAATCATCAATCACATCATTTATGTACAGGTATAACTTCAACACGCCTCATTTTGAGTCTCCAGTCTGATGAAACTGATAGCTTATCAGTGAAAGGTCACTCAATTGTGAGTACAATATTCCATCTTTACACTGGATATTGACATAAAGAATCTCCAAAAATATCTGCCTCATTCTTGTTTGTAGGACCGCATTGTGTGCACACAAGTCATACATGTCATACACAGAAGTTTGTAAATTTGTTCATCACTAGCATTAAATATAAACTAAATTGGCTCCTAATATGGCTTAAGTGTTGCAAGTCCTTTCCTATAGGCTGATGTTGTTGCAATCGTCCAATGAAATGTCTGATTAACTGATTCTTGATCGGATTCAAAGAAAAAAGAGCAGTGCTTCTTTGGCAATGAATCGCTGAGGGCACAGTGTCCCTTTTTTTCATGTGTACACGGTCAGGACGGTGAGTCAAAAGAGGATTACACATTTTGCAATATTCCAGGTGTGATGTGATGAAACCAGAATGAATTATCTTGTAGACTTGTTATTTCATTTAAACTCACTGGTTCCTAACACAAGAGACTGACATTATGAGGTGTCACAGATTTTAATTGGAAGTGGCTGAGTGGTCAAGAAGCATGAGGTGATGTGGATGACCACAGTTTTTGTGTCGTTGAGCTTCAGAAGACTTTTTGTTGCCCAAGACCTTACATCTGTTGCAAAAGATTATTTGTGTTTCATTGCAAGATTCTATGTCAGATCAGAATTTCATAATCTTTGCTTCAAAGAATGTTGCAAAATCATTTAAAAGAAATTTCAATTTAGTAAATATTGTAAGAGTGTGTAGTTATCACTGCCACCACTCATGATCTTACCACTCGGAAAAGAGTCAATCAGCATACATGTTCCAGTGGTGCTCACAATTGGTCTTGGGCTGATTTCATTAACGCTTTGCGATCGCTAAAGCCCAAATCCATCGCTGAACGGAAAATTTATTGCTACCAGTACTTTGCGTAGCAATTTTTCGTTTAGCAATGGCTTTGGGGTTAGCGATGATCGCAAAGAGTAAGTGAAATCAGCCCCAGCAGCCGATTTCAAGAAATGTTGCGTAACTTACGCAATGTACAAATGTTGCATAAGTTTCGTGAAATGGGCATAAGTTGTGCAACCACAGGCAGGAAAATGTTGAATGAGTTATGCAACATTTCGTTGCGTACGCAACATTTGAAGTTTCATGAAATCGGCTGCTGGTCCAGTTTTGTAAATGTTACAGTTCCAGTAATTTTGTGTACATGTATGCCTGTTTAACAACAGTAAGCCAAGATTTGACAAATTTACGTTCAAGAGAGGGTACAAGCCGTCGCTTTTTATGTTTCATGTCATGCAAAATGTCATTCTGGTACCAAAACCTATCCGTTTGTGCCAGCATGTTCGAGAAATTTTATTTGCAGTGTGCATGTAAGTCAAGCAAGGTAGTAAGAAAATTATTAGGGTGGATTGCAATGAGCAGCCTTAATGCTGTCTATATGCTTTAGCTGGTCTTAAATGGCTTAGACCTAGTTGGTCTATAAGTAAAACCATTGCAATGAAGCAGTCTTACTGTCTTTGTTTGGAATTTCCCTTAGGCCTACTTGATTGCATTATGTAAACGTTTTTGTTAATACTAAAATGGAAATTTTTTCTTAATTGTTGATGATTTAAACAGATCTAGAAGAGCATTGGGCCAACAGAGGGGTTCTTGAGGGACAGACTGAATCCTGTGGTTAATGTGATGATAATGAGTTGTAATACCAACAAGGGTTTCAATAAGTTTTCCATTTTTATTTTCCATTGCGATTCAAGCCATCCAGCAACATGTGTGATTATGTGCACACGTTGTTCATACATGTATGTACATGTTATGCACATCACAGACTTCCCAAAATCCAAAGGGATTTTCCATTCTAAAAAGAAAACACTCACCTCTGTTTACCTACATTTGCATATCAGCGCGCATGCGCACAAAATTCACTGAAAAAGTCGCCCAAGCCACACCCTCTGCGCCCACTGCATGTCCCCTACAAGGGTGCACCACACTAAATAGCTCAAAAATCAATGCGCCGAGCTGATTATCATAATGTGTGTACCCTCAAATGTTTTTTAAATATGCAATTTGGGGGGTCGTGCAATTTATAATATATTGTGTAGTTTTGACTGGTTATGACAACCTGGGGGTTCAGTGCCTCAGCCTGTTGTGGAGACTTGAGAAATTTTGGCTTAAAATGTGGAACTACATTGTTTTGAACGTGGTAGGTTGCTTCATGAAAACCGGCTGCAAGTTGGTTCGGGAAAATGGACATTTTGGGGGTGTTTTTTTCTTGGGGCAATAAGCAAAAAATCTGATCGGCTAACAATCCAAAAATTGAAAGGAATCAGGTAGATGAGGGTTCAAGCTTTGTTTTGAATTATTGCACCAATCACTGAGAGACTCCTGGATGGGATTTGTTTAACTGTGAAGTTGACGTATTTTACACTAAAGTCAATGGGAGTTTATTTAGTGTGGTGCACCCTATAGTACACAAGATGGCGGCGCATCGGAAGCCATTTTGTGATAGCGCCACCACTCTGTTTTCAGAGGCGAGAACGGAAAAAAGCTGTATAAGACCAAGTTTTTCATCAGATTTTGTTTAATATTTCCTGAAAACATCATTCCTAATACGCATAAAACCTTGTATTACACAAATACACTGTCTTTTCTACACACTACAAGTTTTGTTTAGATGAAGGAGGCCCAACTTTTAACCCCAGTAGACCCAAAATTATAACCCTAGCTGGCCGAAATTCCAACCCCATCCCCTAAATTGTAACCCTAGCCCCCAAAATTCAACCCTATCACCAGTTCTTAACACAAAATCCCTCTGATTCCAACCCTAGCCCCAGCCAGGGCCCCAGACCTAGACCCAACCCTATCAAGCCCCGCCCATCGCTGACAACCCTAATGGCTTCTTTCTCACTTTTCAGAGGGGAAATGGTATTCTCAAGAGCAGCGAAATTTGGTGAAATGTAATATGCATTGATTAATCCCATAAAAAGTTCATCATATGTCTCAGTATGGATACTGGGGCAGAAATATTCCACTGAACAGCCGAAACGCCCCCCCCCCAAAAAAAAAAAAACCCACGTGCCAACCTTGACCTTACACCACTTTTCCGTGTGAAATGACACCCTCACCTTGATTAATTAAATTATATGTAATGGCCTGAGCATCATTGCATCCTAAAATAGGCATAAAATAACTTTGTGAGAAAATAATGTGGATTCAGAGCCCGACTTTCCATGGGGTGTACACAATATTATAAGGGAGAATGTGCACGTTTGTATGGCCACCACGGGTCAACGACCTAACACATTAAGCTGTGCTGTAGAAAACACAATAATATTGTTCACATTTGTTTTCACATATGAGATCAGTGTCATAAACTCTACATTTTAAGCCTAATTGGACAACCAATTTTGAAAGTTAACCCTCCTTATAGGGTGCACTACACTTAATAGCTCAAAAATCAATGCGCCGAGCTGATTATCTGCTGCTTGAAGTAGTCTCGCAATGGCTGGGTACGAGCGATACAGTATTGTAGAGCTCGCTCACCCTTCTCCTCTTCCGCTGGTGAAAACACTGTTGAATTCGGTACGGAAATATCTAGAAGAGAAATTTGCCGGCTGATACTTTGTAGGTCCCTGCGGGTGGCGTGGCCACGCTCTAGCAAAGGCGTGGAGCTCCCTTCCCCATCTGGCTGTAGGCCCTTCTATTACATGCCCCATAGCAGATGTGGTATATGGGTTTGCTTGAAGACATGCTTGATCAACCATGGAAGCTGTTGCAAAAGACACTGACGGTTGGTCTATGACCCTCGGTCATGGAGAAATCTCACGTGGCAGCTAAAGATGCCGAATGGAGATCACTAGCTCTCTCTCCTACTAGGTGAAGTGGGGAGTCCGTTGTCGTCTGGTGGATCCCGACCGCTTTGGGCTGAAGCTTTAGTCAGAAGGCCAGCTGCTCCGAGAGGAATATCCAAGCACACAGAAGAGGGGGTGGTTGAATACGCATGTATGAACTGAGTCTTAGCCTCTGCTCAATCAGCTTGCAGTGTAAAGGCATTATAACTAAGCGAGTGTTCGCATTCAGTCAGAGCTGAGTGTATCAACATCCATGTCTGCAAGTTAGTATGACAAGAGGCCATTCCGTTGGGCTGATAGTTCCCCTTGACAGCACATCGGCCGGAGAATTCTTCCTGGCAGATGGGTAGGTAGAAGTGACATTCGTCAAGGGATGCGTAGATGGAGAAGGTCCCATGAGCCGAGGCATAGGGACTGAATGGGTTCCCTCCTGGTAACAGGTGTATGATACCACAGTGGAGATGACTTCAGTGCCTAGGCCACTGTCAGTAGCTCCAAGAGAGTGATGAATAGGCAGCTCTGCTATGTTGGCCAAGTGCAGACCATGGGCTGGTCCTCAGAGCGGGCTTCCTAGCCCCGTCACGAGGCATCCGAGGTGATAAAGATGAGTCACTTCGGGGGCAAAGGCTTTGAGCTAAAATACGACTCTGCAAAGAAGCTTGCCTGTGGCCAAGTTGAGGACTGCGTCAAGGTGGGTCGGTTGTCAGGAAGGAGTCAGTGAGAACTTCCCTGTTTTGATGACGAAGCCTGGCTTTGACGTCAGCTGAACTGATCGTAGGGGGCATATAAGCCTCCTGTAGTCAATAGAGATGAGCTTGAAAAGAGCCAGAAGTGATGGCGATCGACTGACCGGTCGCCGTTTTCAGGACTCCTATGTTGCAGGAAAGAATGCTGAGGAGAAGCAGAGTGTTGTCCCGGGGAAAGAACTGAAAAAGGGGCTCTTCCCTGAGAGAAGGAAACCCCCAAGAGCAACTCTGCAGTTAGGGAACGACACGATATGGGAGTAGATAGCAAATCCCAATGCAAGCCTCAGACAGGTGAAGGCAATCATAGAAAGGAGCAGAACATATCCTGAACACTAACGGAAAAGTGGTTGAGGAGTCTCTGAACGTAGGGCGA
The DNA here is from genome assembly GCA_963971285.1 of Astropecten irregularis. NCBI lineage: Eukaryota > Metazoa > Echinodermata > Asteroidea > Paxillosida > Astropectinidae > Astropecten > Astropecten irregularis. The sequence goes on from OZ020259.1 coordinate 9,188,334, forward strand.
GAGTGACAGACAGCAAGGAAGAACAAGATCTAGATCCTAAAGTCCAGGCCCGGACCCTGGATAAGAGTCAAGAGGCTAAGAGCTAGGGTGAATTTCTCACATCTGAGGAAGTCTTAGGCCTCCAAAGAAGTGAAATTGGTGAAGAACCTCCGAGAATCAGCCAGACTAGAAGTATAAGGAAAAAGGACTAGGCAATTTGTAGTCATTGTAACAGGATAGGGCTCTTATATAAGAAAGCCTGAATGAACTGTGAGGCAACATGTCAACCAGCTCTATCCAGAGCCACCCAACGAATAAAAAAGGTATAAATATGGCCTAAGGCACAAGGTGTACCTGCCAAAATCGATAAGATTAAAAGGGGATAAGGCTCCAATCCTCAGCCAAGCTGGAAAGGGACCACTGAAATGGCCCAAGGCCCAAGGACAAGGAGAGAAGGGGAAGAAACTGGAAAAGCTTATCCACTTCTGTAACATCTTTAAAGATGAATAGGACCGCTGGAAATGGAGAAAGACGCATCCAAAAGAGGTCCGGAAGTTGGACGGCACAGGCCCCATGCAACGGCGGGGACCAGGACCGCCCACAAGAAGATCAAGTCTGGTTCCGGGGTCGATCCAACGAGCAAGAGCGGGACCGTGAACGGGTGCGAGAATCGCACCGAAAATCACGCACGAAGGTCATGATGGACGTCCGGACGGCATAGAGAAAAAGACCCACGATCCCGAGGCGACAAAGTAGGCCCTCGAAGTGTTGATAATCATCCCGAAGAGACGAGAGTCACGTGCGGAAAGTCGGCCAGTGAAGTCGGCAAAAATTTAGGCCCCGCTAGGTGTTGATAATTCTCCCGATGAAACGAAAAACGTGTGGTAGGCAGACCGGGGAGGTCTAGGTGGACGTCTGGACGGCATGGAGAAAAGGGACCCACGATGTCGGGGGTGAAGATTTAGGCCCCACGAAATGTTAATAATTCTCCCAATGCAAGGAAAGTTACGTGCGGTAGCTAGGCCGGCCGGGGAGGTCTAGGTGGACGTCCGGATGGCATGGAGAAAAGGGACCCACGATGTCAGGGGTGATGATCTAGGCCCCACGAAATATTAATAATTCTTTCAATTCTTTCTATTGTACGACGTGCACTGTACGCGTCTCTGAAAAAACTAGGACGAGTCTTAGTGCAACAGGGGCTCTAGTCTAGATTGCTAGACGTACAGTAGTTATCGTTATGCGCGATAACCCGCCACCACAAGAGGGCGTATCATGACCATCCGCTAGCGACGCACGAGTGCACGACTACTAACTTGGACTTCGATAACTACGTCTAGACAATTTCTCAATTTTAACCGTATGCGCACGCACCTACTTTGCCTAATATATGACACTCGCCTGCATTACGCCAAACAATGCATATTCATGTATCTTATCCCCTGACTCCCCTCGCTGCCTTACATAGTTACGTACGTACGTAGTAGGCCTACTGTATGATTGTACAGAATATACGATTGTACCATGGAGGTATCCTCCATGATTGTACCATGGAGAAATAAGGCACAGTACACGTGCGTAATAAGCAAAGATTATATATCGCTAGGGAGTAGGGACATTACACAATGTTGAAGTACTGGGCCCAATTTTGTTCATGGAATCCGTTGCCGTAAGCAAAAATTCTTCGCTGATGGTAGCAGACTTTTTTGGGGGTTTCGGTAAACATATATTTCACGGGAGAGTTTTCTTTTGGTAACAGTAAGCAAGGAGTTTCTGCAGAATGCATACAACATCCCATAACGTTACTGAGCAGAAAATAATCATGGTCACCCTAGTAATTCTTCGCTAACCGAAAGTCTTGCTTACAGCGTAAAATCTATTTGAATGTCAGACAAGTCGACCGGTGAGACAACTCAACTTGAGACAGGTCGAAGCGATTCATGGGGTGCCCGTTGGCTCAACGCGTGCTAAATAATGGTCCCGTCCACTGAGACAGGTCGACTGCATGCCGTGTATAGAAGCGATTCACGGCGTGGCCGTTGGCTCAACGCGCACTAAATAATGGTCCCGTCCGCTGAGCTGAAAAAGGTGTAGTACTACTCTGTTTACACATGTTGTGCTATACAGCGACAACTTAAAAATTACTGTACCCTGCTGAAAAATGGCCGAACAGTCAGCTCTCAAGGTGGGGGACTTTGTATGAAGCTGTACTGTCTATCAATACGCAGCAAATCAAGGGTATTAGTTACGTTAACCTGCCAACTATAATATTCTATTAAGGCGTAGCTTAATGAATGAGTTGGACTCGAACACGATGTTGTGTTGGCTGTACTGACTGAAAGAGTGGTCCGCTATGGCGTGACCTTTGACCTTTAATACACACTCGCATAAACAGTACGGTGTCCCAGTTAGGACATGAATACTACATCCCTTTCCACCTTGAATAATAAATGTATGCACAAAGGTTGGCAAATGTGAAGTAGATGATTGATTAAAACAAAAGTGGAAATAATCAGAGAACAGTGTCAATGTCAAATTTTGTGTTATCTCCAAAATTCTTTTGTACTGTCTTCAAGTCTTTTTTTTATATGTCTCCACATGTACCTTATTGGGTTCATCTTCAAAATGCATTTTCTTTGCTTCAGCCATTATTTTTCTAAAAAAAAAACACTTCTTTGCAAACTTGAAATTTTCAAAACAAACAGGAACCAATTGAGCAAAAACACTTATGCATCATTTCTGGATGGTTCAACAAAAAACAGATAAACACAAGTGTTCAACATGCAGGTGTCTTTCCTACAGTCTTTAAGTTACAAAGTCTTTTAGGTGAGCAGGTGGGTGGCGGTTCCGAGCAGGGTTCTGTCGTGGTGCTGGTGGTTGGATGGGTGTATGAGTTGGGTTGTTCGTGTCATCAATGTCAGATCCTTCGTGATCCTGCTGGGTTGGTGTTTTGGTGTTGATGCGTTTGTATCGCGAGATGTTGCGAGTAACTGTGTGAGTGCCATACTGAGCTGTTACCATAGTTCCTTTCTTGGCAGTGACTGTGTAGGGGTGAGTATGGTATGGGGTTTGGTGTTTAGCAACCAGTCCATCGCGTCGCAGAAGGACTGTATCACCAATGTCAATGTTCCTGGGGCGTGCGTGCTCTTTGGTGTCTGCGTATTGTTTCATCGCGGCTTTCTTCTGTTTGTCGCGGGATCTCACTGATTTAGCTCGCGATTTGTGCGTGGTCTCGGGGAGACGAGTGCGAAGGGGTCTGCCGAAGAGAGGTGTTGCAGGTGCAACTCCTGTTGTAGCATGTGGTGTTGCTCGGTAATTTCTCAGGAACTTGTAGAGAGCTTGTTTCCACGGTACTCCGTCACTGATGGCAGTACGATATGTTTTTTTTATTGTTTTCATGAACCGTTCCACCTCCCCATTGGCACGGGGCCAACGTGGGGTGACCTTCCGATGATGGAACCCGAGGTAGTCTGCAAACGAGGAAAACTCGGTGCTGTTGAAGGGTGGTCCATTGTCAGAGCGTACTACCCTTGGAACTCCAAACGTGGCGAAGATGCAATCCAGTTTGGGAATGACCGCACGGGCTGAGGTGGAGGTTACTATCTCGATTTCAGGAAAACGGCTGTAATCGTCAATGACTACGAGGAGATATTCACCTGTTGGAAGATCACAGAAATCGATGCTGACCTCTAGCCATGGGCCATCTGGGAGTGCAGACATCGTGAGTGGTGTTCCCGTGTCGTTCGGGGTTGTCAACTGACACGAGAGGCAGTCGCGGACTGTGTTGTCTACAAGTGTGTCCATATTGGGGAACCACACTTTCTCACGAAGTAACTGTTTAGTCTTTGTGATGCCCTGGTGTCCTTCGTGGGCAATATCGATGATTGTTTGGGTGAGCGCCTGTGGAATTACGATGCGATTTCCACGAAGCAGCAGGTCGCGATCAGTTGTGACTGTTAGTTCACCGCACACTTTGTGAAGACTCTTGAGATACGCAAGGGTCTCGTGGTTGTGGGGTTGTCGCAAGATTGTGTCCCAGCTTTGAGTGATAACCGCGTCAATGGTGAACTGAAGGACTGGATCATCTCGAGTGGCTGTGCGGATTTTCTCGAGGGTGACTGACTTGGGTACGGCATTTGCGGCGATGAAGTGCACATGCTCTTCTGCAAGGTGTTGTTCGCGACTGGTAGCTCCTGTGTGTTCGTAGGGATGCCGTGACATGTAGTCTGCAGGGTTCAGCTTTCCAGGTTGATACTCAACGGTGAAGTCATACTCCTGCAACTTCAACAACCATCGTTCGATGCGTGTTGGGGCTTGACTGTGCTGGTTATTGAACAGCGGGACTAACGGCTTGTGATCAGTGATAACGAGGAAGGAGCTGCCATACACATAGAGATGGAAGTGATGTATCGCCCATGTTATGGCGAGGGCTTCACGTTCCGCCTGTGAATACCGTTGTTCAACGGGTGTCAGTGATCGACTGGCTAGGGCAACGATCAACAGTTCATCTTTGTCGTTGCGTTGTGCAAGAATACCAGCAAGGCCGACAGGGCTGGCATCCACAAGCAGTTCAGTTTTCTTGCTAGGGTCGAAGTAGGCCATTGTACAACAGTGTACAACTCGTTCTCGAATCTGCTTGAGTGCTAGCTGGTGTTCAGGTCCCCATGTCCAGGTGGAGTCTTTCTTGGTCAACTCGCGCAGTGGGGCAGAGATGGTGGCAAGATCTGGGATGAATCGGCTACAGTACGTTACCAGACCAAGGAAACTCCTAACTTCGCTCGCGTTGGTGGGATCAGGAACTTGTCGGATTGCGTCGACTTTCTTCTTGTCTGGAGAGATGCCACGCGAGCTGAATACATGACCAAAGTATTCGACTTGTGATTGGCCAAAACTGCATTTATCTCTGTTCAGAGTTAGGTTACAGTCACGAAGACGTTGCAGACAGGCTGCGAGTCGTGTGTCGTGTTCTTCCTGCGTGCGACCGAACACGAGGATGTCGTCGCTGATGTTGAGTGTACCCTCCAGGCCACGGAGAGTAGACGAGATCATGTTTTGGAAGACTTCCGCTGCTGAGCATACGCCGAAATTCAAACGCTTGTAACGGAACAAGCCTTTGTGCGTTGAGAACACTGTCAGGTGGCGTGATTCTGGGGCCAGTTCGACCTGATGATAGCCCCCGTTAAGGTCCATTTTGCTGAACACAGTTGAGCCATTGACTTGAGCGAGGATGTCGTCGATGGTGGGCGTTAAGTGGCGTTCGCGTTTGATAGCAGTGTTGACGTTTCGCATGTCCACACACATGCGAATCTCACCTGGTCGATTAGGTTTTTCGACCACATGGATGGGTGAAACCCACGGAGTTGGCTCATTGCATACTGGCTCGATGATGTCGAGGCGGAGTAGCTTATCCAGTTCATTCTCAACTTTCTTGCGGACATGAAATGGGATGCGACGGTGGGGCAGAGCGATTGGCTGGACCGTCGGGTCTACGTGCAACTGACATTGGACGTTCTTCAGTTTGCCAATGCCGGTGAAACGATCGGCGAACTGTTCCACAAGGTTATCCATCGATTTGTGGGAATCATCCGGGTGAAGGTTGTATGCCACATGGATGATGTTGAGAGACGACGCTGTTTGGAAGCTGATCAATGTGTCTCCAGTGGACTTGGTGACACAAAAGGTGCAGTTCACTTTGGACGCTTTGTAAGCGATTGAAGTATCGAACGTGCCGACAATCTCCAGGGGTGTTGAGCTACCATATGCAAAAACTTTTGCTGTGTTGTTCTTGCACAGTGGTGGTTTGGAGGACAGTTTGTTGTACGCAGCCAGGCACATGACATTAACAGAAGCACCTGTGTCGATGATGGCTGGCAAGGGAGTTTTGTCGACAGTTACTGTGACGATAGGGTGTTTAGCATTTGGTGGTGACGATACCCCAAACACATAGTCATCATCAGATGAGCTTGTAGCACTAGTGTGATCAACTGCATGCACCTTTGCTTTGCTCTGTGGTTTGGCTGGCTTGCCACGACTCAAACAATGTTTGGCAAAGTGATTGAGTTTGCCACACGAGTGACACGTGATGCCTTTTGCTGGGCATTGTTGTTTGTGGGGAAACTTACCTCCACAATTGCGGCAGGTTTCTGAGCGTCTTGGCTTGAATGAGCGTGAGGGTTTGCTTGGATCACGTTCCTTTGCATGAGGTTTTGTTGTCATGCGGTTGGTGGTGTCTCTGCTCGAACTCTGGGTATGCTGTTCCATATCTTTAGATTGGCTGTCAGCCAGTTCGTATGCTCTGGCAGTGGTGAGCAGCTTGGTGAGACTAAGATCCACTTCGCGAAGAGCATATCTTCTCAATTTAGATGAGGTACATCCATGGATGACTTGGGACTTGACCTCACCGTCAGTGTCATGGAACTCACAGGTTTTGGCGAGTTGTTGCAAACGAGTTGCAAAGTTGGCAACAGTTTCACTGTGTTGTTGTTTGGCCTCACGAAACACATAACGCTCGTACTCAATGTTCTTGCTTGGTTCAAAGTACTTGGCGAGAGCACTTTGTCCTGATTCATATGTAGAACCTGTGTCTGATAGAGTCTCGAAGATGTCCATCACTTCAGGGCCAGAGTAATGCAGAAGCAATGCCCGTTTCTGTTTGTCATCTGTGACTTTAAAGGCAACGAACAAGTTCTCAAGCCTAGTCACATATTTCCTCCATCGTACTCCGGTGGTGGATGGCTCCTGGTGAGGTTTGAAGGCTGGGTATGTCGGTAGATTTGTCGCAGACATGGTCAATGTTGACTATCACAGTTAGTGAGCTGGCGGCGAGATTTATCGTTACTGGTTAACACGATTTTTGTACGTTGCGTATACAACGGAGACAAATGTTCAAGATGTCACTCTGATTTTGTCGGATTTTCCTACACGGAAATTCACTGTTCACATTCAAAATCTCACCTTTCAGATGTTGAAGGATTCCCCCATGACATAGGAGAATCCCATCCTCGTCGCCATTATAATATTCTATTAAGGCGTAGCTTAATGAATGAGTTGGACTCGAACACGATGTTGTGTTGGCTGTACTGACTGAAAGAGTGGTCCGCTATGGCGTGACCTTTGACCTTTAATACACACTCGCATAAACAGTACGGTGTCCCAGTTAGGACATGAATACTACACCAACTGGATTTGTAAAGAGCATTATTTTCCTAGCAACACCTAGCCCCGGCCCCTGTAATCAAAGATTCCCGAATGTCAACCAGAGAGGAGAAATGACGAAGAAGTCAGCCGTGTAGTGTGTCGGCCCTTGCCCAGTAACAGAGTCCGCGTACCTGGCTATTTTGAATTTTCGTGGCATGTGTGCGCATGTGTGGAGCGCAAATTATTCAACAATATCGCGCATGCGCACTAGTTTCCCCCCGTTTTCGGGGGGAAATAATCAGAGTTCGTCTAGACGTAGTTATCGAAGTCCAAGTTAGTAGTCGTGCACTCGTGCGTCGCTAGCAGATGGTCATGATACGCCCTCTCGTGGTGGTGGGTTATCGTGCATAACGATAACTACATCTAGCAATCTAGACTACAGGGGCTCTTGTAGGGGACATGCAGTGGGCACGGAGGGTGTGGCTTGGGCGACTTTTTCAGCGAGGTTTTGTGCGCATGCGCGCTGATATGCAAATGTAGGTAAACAGAGGTGAGGTGTTTTCTGTAATGGAATGGAATTTTTTCAGTAACCATGGGTGAATCATTTACTCTACAAGGGGCTATGAAAGACTGGCTTATTGCAATGGGCTAACTTTGTTGTCTTACTCAAGACCGGCTAAGAGAGAAAGTCAGCTTTAGCCTGCATCCTTAAGCCCACCATTTGAAACCATTTTATTGCAATCTGCCATTTGAAAAACTACATAAAATATATGTATAGAAAAATTGGGACTAAGGGTCTATTAAAGGGCCTATTAAGGGCCTATTTGTGGAGTACTGTGGCCTAGTGGTCTGGGGTGTTGAACTCAAAGTCTTGAGGTCAATCTACGGATTGTGGGTTCGAATCCAGCCATGGGTTAATGGTGCTTGCGTCCTTGGGCAAGACGCTCTGTCACATATTGCTCCTCTTCTCACAGGTGTAAATGGGTACCTGCGAGGGTAGCGATGATGGCTTTGTGGTTTGATTAGCCTCTATGCACTGAATATGGTAGCCGGGGCTGTATACTCCTCAGGGAGTTGAGATGGTTTCAGGAATGTTAATTATGGCCCGATGACCAGGGATAATAATAAAGTTGTAATGCGCAGTAGATAGAGTATATTCATATAATAACTGCACAATACAAATGTCCCATATAATTATTATTATTATTAAATCTGTTGAAAGTTTTCAAAGCATAAAAACAAATCTAAAAACTAAATGGTAAATTTCAAACATAATTAAATACATTCGTGAAATAACCACAAGGGAAATTGACCGAGTATTTTTAAGGCATTGAAAAGTGAACAAAGAAAAATTGACTGGAGCGGGATTCGAACCGGCGACCTCCTGAATACCGTACAGGCGCTCTACCAACTGAGCTATCCAGCCCTACGTTGGTGGTGACCCCAATAGTCAACTATCCTTGTTCGTTTGGCAGTCAGAAGCCATGAAACCATGCACACACCACCACACCCCAGGGATCATTTCAATGATACACGCAACAATGCTGCAACCTGGGAACGGTACATGGGGGATCACTCAAAGAGGATACGGCTTTTTAATTAATATATTCGTGAAATAACCACAAGGGAAACTGACTGAGAAAAGTGAACAAAGAAAAATTGACTGGAGCGGGATTCGAACCGGCGACCTCCTGTGCGGTATTCAGGAGGTCGCTGATTCGAATCCCGCTCCAGTCAACTTTTCTTTGTTCACTTTTCAATGATTAAAATAAATGACTTTTTCAATAATTAAATACAGTTGGAAGCACTTAAAAAGATCATGATAATTTTCAGTATAAAAACAAAATTCAAGTTCTGTTTTCAAGCAACTTACCTGTAAAACTATTTTGTGCATACTATCCAACTTTGCTGTGTACTCTATAACATTGTCATCATCCTTGAACAAGTGCAATACAGCTGTACAAGCATGACATGCCTGCAAAAGGACAAATGAGGAAATATTAAAAACCATTCCATGATTTAACATATATATGCAAAGTTACTTACCTAAATGTATACATGTATTTGTGATGTCCTCTTCAATATTATCAACAAGGTTAAATTTGCAGAAAGAGGGCAGGGCTATGATTTTTTAGGAAAATTATGGGGTAAAAAAGGTAACGAAGATCCGACATTTTACAGCCGCACGGATGAAGATCCGACATTTTACAGCCGCACGGATGGCCACAGATGAGAATATAGTCTGGTTTCCACTCTCATTTTGAGGACTCTTGATCTGTTGAGTCTGCGCATCTGTTGGGTCTAGGCACCAAACTAAATCAGGCCAGACAAAATGGCGTAAGAAAATTTTTACACTGAAGTGTTGCACAAATTTCTTCAATCTAGGGTTCTAAGGACTTGGGAACAATTGCTGAAAGTCAAAAATATCCTTGTGGAACAGTAGAAACTATTTAAGGCCCAATTGTTTTTATTTTCTTTATATTACTGTACCCTTCAAATAACGCTTACCACATTGGAAATGGTCAGGCAATCTGTCCAAATGATAAAAAGGGACATTTTTAAGGGCCAAGAAAATTTCAAAACCCATAGGCTAGCATTACAGCACCCAGAAAAGTAACGGTTATTAGTACCAAAATAGTAGTAGTGTTGAGCGAAATTTTTACGCCTGCACAAGTTTGAAACTGTGCCGTGTGCAATTTGGAATTTAACATTCATTTGGGATTTTTTTTTAACCGTGACACTTGCGTTAGGCCTAGGTTAAAAACGTTGGACACTGCCTCACAGGTTTTCTTTAAAAACAAGTCACATTGGACGGTTACGGTAAATAAGATTGCGCAAGTTTAAAGATTGCGCTCAAGTAGTGAAGTACATGTAATACTACTGTAGGCCCTACTATTAAACAGTAAGCACGGTAAGTAAGCCTAGTACTTGACCAAGTACTATGAAGCTAGCCTATATTTGGGGATTGTAAAGTTCGGGATACCTCCGTTTTTATCATTTGTACAAAAGTTGTCAATCTACAAAAGTGTGAAACCTCAGTAAATGCTCTGTCAGTGATGCTCACCCTATTTTGAGCGAATTCAGATCAATAAATGCCAGTGTTGTAGTACGTGTAACCAAGTGAAGATACGGGTGTATGGGTGTACTGTAAAAGACAAGGTGCTAGCTTCTAAACCCAAACCTGGCAAGAAGCAAAAACTAAAAAGTATGCCAATCAAGATAATGAACATTATCTGTCAAAGTGTTAAGTCTAAGCATGAACAGTTTCTAATTATGCTAGAAACTGAAATCCCTGACATGTAGTAGTGAGTCCTGGCTCAACAAGGACATAACAACTGGTGATATCTTTCCTCCAAACTTTCAAGTATTTCGGAAAGATAGGACAGGAGGGGACTCACACGGCGTAGTCTTTATCGCCGTTAAGGACAATCTAATTTTCAAATGAAGAACCCAGTCTCTCAACAGAGAGCGAAAGTATCTGGATCAGTATCCATGTACAATGTAAAGGGCATAACACCGGTATACGTTGGGGCTTTCTATCGTTCACAGTCTACAGATGTTGATTACATCAAACAACTTGATTTTGCTTTGAACAAAATACCACCTCAATCTTCTATCTGGCTATTGGGGGATTTTAACCTCCCGGACGTGGATTGGGAAAACTTCAAATTCAACACCGGAGGCTGCTACGCTGGTCCCAGCAAGGCAATGATGGAAATAGCCTACATGATTATCAATTGTTTCAACAAGTTAAAAAACCAACTAATAAATAACATTCTCGATCTATGCTTTACAAATTCTCCATCATTTGTAGCAAGTACAGACGTTATCCCAGGTATTAGTGATCATGATGCAGTGATGAAGTTACCTCCTCCAGATAGGAACTTCCCTGGATTACCTCCTCCATCAAACAGAGCATAAACAAGAAGAAAAGTTTGTTTAAGAAGGCCAAGAAGAGCTCTTCACCGGCCGACTAGAATCGTTTCAAGCTTCTACGCAGATCAACTGATAGGGAAATTAGGCAGGCCAAAAAAGAATGGAAAATATCATAGGTGGTTCACTTCAAACCAACAACACCAAGCCCTTCTGGAACTACATCAAATCAGCTCGAAGAGAAGTACTGGGCGTTCCAACACTATCCCGTGGTAATGTTAAAATTACCTCACCCAAGGATAAGGCTAATGTCCTCAACGAGCAGTTTAGTTCTGTCTTCACTAACGGGAACTTAGCAAGCTTCCCGGATATTCAAGACTCTGGTATTCCGGATCTGCCCGACATCACCATCACCAGATCATCACCAGTGAGGGTGTGGAAAGCTGTTGAAGAACACCAATCCCAACAAAGCTTCTGGACCAGATGCTGTAGCAGCAAAGATCTTACAAGAATGTGCAGCACTTGTTTATAGCTCCAGTGTTAACAAAGATCTTCCAGAAATCCTTGGATACCGGGAGTGTACCTTCTGCCTGGCAAGATGCAAATGTAACCCCCTTATACAAAAAAGGCGATAGGGGTACCGCCTCCAACTATAGACCGATATCGTTAACATCTATTCCTTGTAAAATCGTCGAGCATATTATTCATCACATCATGAATCACTTCGACCGTTTCAACATCCTAGTTAATGTTCAAAATGGATTTTGCAGGGGTCGCTCCAGTGAGACTCAGTTATTGGCTCTTGTAAATAATTTGGCTAGAGTCTTAGATGACAGAGGCCAAATGGATCTTATCATCATGGACTTTAGCAAGGCCTTTGATTCCGTACCTCATCAGCGCCTCCTTAGAAAACTCCACAACACTGGAATCAGGTGCAACACCCTCAAGTGGATCGATTCCTTCCTTACCAACAGCCACCAACAAGTCGTGATTGAAGGCGAAACCTCAAATAAGTGTAAAGTCATATCGGGAGTCTCGCAAGGAACCGTCCTCAGGCCATTATTATTCCTTGTGTACATAAATGACCTACCATCAAGGATTCACTCCAATGTTAGACTTTTCACTGTCGACTGCATTGTGTATCGGGACATTAACAACACAAGGGACACAGAGACTAGACTACAAGAAGACCTCGACACATTAGTTAAGTGGGAAAGAGACTGGCAAATGTCCTTCAATGCTTCTAAATGTTTTCAAATGCAGATCATCCACAAAAGGAAACCCATCCAAGCGAATTATAAACTGGGCAACACCACACTGGAAGAAGTTAATCATAACCCTTACATGTATTTAGGAGTGCAACTTTCCAAAGATCTTAGCTGGGCAACACATATTGACCAAATCACATCGAAAGCAAAGATGTTGGGGCTTTTAAAGAGGAATTTGTATCACTGTAGTACTCGCACCAAGGACATCACATACAAATCAAATAAGGCCCAAATTGGAATACCGTAAAGTGCCATGTATACGGCGCACCCCAACTTTTGACATCAGCCGGCAGAAAAAAAAAAATCGGCCGTGAATGACCAACAAAATTAGAAAACTGCATCGCTAATTTTTCTCAGCTCATTTGTGATTTGTATTTCAATTGAGAATTTCAAATTCGAGAAAAATAAAAACAATGAATTACTCAATCCAACTCACAACTTTCAGGGATGTTTTGCCTGAGTTTGCAACAACCCGAAGTGCGTCAGTGTCACACAACCTGCGCCACGCCACGCCGCAGAAAGCAATACATACGTACGGAGGCCTACATGATGTAGGCCTACTGCGTGCGGCGCGGCCTACATCCTGTCGTGCACACGTGCAAACAGTATTCGATCTCCACCATAGTAGACTTCCTCAGCAGTCTACATATTCAACGGACAATTGTACATTCCCGTTCCGTATTTTTTGTGTGAGTGGACAATTTGTTGTAAGCGCTGCGTGTCCAACTATCATGATAATATTGTTGGACTCGATCCAAAGCTATCGGCATTTTCCTCGCACGAAATACTTGCAGTTTGCACGTGGTCGGACCGACGAATGCTGGCAACTCGTACCAACCATACGCCGAGTCGCCGACCAACTCGCACGCCGACCCGATCGTACGAATTGGTAATTAGTGCATTGGTCGGCGTACGGGTTTAGCGGCGTACGAGTTGGCTCAATTGCACCTGAAATTGTTCATCCTACGTCCGCAATAGCGCAAGCGAATTTTGTGATTGGCTAGACGATCTGCGCGCGCTTTACAAATTGTCATCTTTACATTAGAACAAATCAAAATGGCGGTTCACGTTGCAGCGAAACGCTGTCACGAACTTGACGTTTTTACCCATGAGGATAAGGATATTTCCAATGGAAACGTGACTATTGTTGATTAAAATAATGACTCCAGACACAGGTTTGATAATTTATTGAACAATCACGACATTCTTAAATGAAATATGTACGTCAGATCATAGTCCAACGATCGGACCGTCACGGCCCAGAGATAGCATTTACTGTAATGTAAATCATGTCCACTCGCCCGTCGTCGCGTGCACATTACGGCGCTCCAACCGTGTTTTCGCACGCTATTTGCGGTGTCTCTAGTCCTAACCCTCATCGATTTTTGCACTTCAGTTTTCCTTGGCCAATCGCAAGAGTCGGAAATATTAGATTTTTTAAGTGGTATTTTTCATGAATCATTCTCTCAATTTTCAGTCAGACATCGTGCTAATTGGTTACCGTTGCTGCCGGTGCATCATCACATGCTTTAACTAGGCGCGGCGCAATGATCACAACCCACACTCTCGAGACCGCCAGCGGGCTGTACCCATGTATATGGCGCACCCCCAACTTTTGATTTTTGCCGAGGTGAAAAAAGTGCGCTGTATACATGGAACTTTACGGTACTGCTCAGCTGTATGGGACGCTCATCACAAGTCAGATCAAAGCTAGAGATGATACAGCACACAGCAACAAGGTTTGTAACCAGGAAGTACAGCTGGGATTCAAGCGTCTCAAAAATGCTTGCTGATCTTAACTGGGAAACTCTCAAACTCAGAAGGGACAAAGCCAGACTAGTCACTCTCTATAAAGAAACACGTGGAATGACTCCCAGCAACATATCACACTATCTTCAGTCTTCACATTCAAAGGGGCACAATTATAGGACAAGACAAACAGGATTATTAAAATAGGAAGTCATGGCTACCAACAAAGAATGCTACCGGCATTCACAAGACAAGACCATTCCCGAATGGAACCTACTGGATGATGAAACAAGGATATCTCCAAGCGTTGATGCCTTTTAAGCTAAATTGCACTCAGTGGACATCGCTAACCTGATTAACAAAGCCCAATTAAAACGTATTTTGGCGCATGACCCAACCCTCACATACGCGACAACCAGCGATGGTGATTGTACGTTATGGACAGATACAGATACAGATAAAATACCTCCTTTTTCTAAATATACAATATCTTTTAGGCCTAGCACAAATAACGATACACAGGTTGAGTTTTATAACTATACAGATGTATTTAACTTCATAAATGAGTTTTGATTACTATGGTATTCCAAACCTGCCATCTCACATCTCGCGCTATGAATCTCGCATCTCGCGTTACGAATCTCGCATTAAGTTTTGAAATCTCGCATCTCGCATCTTGTATCTCGCATCTCGTATATCTCGTATCTTGTATCTCGCATCTCACATCTTGTATCTCGTATCTCACATCTCACATTTTTTTAAAATAAAGAATAAAACTGTAATTTCTTTTCATTTGCATCCCTTTGCTAAAGCATGAATGTATTTCTATCTTTATGATAACAGAACGTTCAAGTCTTAAATAAAAATAAGCTAGGTTTTTTTTATTCATCACTTGTGAAGATTTTTTACACAAGATATTTTTCTTTTCTTGTTATAAGGGCAAGAACGCATTGAAATTTAATGCCATATTTTTTTTATGTACATGTAGGTGATCCATAGGCCTGAATTGTGAAATATGCAGACTTACACATTCCTGTTCCGGAGTCTCGGCAGTCCTTGGAACAGATACCGGTAATAATATTCTTTCAAATAAAGAGGAGCTTACACAATTTACAGATGAATTAATGTCATATAAGGTCTTAATACAAATACAAAACACCCATTCAGCCTTGTCTGGACTATGCCAGATCTGTATGGGGTAACTGCTCAATGGCCAATAGGAAGACCTTATTTAGGCTGCAAAAAAGAGCAGCCAGGATTGTTGCTAATAACTTTGATTATGTTACTTTCACCTGGATACACCTACGATGAAATATGCTGATACAGTAAGTGTCCATTATTATTAGTAGTTTTTATCTTCATATCCTAAAAGTTATGCGTAAATCTGTTTGAGTATGTTACCAATCTTGTACTGTACCTTTAATTGTATTGCCCCAAGAATACATTGACTATACTATATGCCCCAAGACAAACAATCAACTAGACCTATTCAACAGACAATGTATATTGTTGCGTACCTAACTATTGAGGTTTGACCCAACTACTGACACGCAAACAATTACATGTAAATATAGAACGGGAGACAGTAACATCGTGACAAAATATGACTGGAATTGGTTTATTAAACATTTGGTAACTTATCACAGTAAATGACTTAAATACATGTGACTCTATGGTCAAAGCACATAGCACAAAGTGTGCATATAAGCATGTCGGAACGTATGCAAACGTGTGCATATAAGCATGTCGGGACAATGTGCAAAGGATGTCGGGACATGTGCAAAAGCGTGTCGCGGAACATGTGCAAAAGCATGTTACACAACAACTTCTCCTTATTTGGCACAACTTAGCGCAAGAAGATCTGATTGACAACTATGAACGAGGTATACGGGGCGTGTTCAGGAGACAAGTAGCATTCGATGTACACATAATCTGGCTCTGTGTACAAAAGCATTGCAGGGGCTTGCGTGCACACGTGCGGAATCAAGGGTGGTCAACGAGAGTGCACTGGAGAACTTAGCGGGAC
Source organism: Astropecten irregularis (assembly GCA_963971285.1). NCBI lineage: Eukaryota > Metazoa > Echinodermata > Asteroidea > Paxillosida > Astropectinidae > Astropecten > Astropecten irregularis. Next base: position 9,204,363 of record OZ020259.1, read on the forward strand.
AGTCACGGTGACAGTAAGCGGTCGCCTATCAGAGCCTACATGGCCTACCACTTCGGGAGCGAAGTGGTGAACTCCGAGAGAAATGTGAGCAAAATAGACTGAAGTCCCAGAGAGAACTTTCGCTGTGGAGCTAGGGGGAGGGGCTTCTGCATGATCGCTCGCTGTGGCTCTGAATAATGCATAACGCAGCATCAGCTTCTGGGGCATATTGCATATGCAACATATGGCGTAATCTCGGACGATCGTGTCACGCGGCATTGCAAGGATCTTGAGGGCCAGAAATAGCTTAGCCTAGCAATTACACTGATCAGTATTTGGTCAATACATGGTCAATAGCATATAATGGATAATCAAATTGGGGGCGCTGCGCTGTGGCGACCACCCGTGTGCATTTGTCTGTCTCATCTTTTTCGTCTTTTCGTCAAGTTTTTAGAAGTGTTCTGTCTGTTTTTAACATTTTGTTGTTATGTGAAGCTGTGTAGTACCTTCAAGAACAATGTCGTCGTGGTTGTTTCTATTTTTCGTACTGATTATCGGAGATTTTCGTCAAGTGTTTTCTCAACTGGCCGAGCTACCTGTATGTCCAGTATGCGAACAGCCATTGCCTATTGTGTATACGCGAGAAGCATTGTTAAGGCTGAGGTCAACGGTCACAGCCACACCCAATTTGGACATTCCTGTTCAAGATTGCCCGGCCCGTCGTAAAAGAGGGAAGAAAGGTGGTATTCGAGTGCGAATACGTTGACGAAGATTCAACCCATCCCTTCCATCGATTATAACAGGTAACACAGTCACACAGAGCCTGAGGAATAAACTTGATGAACTCAAAGCATGTACAACCTATCGCTATGAGTATCGGGACAGCTGTCTTATGTGCTTTAGTGAAACCTGGTTCAAAGAGACTGATACAATGTATGATACGGACATAGATGGTTTCATTTGTGAGCGTATGGATCGAACACCTGAGTCTGGTAAATCTACTGGGGGTGGAGTTTGTGTTTACATAAATAAGAACTGGTGTACCAACGTTTGGATTAATTAAAGAATAGTTTTGCTCACCTGACATCGAGTTGCTTACTGTTAGTCTAAGACCACACTACCTACCAAGAGAATTTAACCAGATTTTTGTGACAATGGTGTATATCAGCCCTTCAGCAGATGTGGATACAGCCTCATCAAAAATCGCTGAGGTTGTTAACAAACAAGAAACCCAGGCACCTGATGCAGTCAAGCTTGTATTGGGTGACTTTAATAAGTGTGAGCTGAAGGCTACCTTGCCTAATTACCATCAATATGTCAATGTTCCCACCAGGAAAAACCAGATTTTAGACAAATGTTATGGTAATCTTAAAAACGCTTACAGAGCATATGGGAAGGCAGGTCTTGGGCGCTCAGATCACAACATAGTTCATCTTCTTCCCGACTACAAACAAAAACTGAAGCAGCAAAAACCGATCATCAAAAAAAACAGGAAGTGGACAAGAGAGAGCACTGAAACTCTACGAGGGTGTTTTGAATGCACAGACTGGGATGTCTTTTTGAATGAAAACACAGTGGATCAAGCCGCAGAAGCAGTGAGTGACTACATCAAATTTTGTGAGAACATGATTATTCCAGTGGTAGAAAACAAGATTTTTCCAAACAACAAACCTTGGATAACAAAAGACATTCGGAATCTCCTGCAGAGGAAACATAAAGCTTTTCGAGATGGGGCCACGAGGAGAAGCGGAAAATACAGAAGGAGATTACGAAGGAAATCTTTCACAGCAAAAAACGATACGGCAAAAACATCGAGGAAAACTTCCGTCAAAGAGACCCCAAAAAGGCTTGGGAAGGAATGAAGATTATCACAGGATGTAAGAGGAAGAACAACACCCACTTTCCGCTTGGAGACACCAGTGCTTTTCTTAACGACCTTAACAAGTTCTACGCCCGCTTTGATGCTTTGGATATTCATTCAGCCAACAACGAACAATACCTTGAGCTGCGGAGACAAGTGGACGACTCAAATAGGATCGAGCTGAGTGTTTTGGCAGTTGAGAAGTCCTTTAAAAATGTTAAAAGCAACAAAGCTGCAGGGCCAGACGGTGTTTCCGAAAAGATTCTGAAATCCTGTTGTAAGGAGCTGTCTTCAGTCTTCCACAGAATTTTTCAATGGTCACTGGACTCTAGTGAAATTCCCAGGTCATGGAAAGCATCAACAGTAATTCCTATTCCTAAAATATCTAAACAAGTGATATTGAATGATTTTAGACCAGTTGCTCTCACAGCGATAGTTATGAAATGTTTTGAGGGTATTATTAAGGATGTTATTGTAACCCAGACTAAAGCTTTTATCGACCCTTTCCAGTTTGCTTTTCGTTCTGGGAGAGGAGTCGATGATGCTATTTTCTTATGCACAATATTTATGAACATTTGGACAAATCACATAGTTTTGTAAGGACTCTTTTTATAGATTTTTCATCAGCATTCAATACGATCCAGCCGCATTTGCTAATTCAAAAATTGCATAATATGAATGTAAATCCATACATCTCACTTTGGATAAACAAATTTTTGCTAGACCGTACGCAAAGGGTTAAATTTGGAAGTTCGGTGTCTGATGTTATGTATACATATAAGTACTGGTGCCCCTCAAGGCTGTGTATTGTCACCAGTTTTGTTTTCACTTTATACAAGTGACTACAGGAGCAATGCTAAATCTTGTCCATTGATTAAATACGCTGATGACACATCATTGACCGGCAAGATCTCCTCAAATGATGAAACTCAATATCGCAATGAAATATGTAATTTTGTTAAATGGTGTGACCAAAATTTTTTAGTGCTCAATGTGAATAAAACCAAAGAAATAGTGTTTGATTTCCGTAAGAACAAGCCTTGCATTTTTTATCAGAGTGTTGTTCAGTCAATTTTAACTTTTTGTCTTATCGCATGGTATGGTGAATTAACAGTTAAAAATTCCCAAAAATTGGAGCGTGTTACTAAAATTGCAGCTAAAACTATTGGGCTTGATGTCAAACATCTGCATTGCATTTTCGAGGCAAATGCTCTGTCAAAATTACATGTGATAATGGAGGATTCCACTCACCCTCTTCATTCCTTTGTGGTCGTCAACAAATCAGGAAGGATCCGTCCCCCTTGTACCAATACTAAGCGGTATAGGATGTCTTTTGTACCAAATGTGTGTCATCTTTTTAATTCTGTATTTAAGAGATAGCGTGGTTTTTCCTTTATAATCACACCTTTTTGGTTGGTTTTGGGAGTTTGGCTGGTTGGTTGCTTGTCTGCTGTTTATTGATGTATTTGACTTGTAAGGTTTTTATTTAAATGTGTATGTTGTTTTGTCCATGCAGTATTGTGTAGTTTTAAATATAGATGTTGATCGTCTTTGCTGTTTTTCTGATGAATTTTACTTTTGAGGATTTTAGTACTTTTATTTCGGTTTTTCTTAATCTGTATGCTGTTGTGTTCGTGCAATACTGTTTACTTTTAAAAATTTGATGTCTTTTAAAATTTGTATCTGAACTGCACACGGGCAAAGGAATTTCATGTATATTTTTATATGACGAATAAATTGAATTGAATTGAAATGAATTGAATTCAATAGAAAATGAGCATGTGCACAGCAAGGACACAATTCTAGAGGGCGCTAGTGTTTCGGTGTTCCGAAATCGGTCGAGGCAAGGTTCGCAACACTATGCATAAGTAGTCTTTTTATTGTGTAGGACGAGATATGTTTAATGTTTGCATACGGTATGCACCAGTTGGCCTGATGCGAGATGCGAGATATAAGATGTGAGATGCGAGATACGAGATACGAGATGCGAGATACAAGATAAACAAGATATACGAGATGCGAGATGCGAGATACGAGATGCGAGATACGAGATACGAGATTTCAAAACTTAACGCGAGATTCATAACACGAGATGTGAGATTCATAACGCAAGATGCAAGATGGGAGATGGCAGGTTTGGAACACCATAGATTACATTAAACCTTTAAAATTAAGTTTCCGTACAGTAGGGGGGCCTAGGCCTATTATTAGTAGGCCTAGTAATAATACACTGTAGTAGGCCCACAGACATAAATAACCCATAGACCGACAGCGCCCTATTCAAATGCATGGCGGGGTACCGTAATTGTGACTGCACCCGACTATTGCCAAACTATGGGCAAAAAATGTTACTTTTACGCACGATTGAATAGAGAGGATTGATTCAAACGGAAAATTCTAGAAGAAAACAAATAAGTATCAACTTTAAACCCATTGGAGCATTAGGTTTACCTCACATATGATTGCACAGTAGGCCTAATATATTTTTCTCAAATAATGGAAAGATTGAATGAAAACTTTGGTGTTTGAAACTTCACCTTGATTTTATGAGAGGGAACTAGCGCGAGATTACGTGCGCAACAGGCCTCTTTTAGAATCTTTGCGAGATTTTGAAATAAAATAAATTGTTTACGTGCGGCGCGCACGCCTCGCGCACTGAGTGACACGCACTTTGCCCATAGTTTTTTGAGATGGCGTCCATTTCCAAAATTACGCGCTCACGCCCTCTGCTGTCGGTCTATAGCCTTGTTATTTATGTCTATGAGTAGGCCTAGGCCCTATAGGAACAGGGTCCCCAACTTTACAATCGGAGACCGAGTAGGCATAGGCCTATGGGCCTAGGCCTAATTATAAATCTACAAGAAAAGAGGTCTGGTGACATCTTCCGATAAATGTCAATCTCTTCTTTATTTAAAATTAAAATAATAATCAGCATGAGGAGATGAGGCCTACCTGTGCGATTACAGCGCCTATTGGCCACTTCAGAGTGTGTAAAAGATCTCTTCGTACGACAACATACTGCACACAATGTGCCGAGCACACGGCTGTGCCTGCCATCTATGTGCTCTTCTAACTAAGTTTGTTAAGGGAAGGTTCCAGAACTGAAGTACGTGTACATGTATAGCTTTCGTACAACTACAAGTACAAGTAAGCCTAGTGCATAACCCGAAGCACTGCCGCATCAGCTAAATAGCTATATGCACGTGTCCGTACGGTACTGTACACTGTACATGTTCATGCGGTGTGTGCCAGCCACAGACATTTCAGCTCGCCGTCTTGATACTCTGTCCGCCGCCGTCATAGCGCGCCCTCTTACGACAATACGAGTTCATCTGTTTTATTTAAAGCCCCTTCACCCCCATTTCAGAATTGGGATCACTCAAAGTGGGTGCGGCTTTTTGATCAATATATAAACACATAGGAAAATTACTGGATTTATTTCAAGTCATTTAAAAGTGGACAAAATGACTAGAGGCGGATGATTCGAACATGCAATTAAACCCACAGATAATTGCAGCATATAGGCATCATAAATGGGTTCAGCGGTATAGGCCTAGCCTATGTGAGTGGTTTCATGGCAGTGACTGCTAAACAAAGTTTGTATAATCATTATTAAGCCATATTATTATTATATTTATTTGTCCAGAATCACATACCAAATGAAAACAGGAAATTTTGCTTACTAAAATGGCCGGCTGTGCGTACTTCATCTGGAGCCTTGCGCGCAATATTGAAAGAGTTGGCTATCTTGCGCGGAGCTACTATCTTTGCTGCTAAACGAACAAATAAAAGATAAGCACCACAAACATCGGACTAGATAGGTCAGTTGATGGTAAGATTTAAAAGAGCTTGGCACTGGCACGATATTGCGGGGGTAGCTGGTTTGAATCAATCATTTTATCAATGAATCAATCAATAATCAGTGAGAGCATGCGCCGCGACATGACAGCGCGTTGCATGCCGCATAAACCTTCAGCGAGCGGAACTCCTTCGGTTTTCCGATGGCCATCCCTATAGCAGCCACGCGACCCATCTCATCCCGGCAAAAATATAATTAGACCCATCTGATTCAACCACGTGTTATGTAGGTACCCTACAGTCCTACCGGGCCCACAGATGATCCGCCCGGTAGGATCACTCGCAAGGAATGCGCTCACGTACCAATATCTCATCTCAGGCCCGAGTCACCGACACCACGAAGAGACACGCATCTTTCAAGAAAATGTATTTACATTTTGAGAAACACTGTATAGCCGTTTGAAGTTCACGACTTTTTAACTTCGGCTCATTCCAAAGGTCACATAACCTGCTATGGCTGCTATGGGGATGGCCATCAGAAAACCGAAGGAGTTCCGCTCGATTATGATAATTTTCATGAATTTGATACGCAAAATTATTTTACACAACACGCCGGAGTGATTTTACGACTTCGGTAAATTTGTTATATTCCTTGCCACCGTCAATACATTTGACGTGGTCGAGTGGTTCGGGATGCGACTTTGTACTGCAGTGACCCGGGTTCGAGGCCTGGCGAAATCTCACGAATTTTTCTTAATGTTTTTCTCCAGTCAATTGTATGCTATAGATAGTTTTAGAAACTGCGGGGATGCCACCAACGCTTGTGGCTCGGTGGGATAAGCGACGGTACCACCGCTCAGACTTCCGGCAGCCTGGGTTCGATTCCCCGATCCTGACTCTCTGATAATGAATGGAACATGGCATGAGCGGACCCTGGCACCGCGATGGTCCAGGGGCCGCCTTGTTTCTCCCTCTTAGTCCTTCAGAGCTTTGCATGTCAGGCTAAGGTCTCAATGGTGGGGAGGATATGCAGTAGTCGGCTTGCCAGTAAGCCTATGGGTACTATATGGGAGCCGGTAAGCCGGGTGAAAGAATCCCGGTGAATCGCGTGCCCCTGAACGCCTGACGGTCTGCTTACCTTTTGCTATTTGTTTGTTTGTAATGTCTGGAGGAACAGTGTAATATTGTCCCTGTCTCCATGAGTTTGTTTAGCATTTACAAAAGGGAGGTGTTACCCGGTTCCCGGTACCCAGCGTTTGGACTTTCACCGTTGAGCTGTTAATTAATGAAGGCATTTAATTAATTAATTCCGGCCCTAAAATCCCTTCCCTTTTGCCACGTTGTGGAGGGGTCTTTTTTTTTTAGTCTGGCACTGCAATCAATTTGCCAGTTTTAGGGTTATTTTTCTTTGGATGGACTTTTTTCAATCACTTCAGTCATTAACCTATATTAGCAAATTGAATAGAAAATGAAAATTGGAGCCTGGATTTCAGGCGTGTATCTTCCAATGTATACAATGGATGTATTAGAACTTAGTATTTTTAAAATTTTTTTTTTCTAAATTGGCCATTTTGGAAATAGATGTTTGGGGGGGGGGGGGGAATTGTGATGATCTGCAGCCCCCCCCCCCGGGATCCTCGCCCATGTACCATTAAAATATTTCCACCTAAAATGGTGTTTTAAAGGTAGTATCATACTTTAGTAAGAAATCAAAACAGAACTGTCACAGATTTACTTATAACTTACAGGGTATGAAGATGGTGGTGGTAGAAACATTCCGTTAAAAATGTTCCGCCTGAAATACTGTATTTATCCAGAAATTAGTGAAACAGCGACCAAAAATCTTTTTGATCTTTTAAAAGATTCAAAATAAAAGAGAAAAGACTTACATATGTCTTGGTATTTTTGCCCATGAATCTGTATTTCTTAAAAAAAAACACCAAAGTATGATACTACCTTTAATGTATTCAAACACAATTTTAGACGGAAATATTTCGCCTAGGCCCTTTTCCAAACCTCGGCTCCGGCTCCGGCTCCGGCTCCGTCATCCATATGCTGAAAATAGAGGTTGTGGGTTTTCATTGAAGCTGAAGCTCCGTTTTCCCTTTCAAACCAGAGAATCTACTTCCGAACCACAGACAAAAATCTCTATTTTGATACCCGTTATTTCAAAATTGACTCAAGAAATGGAGCTGGAGCCGGAGCCTGAGCCGGAGCCGAGGTTTGGACAAGGGCCCTGGTAAAACAATGACCGAAAAGTTTTGATCTCGATCCAAAATATTCTTTACGTGATAAGAAAAATTAAGTTCTGTCTTCCCTATTTTCTCGTGACTCAGATGTCCAATTGAGCTCAAATTTGCAAGGTTTATTATTTTACCGCCCGCCATGCTGATATTGTGGATGCTGACTCTGTGACCTTTATCATTCATAAAGATCATAGAGTAAAAAACTAGCGTTTTTTTTTATTTAACTCTATGGAAAAGATGCACTGCGCCCTCTTGTGTTTGAATCTTTACTACAGACAGACATGCGCATTGTTGGTTAAACTGACCACGACCAAGTTGCATACAGGAGCTTTCATGCAACGTTACCTTTCAGTTTCACTAAATGCCTGATTGAAGTAATTTCATAAATTTCTTAATACTTCGAAGAGAAACGCGTGAATCATGGCGAGTGTGTCGTATCATATTTCCAATCTGTTGGAAAAGGTAAGCAAGACTTTGGCTGCTGTAACTATGATTAATTTAGGCTTTATTAAATAAAATGTAGCCTGTCACCGGCCCTGGATGTGGTGTGTTCTGAGTCTGGACATGGAGGTATAAATCCTCCATGGTCTGGGGCCGATTTCATAAAGCTCTGCGACGCATCGCAACTCGATTTGCGACGCGTCCTAGCTGCAACGCGTCGCATCTATGCGGTGAGCCCATAGAGAAAGGATGCGTCTGAACTCTGCGACGCGTCGTAAGTTTTATGAAATCGGCCCCTGGACCAGTTTCATGAGTTTGTTCAGCAGTTCATACTCCCTGGACTCCATGTTGTAGGCCCCCTATTACTATGTAGGCCCTAGGAAGTGTATATTTTGCCGGCACCGTCATTCTTCTGATTGGCCAATTCTTGAAACGCCATGCGGGCATGCCGGCCTTTTTTCTCTAAAATTATTGCTGGAGGTAAAGGTAATGTTAGGCCTAACGTTACGTTCTTCTTAATATTATCTTAGTTAGAGTAGACCATGGAGGTAGATGGTTAGACCTAAGTCGATCAGTAAGAGATTCCAGTAACTGGGGCGCTGAACTCCCTTTTTTAATTTTGGGAGGCGACGGTCGGTCTAGGGCCCTAGAGAATAATGTTACACGTGGAAATGGAAAAAAATTGTACTTCACAGCACTTGCACCGAAAATGTCTCCAAATGACAACAAAGACATCTCAGATTGGTCCATCTCTACTCTTAATGTCAGGGAAGGATAATGTAGCTTATTTGTCTGTGCTCACAATCTTTTTCCAAGTTTTCCAATGGAAATCCAGACGACTGTTTCAGACTTTTTCGGATCGTCTGCCATCTTGTGTGGTTCTCCGCCATACACGTGTTTAACCCTAGGGGGCGTGAGACCGACCGTCGACCCCAAAAATTAAAAAAAGGGAGTTCAGCGCCCCAGTTACCAGGGTCTAGTTACACCCAGTAACTGGGGCGCTGAACTTCCTTTTTTTAAATCAATGTTTTCCGACCAAACCCCAGATGTACTGTAACACGGATGGGAACAGTGCCGTGTGTGACAACCGCTGCGCTGATTGGTCAAGGAGCAAGGCAGTGCAGCTCTTGACGTAAATTATACGGATTGTTTGGCAAAATGTCTCCATGAATGGCCAGCCACTGCATGCTGTCACAGTGGTTGTACACTTCAGTCAGAAAAGTCTCAAAATTGGTGCTTAAACGATGTCTCGACCTTTACCAACCCAATAGAAAAAAAATGACACATTATGTGACTTAATTCCGAAGGTACGAGTTGTCTTACATGTAACTTTAATTAAGGTACGAGTTGACTCGAAAGCTGTCAGGGCACTGGAGCCATGTCAAACAAAACTTGCAGACTTTTCGAAACAAATCATGATCTTGCATGCAGCAAACGTGAACCAGGGAATTGGTCACAATTACGTGTATGTGCCACGTACTGCACCACTGATTTCCATAGAGATCCATAGAGATCAGTGGTGGAGCATCGGCACAATGATCTACGCACAGTTGCAACTTTTCCGGAGGGTTCTTGGATGAAAACTGTTGATCCAAGGTTGCAAGTATGCAAGTATTCATCAGGACTCTGGATGAACAGAATTTGCAAATATCCTAAGTACTACATGTACATGTAGGCCTTCTGCAATTCCAACAGTCTGGTATCCAAGACTGAGAATAATGTACACGAGTTGTTTCTGTTTTGTTTTTGTTTGTTACTTCATGATTCTTCTTTCATTACTTAATTTCTTTGCCATGGCAGATGACATCCAGTGATAAGGATTTCCGTTTTATGGCCACCAATGACTTGATGTCTGAACTTCAAAAAGATTCTATCAAATTAGATGACGACAGTGAACGAAAGGTAAGTTACAATTATATTTTGTTGCCCTTCCTGCCATTGAATACTATGTACAACATGTAATCCTCTTTGTAAACAGAGTTCTTGCAACCTTAACATAAAAGAATTATTTTAAAGTCATACTAATGCCTAAATCTTTAATATCCCATTTTAATCTATAAATACACTGATTTATATATTTGAAGTGTTAAATAAAAGCATACACAATTTGTGTTCATCATTTGTGTGTTTATTTGACCCCCCAAAATGATCCCTGTTTCGGTTGTACATGTACAGTGGGTGTAGTTAAAATTCCATGACATAAACGGAGGCGCAGGAAAAAGGTCTCGCGAAATGAAGTCTGGGCGCATATAGGCCGACTGCTTGAGTAAACCTACCCTGAATTTTTGCGTTTGAGTTGTCCAAAATTTCAGTAAGTTTGGATCGGTTGGAATGGAAACAAGTGAAGACTCACACCATCCTTTGTAGTTTTGTTGCATGCAGCAGCTACACATCTCATCATTGCCATGACCATGAAATTGTAGTTTTGGGCCAAAAATCCTGTAGTTTTATTTGCGTACTTTTGCACACAAACACATGGCTTCTTGCACGTTGCACAATGCATCAAGGCAAATATGTGGCTCAATTAACGGCATACCCCTCGTGAAGATTCATGCTTATTAGGGTAAAATTTCACTGGCGGTGCGGCCTGTCACAATGTTGTAAACCCGTTTTCCTCATATTTGTCAAAGAAACCAAACATCGAATCACACAAAGTGTCATTCATTATTTCATACTTTATTGGTTTATACATGAATTTATAAGGCGAACTACATCCCTTTTCAGCCTGAATTTAAATGCTTTATTTTACTCTTA